>VZRS01011727.1:459802-555975 GCA_013398055.1 Ifrita kowaldi | reverse complement strand
AAATCACGGTAAAGTGATACCTGGAGAGTGAACGAGGGGGCAGAACTTGTGCTAAAATCCAGGTGGGATGAAATAGTCACAGCACAACTCAATACAGGAAAACTGAAAGACTTTTTTAACATTTCACTCTTTGTTTTTTCTTTCTCCCCGTGCTATATTAGAATATAAGAGGAAACATAGGCTCAATTGCTAAGCAAAAATCTCTTTTGCTAAGACCAGCACAGGGTGGCATAATATGGTTTCTGTGCTCAACTACAATTTTTGCAAGATGTTGAAAAAACGTAAGTTTGAAACAAATCTGGAGGAAATGTAATTTTTTGTCTATTTGATATATAAATGGACATTTTACTACAGCTAAAATTTCACATGACCTCATTCAGACACCAGGCACAGAAAATGCCAAACGGTAGGTAATTTCATTTGTGTGTTTTAGCTCACTAAGACTGTGTTTCTCTAGGCAGACTAGAGCTTAAGAATGTACATTAGGAAACTGAAGAGAATTACTTCTGAAGATTTGAAACCCTTGTCTGTAGACTCCAAGGTGGCTTTCAGAAACAAATTATGAGAATAAGCTGCATTTCACAGTCAAAAAAAAAAAAAAAAGCTTAAAAGTACAGGGTCCCAAAAATCAGTTTTAGGAGCAGTATTAAGTAAATTTGTAGGAAAGGAAAGGTCAAACACAGTATTAAAGGGCTCTGTATTTAATGCCCTAGAGAAATTAAATTGTTAATAAAGAGACTTAGAGCCCCTTTACAATTAGTGTTTCTTGGAACTTTGAGGAGACCAGATTGCCTGTGCAATGTAAAATGTCACTGGAAAAATATTCATTTAATCAGCATGGATTAAAATATATGAATCTTTGCCTGGTTCAGCTCAGCTGCAATAATTTTCCAGCACACATCTGTAGCAGTCAGACATCAGCCTAGATGTGGTTGGTCTTCGTAGTTCAATCATTCTTTGGTGTTCTTGTACAGAAAAAAACCTAGAAATTAGTTTTATAGAGTTAAACTTTGCAGGAATTACAATTCCCACAATAGAAATGAAAACACAATTTAGATGTTAGGGGCCCTCACCAATTTCAGTGACCAGACTGCTACTTATTTTAATATACCTGAGAAAAAAACCCACATGAGTGGGTTTATGATGCAGAAATAATTTAGTACAGATTGTATTTAATTTTACACTTGATCAACGAGCGTAATCTAATTTAATGGCAGAGAAACAGAGCAAACAAGGAGGTGCTTGTCATGTGGGGAGGAAGGGACCCCATGAGGAGAGGAGTCGCCAGGATGGAAAAGGAAGGAGGGAATTCTAGCTGGAAAAGCATGCCAGTGCTGGTGCCAGCCGGGATCCCTCACATCTACCACACTTCTCCTGACAAGTATTAGATCAACTTCTCACTCTCTCTGTAGGATGCAGCAACCTTGACATGCTGCTACTCTGTGGGATGATGTAAAAGACAATAAAAGAAAGGATTGCATTCACTCTAATTGTCAGGGGAAAAAATAATGAAGAAGCAAAGAAATTTTTGCGAACCAAATCTTTTTAGGGTGCAGGCTCACCTTAGGAGTTGTCCAAGTGGTGCTATTCCCAATAAATCAAATTAATCTGAAGTATTGATGTTTATATCTGGGATTATCATGACCTCGCATGAGCAACGATTTGCTGGCAGTGTTAACAATGGAAGAACCGATACTCAGAAACTCCCAAAACATTTAAAGAAACACAGATGTCATATGTCTACTCCCAGTTAGCAGTACAAGATATTAGCAAGCTCAGAGACCAGTTAAAAAAGGTTTTATAAATCCTATATACATCCATTTGCCTTCTGAATAACGAAACTGCCTTGTGGGTTCATTTTCCCCTCCCATTTTCTCCACCTAAAAGCAGCAGTTTAGTAGGCTCATTTCCATTACAGATGCTGCATGTGCATAAAAGGAGAGTGCCTGTGGAGAAAGCTCCGTTTTAGATGTGCTCCCTGTGGAGTGCATTTTTTATCAAAACCCATTTCTGATAAAACATGCTATTTGAGCTATTTTTCAGTTGTAAAGAATCTCATGCAAAACTGCTCCAGTTGGGCCACAGCGTGCAAAGTCTGGGGTGCCCAAGACTTGGTGTATGAACTGAAGCTGCAGCAGTGCTGGGTAAAGGTATGGGGTCTAGTCAGGACACTGCAAATCACAAATACAGCTACGTGGAATTTTTCGAATTTATACATTAATGTCTTGAAATATATCTACAGACAAATCAAAATAGTTTGTGAATATATGCTGAGTTTCATAAGTAATTCAGCCTTCCACACCTTCCCTTCTCCCCAGGTAGAAATGGAAAATTTTTTAGACCTAGTTTTACATAATTCTTCCACCATAAACCTGTATCTGTTTGTAGATTTCAGATTGTCCACCTTGTGGATATTTCAATTGTTATATTTTAACATATTAGGGAGCTGGACAGATAAGAAAACTGCTTTACAGGCCCACTTTGGAAAAAAGGATGAAGTAAATATCCAGTTCATGTGAAGTATCTGAGGCTCCATACACAGGGAAAAGTGGATGCCTGTCCCAAAGGAAACATTTCAGGGAGAGTTAATGCCTCATCACCTTCCTCACCAGAAACTCAACACAACTTATAAGCAATTAAACCTGTGGAAGCCAAAACTCATTTGGAGTTTCAGTCCTCATGACAGAAGAATCTAAACAAAGCTGCCTGACTTTTATGTCAAGTGATCATAGAATCATAGAATGGTTTGGGTTGGAGGGGACCTTGAAGATCATCTGCTTCCAACCCCCCTGGCATGGGCAGGGATACCTTCCACTAGACCAGACCCAAGGCTCCATCTAACCTGGCCTGGAACACTTCCAGGGATGGGAGATCCACAGCTTCCCTGAGCAACCTGTGCTGGTGCCTCACCACCCCCACAGTAAAGAATTTCTTCCCAGTATCCCATCTATAGCTACTCTCCTTCTGCTTAAGACCATTCCCCCTTGCCCCATCACTAAATGTCCTTGCAAAAAGTCCCTGTCTCTCTCTCTCGTAGGCTCCCTTTAAGTACTGGAGGTGCTCTAAGGCCTCCCTGGAGCCTTCTCTTCTTCAAGATGAGCAACTTCAACTCTCTCAGCCCATCTTCATAGGAGAGGTGCTCCAGCCCTCTGATCATCTTCATTTCCTTTTTTCCCAAACCTAGTGGAGGGAAGGGTGGTTGTAACCTGGTTTTCTCTCAGACAATATATTTCTAAATTTTGGCCAAACCGGCACACCCTTCCCTGGACTTGCTCCAAGAGGTCCATGTTCTTCCTGGGCTGGGATGCCAGAGCTGGATGGATTACTCCAGGAGGGTCTCACCGGAGCAGAGGGGCTGGATCACCTCCCTTGACCTGCTGCCCGCTGCTCATGTAACGCAGTCCAGGATACATTTGCCTTTCTGGGCTGTCAGCCCACATTGCTGGGTCATGTTGAGCTTCTTGTGAACCTTTGTCACCTTCATGCAGGTAGCAATTATCAATCTTAAAAATAATTAGTGTTTTTAGGCCTTATCAATTACAGAAACATTGCTCCAGTGTCCCAGCACTCTGGACAAGTCGGAAGAAAACAAGCAGCAAACAAGTAAGGCAGACAAAATTGGAAGTAATCATGAAAATATAGGGGGTTGAGGGGGTGGAAGGGAGGGAAAAAATGTTATCCTCATCTGAGAGGAAGAACTTGAAGAAACTGAGAAAGATGCTAAAGCATGACACAGCACTTATGGTCAGCAAATGTAGGTGTTGGTGCTTCTCCTATCAAAGGAGAAATTTTGGGAGCTGATCGTTGTCTCACAGAATTGTTTAGAGGGGACAAGGAAATAAAGGAAGGAAAAGCAGCGTGCTGCACTGTGGCCTAAACTGAGTATATATTTTTTTCCTTAAATTAAGACGGGGTATTTAAAAATTTTATTTCCTAATCAGGGAATGTCATGGTTCCCTGGCAAATTTGTGAAATATGAGTTTGTTAACATCAGTGATGATTTTGATAGATAGACTAAAACATTTTCAGTCGCACCTTAAAGAGAAGGAAGTTTATTAAAGGAATTTTTCTTCCAACTTTTTTATTAAGTCAACATAAATTCAGTGGTTTTTGGCAGTTTGAATAAAAAAGCCATATACTGCATGAATCAAACTCATGTCCTCTTTCAAACACTGGGAGTTTTATGAAAAATATCTGTATTTATGAAACCTGAATATTTTGGCATACTTTGTCTACAGAAAATGCAGAAAGCCATACAGGTGCAGTACATCAATATGCCACATGCATGAAGTGACCATGTGTCTACTTCGGTGTTTTAGTTTAAACCACGATTGCATTTTTGTCTCCTCTTACTGCATCTCACATCAGAGATTTGCCTTGGAGGATGCAAACTGGATGCCTTGGTGAAAGTGAACTGGCAGACACTGTCCTGGTGGCTACGTAAGGCACTCCAGCAGCTAATGAGCAAAGCTGTTCTGGCATAACGCCAAAGCTGTTCTGGCATAACACTGCCCAAAATTCTTACAGTGCGTATGACACGTGCTCAGGATCGACTGCTGCAGTCAGCAGATCTGCGTTAGCAGTCTTGGTAATGGAAACAGCTTAGAAGTGCCAGCACTCAGAGCTCAAGTGCTGCACCAACCCATGGAGCTAAAGTGCATTTCCCAGTCCTGGATGCCCAGCCTGGTCCTGTCTGGCCTGTGTTCCCTGGTGAGACCACAGCGGCAGCGTCGTGGGGAGATCTGGACCCACGGCCAGGGGCTGAGCTAAGATGCACCTCCCCAGCTCCCTGGGCTGGACAACTCAGGGTCAGGATGGTTGGGTCCATTATCCTAACAGAGACTGCCTGTCCAGAAGTGTAGCCACAGCTGGAGACAAAAAACTGTCCCTGCACTTGGAGACTCAGAGGATGAGTTATTTGGGGTTTGTTTTTTATTACTCCCAAGAGCACAATGTATCAGTCTGCATGGTGTCGGTCTAACAAATATAAATCTCTGCTCCTGCTGCTTTTCAGAAGTCACATCTGCCTTAGAAAAATAGGATGTCTTCCCTGAATGTACATTCCTATAAACTCTACTTTAAATTCAAGTTAAACAGATAATGCCTGAGAAGCCATAAGTTACTGGTAATGTGTAAAAGGATGTTGTACCTTCTTCAAGGCAATCAAAAAATTCAGGAAAAACACAACAAGGAATACAGAGAAGGCCCCAACTTATTAAAGTAATATTTTCTTTTCCTTTTACTAAAAAAAATGTCTGCCTTTTCAGGTGTGAGGCCTCATTCCAAGGGCTTTATTTTTAATGAAAAGAAACCACCTTGAAAAAACACGCAGTAGTATATAACCATACCAGACAGACAGACAGCTTTGTTAAATGATTTTTCCCTTCATAGATTTCTCAGGCATCTTAGACCATATGTGTGAACAATATAGCAGATACATAAAACAATTTCATTCTGAGCACGGAGGAGGTCGGAACACACATCACCATATAGACATTTGTACTAATAAATTTACATGTACGCTCACATGCACAGCCAAATAAGCTTCTGCCTTTTGCCATTCTGGTGTGTGTACAGCTATAGAAGTATCAGTATCTATATCATTTTGCCCATCTATATTTCTTTCTATGTATGATAAATAATTAGTGGTGTAGCTATAAAGCTTATGTATTTCTAGCCAATGACACCTTCAAGGTCCCTCTGCTGCCTACTGCTTGACCTTGGTTTAAAAGCACACAGAATGGAAACCTTGAAACCAAGATCAGCAGGATTCATTCTGACAGAAAACAGATGCAGCACAATGGAGAAAAATACACATTTAATTTTAATCCTTCTTTTTTTTTAGCAGCCTGACTATTACCAGTTCTTAAAAAAAAATCCTAAGGTACAGACTGTCCTTCACAAAAGTATCATACATTCTAATACTGCAATTAAGTTTTGATTGGAAAACATTGTAACTACAGTCACTAGCAATGTCTATGTTATTCCTCCCTTTGGACATGGTAGCAGGAGAACACCATGGAAGTAACATAACAAAGGGCTGTGGCCTTAAAATGAGCCATCTTAATGGAAGATTCCTGACTCCATTGAAGTACAATAAGAGGCATTTTATTTCATAATATTTGGACAGGAAGGTTACAAGACTGCAATATAGATAGATGACATACAGCAATGTGACCTTAAAGATACTGCTTTTGTCTTACATTACTTTTCAATTTTATGTTCTGTCTCAAGCCACCTTGTCTTAGGTAGGGCTTAATAGGCTTCTTGTTTCCTGAAAGGGAATGGAAACAATTATCTTTACAAAGTGAGGAACAGTATTTGAGATCATGTCACATGCCACTGGTGCAGGTCCATATGAAATGGACAAACCCATGCCTTGCCTCCAGCTGCGCCTGTCCATGGGAAATGATCACTGAATGGAAGTCTGCCTGAAGTCTTCCCACTAGAATGACTGCTTGCCACTGCATTATTTGGTGCTTTTATAGAGAAGAAAATACAAACCTTTGCTGATATTGGTTGTCAATTTAGTGCTTTTATTAGGAAGAAAAGATAAACCTTTCTGGCTATTTTTGACAACATCACAAAAATGAAAGGATGCTTAAATAATGAAAAAAAGGCAGATCATGTATCCTGGATTGGTCAAGCTGTTGGCGACCAAAGAAGGAATGTCTTAATACTGCTAAAGGATGGAAAAAAAGAATACAAGGTTGTATTACAATACAGGTGCATAAAGTTGTTCTGGAAAGCAGCAATACTTAAAAGAATTAACTTAGAATAATGGTAAAAAGGACTGACATTATATTTGAATGGAAAAAGGGGGACATCCTAAAAGGATAGAAAAAGATACTTATAATGGTTACATGTAGAAGGTTAAAGATAAAGAATTTCTGAAATGGTGCCATTCCATAAATAATGCAAAAGCAGCAAGCAGGCTTCCAGAAGTTTCTTTATCACACATTAAGTATCACACTGTCCTCTTTCCTGTAATGGACATCTTATGTACCTCAAATCACCAGTGTGGTCTCTTCCCAATCCCTTTCTCAATGTTTCTGTTTATCCAATTCAGTTCTAGCCTGATGATGGTCCCAAGCTCTGCAATTAAGCCCTGCAAATGCAGGAATTGTCTGATGTTTCAAGCTTCCTTCTGTTGTTTTCAGGCATCACCATGTCATGGCTGGTCTCACAGTTCAGTACAGAACAAACTTCCCTTTTTCACTTTTAATAGGAGATTTGTTCTCCATTTCTTTAGGGATCACTGCCCTCAGGTGTAGCCAGAGAGTCTTTGTCATGCTGATTTAGTAAGCTCTTTTTCATCTTTGCTTTCATTTCTGTGTGCACACATATTCAACATACATTGGTACTCATACCTGGATGCTTCAGAAGCTCAAAAAAATTGATTGTAAAACTAAGTAAAATATAGGAAAGGAAGTGCTTTATTTATTCTGGGAATACAATTATGCATAGTTGAATAGGAGACTCTGCTGTATAGCTACACACAGCTTTTTTTTCCCCTTTTCCATTTTCTTTATAAAATTGAAAGTTTTTGTGGGAAAATGTGTGGATAATAATGAGAGCTCTAAGCACAAAATGTCTGATAATGACAAGAGCAATGAGAAGAGAAGCAAGATGGATAGAAGAATAAAGACACTGAAAGAAAGGCAGAAAATCCTGGAAACCTACACACATGTCATATTATTGAATTTGAACCATAAACTATATTTATGTAATTTTATCAATTGCACCTAATTACAAGAGTGAATGCTGGCAGAGATAGAAAATACTTCATTGAATTGCCATGCTTATATTTCTCTCTCCTTATTTCTTTTTATTGTTAAACAATTTAAATTAACTTTTAGCTAAGACCATTTAATCTATAAAACCATAAATGCCCTATAGCATGTTTTGGAAGGCAAAATAAGCTCCTAACCTGAGAGATGAGTAAGAGGAGCCTGAGGTATTTTTATTAAAGCAGCCTAGGAAATGGTGCATTGCAGATCTCAGCTAAGACAGTGCAATTAAAGGAAAAGTCAATTGATCACAGGAAGAGAATGACAAATATCAACATTTTCTTTGTTTATTAGACTTCTAAATAACTGTGTGGGATTCATGGTTTTGGGGAAAAGGTTAAAGCAAGAGACTTTGTAATGCAAGAACAAATATCTCTTGGGGAATTCATTGCTGATCCTCTGACCAGTTTTCCATCCTTAGGTTGCTGGAACAAGGCCTGGGGATCTCAGTGGCTGTTGTCATGCTGGGTCGGATGTCATTGCTTCTGATTGTACTAAACCTCCATTAATTAGGTAGAAAGGGATGTATTTCACTCTTCAAAACAATGAAATCAGTTAGAAATGATGTTTTGGGGTTTTTTACATGAACCAACCTTTACAGGTTTATCCGCTTGGCAAAACCTTTGCTTTATACTCTAGTTATAAAATGATTCTTTAAGCTGCTTGAGCATGAGTAGAAATTTACCACTGGAAGCTTCTTCCGTGGTTTTTTGAAGAACTATTCATGAATAGGGCAGGTGTCATCTTCTTATCCTTTGAAGTGGTGTATCTCAAGGAGTCTGGTTCATGTTAAAATTAACCTAAAGTTCTTGTAGGCAAACACAAAGCCCTGACAGTTCTGTGAATAAAGAGAGCTCTATAACTAAAGAGAGGGCAACTATTCATGCACTCTGAAATGTATACTGATCACTGAGAAATAAGAAATGGACTTCAGAATATTGAAACATATAGGAGATATTGTCTTAATTAGATTTCTGTATCAATTTAGAGCTTAGAAGAACATCAAAAGGCTTGATTCAAAAGGAAAAAACCAATACCTCTGATTTTCTAAGTAACAGCTGACAGATTAATTTTACTGCCATCTTCTAGACTGTAATTTGGCAGCGGGTTTTTTTCTATTTTAAATGAGGTTCTATAATAAGTCCTACATTACACTGAAATAAATAAGGGTTTAACTTTGGCTTTGTTCAAGATCTTAGGCCAATTTTTTAATGATTTATCTTGAAATTAATATATCCAAGCTACTGTTTAAGCATTAAAACTATCTTTTCTTCCAAAATAGTATGATTTATGTATTACCTGAAAATACGGAGCAAAGCATGAGGCTCCTGCTTATCAGCTGAGTTAAGCAGTTCAGCAAGTTAGGCTTCAAGCATTTAGAAATTTTTAAGAAACGAACAAATTGAATCTACAGTTCCTGGCCAATATGTATATATGGACTTGGCCATACTTTACTTACAGTGCAGGCAGCTGCCTCCCTTGTCAGTGCTCACCTCCAACCAGGTAACAGAGTGACCTGGATCTGAGAATCCGCAGTTAACCGCAGCATTACATGTATTCTGCATTTACACAATAATCATAAGTCACTTTGGGCAGTCCATTTTCAGAAGGTGACTGCCTTGCTCTCCAGACTGAGATCTCTATTCTCTCAGCCTTGTGACTCATAATGCACCTTTAGTCATATTTTAACCTTCAGCATTGCACTCTCTGTCACATTTTATTGCTTAATTCATGCTGTTGAGCACAGCAACATCACACCACCAGATAAACCTCAGTGACTTCTGCATGAAAAACAACTTCACTCACTTTTTTAATAAGAATTCCCTTTAATTTGAATGCTTAATATGAATGTTCCCCTTTGATATGAATTTTGCATTCATGCCCTTGACATAATTGCTCGATAACAACAACAATACAAAAGGGTAAAAAGGGATATTTTTTGCCATATTATAAAACCATGTTGGTTCACTGGGTTTCATCTCATTAGTCTTAATACCTCTTCTTTTTTTTTTTTTTGAAGTCAACTGAGCTATAAAACACAATAGATTTGGAGATATTTCAGGAATGACTTGAATCTCTTTATATTCAAAGACACCTTCCCTACCACTGTGTATTTTATGTGGAATTTAATGAAATAATGGTATCCGGGGAGAGGTAAAGGAGCCCCAAAATGCAGCTGGTATTTCAGATGTAGCAATAATTTATTCTATGGCTTTACAAACCATATGGATTTACAAACCTATGTTCTATGGCAAACAAAAGGTCCTGGGCTTTTTCAAAAAGACAATCTATTGAGCAATGTGGTATGGAGTAGATAATCCTCACTGGTCAAACATCGCATTAATAAAAAGATAATGGGATTTTATCTGATGCAATCTTTAAAGGCAATTTTTTTTCAATTTGTCTTTCAGTTGTTTTCACCCTTTGCTCAGTGTTCACCTCAAGCATAATTCCACTCAGATTTCAGAACCTGCTTGTAAGGATTTAGGGAAATTAATTGGTAAACCTCCTTTATGGAGAAGTGTATGGAAGTTTATGGAAGTGAAGAAGTGATAAGCTTTACTCGCATCCTAGTGAGAGACAGTGAGAGACTGAGTGGCAAACACAGACTGACCTCTGCAACTGTGGCCAATGAAAAGCATCATTAAATTGCCTGGCTTTTGCTTCATTAGCAGTTAGTACTTGCTGTGGTCTCATTTTCACACCACAATAACCAGGAATGGGAGCTTGGCCAAACCTCTGCAGAACTGGGCCGTGCTGCGGGGGCATGGACCACACCGATTCCCCTTGGGTCACCAGACAGAGGCAGCTCCCTTAGCTGCATTTGTTTGCACTGGTGTGCCCTGCAACTCCAAGTGAGGGGATCCTGAGGTAAAAAAAAGGTGGAGATAAAGAATTTATTTCCTGCTAAGTCATTCAAGTTGCATCTTAGCTTAAAGCACAGTCCCCAGCTGTTAGAGTGAAACTCTAGTGGCTGACAGACACTGCTCCTTCCCTCTTACCATGGGCTACAGCACCACTACATGCACCCGAACTGAGTTACTTATAACCTCCTCAGTAGCCCTTCAATTAACTAGAAGATTTGAAAATAACTTTCTAAGCTTTAGCTGCTTGCTTTCATCCTTTTCCTGCTGCTTTGATGGATTGCCCAGACAGGATAAGCAAGCGGCAAGACAAATGCTTTCAGAGGTGGGAAAGTATTGAGTTCACAGTGCAGAAAATACGTGCCTTCCAGTGATGGAGTCTAAATTTTAATTTAGCAACTCTTATTTCTGGGAAAGAGTAAAAGGATGTCACGTTTCATCCAGTCTACTGGATGTATTTAAATTAACATTCTAATTTGGATCTGGAGTAAACTCTTGAAACTCTGCACTCAGAGGGTTAGTGTCAAGTCTCCAGCTGAAATGGTTTCACTCTAGGGATTGTTTCCTGTCTGACCTGCTCTGTGGCTGTAAACAGGCACAAGAATTGTGAACGTTCAAAGCTTGGACAGAGCAAGCAGTTCTCATTGATACTGCAAGAGAGCTCTTCTGCTGCTTAGCTCTGTTTATATACAGCATGAATACACAGAGACACCTCAGGCTGGAGCTGCTTCTGCCAAAGGCAGACTTTAGTGACACAAAGAAAATCCTAAAGTGAAGGGAAAAGTGAAGATTCCTGCATGGCAAAAGCAAATCTGCTTTGCTTTCCACGTTTGGAACCAGCAGCATTGCTATCAGAGGGACAGAAGGACCTGGGCTCTTTTCTAGCTGTGTCCGAAGAGTACACATAGGCACCACCAAAAAGTTCATTGGTAGTGCCAAGAGTAACTAACTAACTAACTTTTAGTTTCTTACTAACCTTGGAACACTCCTCCATGAAATCTGAGCTAATTCTGGGCTGCCTTTTTTTATTCTAAAAATTTTTTTTCTTTATCATCAATCAAAATAATGTAAAGAAATTTACCACAGAAACTACAAAATATCAGCTTCCTCTGAGTATGTTTAATGAAGCAAATGGCTACTCTATGCAATAAATTTATTTACATGCATCCTGAGAAGGTGGTAACAAAGTTAGCCTGCATGTCTTGAGCCATCAAGGAAGAGATTGTGCAAAGTACACCCAGTTCCTCTTTAAACCCACAAGATCCGAGTGCTCAGCACCTTTCTGAAATCCAGAGGGGATGTATCAATGTGTAGCAGACTGCTGGTGATTGAATAAAAATATGTAAAATAACTCTAAAATGCTTTCCAAAATCTGCTTTTACAGACTTAATATCCAAGGCTGAAAAGAACTTTGTTTTTTTAACCTGAAATTCATTAAGATGATAGATAGTAAAACAAACACTACACATTAAATGAGGACATAATAAATGTTATTTTATTCAAAGTTTCACCNAAAAAAAATCAAGAAACTTCCTCCAGGAGCCTTTTTCTTGGTAGCCCCAATTGCTGTGATTTGAAATAGAGCTTCAATAATGTACTCAGCACAGAAAATTCTGAGTATTCCACTGGACATTAATAAAAGAACTAAAAGATTCCTGTTAAACAATGAGATTTTTAAAGATACAAAAAGAATTCAGGCCCTGTTTGTGAGGCTGAGAAGAAACTTGTGTAGGAAAATGCTTAGTATGCAACTGTCTTTTTAGCATTGGAATAATCTCCTGACTCTTAAATAGTTTCTTGCACATCACCCTGCCCATGACAGAGGAGAGAGGAAGGAGAGGGAACTAGCTGATTCCTTCCTTTCTCTAGAACTGTTTCACTGAATAATCCTAAAATAAGCTAAGATGCAAGGGACCTCTGAAGACTACCTGACCCAGGCTCCTGATTAAAGCAGCCTGATTGTGATGTTATTTTATTCTTGTGCTATTTTATAATACTATAGTATTATACATGTTATTTTATAATATTATACATGTTATTTTATAATATTATGATATGCTATTTTATTCTTATGTTTTTTTATTGTTATGTTATGTTATGTTATGTTATGTTATGTTATGCTATGTTATATTATAGTATTATTTTGATATTATTTTGTTTATTTATGATTTCAATGCCCAGGCCTTGTCCAGCCACCCTGGGCACCTGGCTACCAGCAGCACCAGAGAAGGGGGTGACTACTTGGTCCCTCCTAACCACAGCCCCGGGCTGTGTCTGAAGAAGACTCTCAGAAAATTTACATCCCCTTGCCTCAAAGGATCAGAGAAGTTTGAGTCCACTTCTCTCTCCCTATCATCTCCATATAGGATATTTCCCCTGCCTCTCTGGTCATGTGAAAGAGATTTGGAGCTCCCCCTCCTCTTCCCATCCAACACAGTGAGGACCCTGTCCTGCCTTTGCACACAGACACATTCTTGCAAGCTTAAGGTAGCACAGTTTGAAGAGGTAAAAATTGCAATCTCCAAGGCAGTTCTGTCAGCAGGACACCCCAGGGAGTTACACTTCTACTCCCAAAAATGCATTTTAAAAACATAGCTTCTCTTCCTCAAAATTCATGGCTTTACTGTGCTGCTTTTCTAACAAAAACAAGCCACAGATCTACCAATATAACTGCAACTACCTTCTGCCAGGGAAGGCAGACCCTAAAATAGCTTCTTGAAGATAAACAAGACAATTTCTTCTACAAATATAATGCCTACACCAAAAATTATACTGGTATATCTGTACAGATGGAGCAGTAAGATTCCTCAAGATTGATCCTTCCCTGCACTTTTCAAGTCTGGCTGCCTGAAGTTAGATCTCTCAATCTATTTTCTGGCATGTAGACAGGCAATCAGATTTTCATGAGTGCTTAGCACTCATCAGATTCCCAGGAAATGTCTTACTTTTTAGTCACTAATGCCACTTTTAGAAACAATGAAAGACAGACAAATCTGGGTCAAAGGGTTTCCTCCAATTATTTACAAATTGTAATTTTTTTTTCTGCTCATCTTGCCTAAAAATAGAACAAATGCTACCAATTTAATTAATTGGAATGCCCTAAATTAAAAAAAAAAACCCTCCCTTGCTTAAACAGTGTCTCACATTCTGACTCTTCATGAGCCTCTGGGAAATGGTACAAGCAAAATGACATTCCTGTCCCATGTGACATATGATTCCTCCAAGGGAAGAAAGTCGAGACCACAGATAACACATTCTCTCTTTCTAGTTTTTATCGACATTATTTAGCGCTGCATACAACATTTTGTTCAAGTGTTTACAGATGTCTTCAATGAACTTTAAGGCAGAATGCTTTAAAATGAAACATATGATTACCATGGTTAGGTAATGGAGAAGAAAATAACAATCACAGAAGAAGAAAAGTGGGATTTATGGATTGTTGGTTGTTAATTAACTAGAACACACATGTGCACACTCTCTCAGGAAGCACAGACCAGGAGGAGCAGTGGTGTGGGACTTGCTGCCTTCTGGCTTCTTTCTTGCTGGGGGGCACCAGTCAGATCAGGGTACCTGCTGTGGGAAGGGAAGCTCAGACTGTTTTCTGAGAGGAGCAGTGGGTGATTGATATGGTTGGGATCACCAATTTGCTCTTCACTTGCTAATGTGACAGTGTTAATACCCATTGCCCTTCATTTAGGATTTCTGGCACTGTCACAGCCTAGTCCTGAAAAAATATGAAACTGTGCATTGTAGATTGTTACTGTGCAGAGATTTTTGGGATGGCACATCCATCTCTTTTCATGTCGTTTTACTTGCTGATATTTGAACACAGTGAAGAAGTCTGCCTGCTTGCTCTAGTTAGCATTTGTAGTAGGGGTTTTTTAAAGTAGTTTCTGACCTTGGTAATGTTGTTTAGTGTCCTTGAGCTTAGCTTTAATCTTAAATAAAAGCACAAGAAATGCTATGTTTCCAAAGACACAGCTGAAAAGCCATTGACAACAAATATTTGCAATATTTTTATTCCACTTTACTAAAGTCTTCTACTTGTTAAGAGCTCTGATTCAACCAAGTTAACAAGGTTATCAGATTATATGTCTATTGTCTTGTTACGACTTCCTTGGCTGAGTTCCTGCAGCAAACAATGCAGGAGTGATGCTTTGTTCGAGCAGCAGGATGGAGGGAGCAGGGAGGAGGGAGCGGGGTGGGGACGGGGGTCAGGGAGCTGCCAAGGCCTCTGCGGCAGCAGGAGCTCCACCTGCGGTCAGGATTAATCAGCCTCTGGCTCCGGGGGCTCCAGGCAGTCCCTGAGGGTCCGTGACAGGCCAGGATTCACCTCTGGGAATCTGCAAAACTTCCTCGCACAATAGCAGGGATGCAAGCAAGCAGGACACTGAAGGCATGAGTTATTCAAGCTGACACATGCCAAAGACCTTGGAAGAGAGGTAATTAAAAGCATTTTAAGGGATTAAGTACATGCATTAGCTTAAAAATACGTTTCCATTCACCTCAGCCTATGCCAGAGTGCCCAAGTTATAAGAATAACTGTTTAAATTACCCGTAAAAAGGCAAGCTCATTGCATGTTCCCTTTTCTGCTCTTCTGTGTAAATGCCAGGTGCATTCAGCTTTCCCCTAAGCACTGTCATAAATTTTCTGTCTCCCTGCTGGCATAATTAATATATGCAACTGTTGCTATCTAAAGAACAGAGGGTGCCAGGGCAGCAGCTGCACTGTTGGATGACTCTCATTAGCATCATGCCAGTTGGCTGGCAGTTCTAATCACTTTTGTACTGTCATGATACTTTGAGAAGCAGAAAAAATATTAGTTCCTTCTAGAGTATCAGCTGGTAAAACTGAAGTAACAGGAGTACCTCATGTGGCTCCTTCAGGATTTACAGCATAGTTCAGTATTCAGTTTTTTTCTGGAATGGTATACGTGAAAGTACATAAGACACCATGAAAAACTTTGACGTTCTTTTCCCTTCTTCTTCGTGCTCCCAGCAACTTTCAAGCAGCTAATGTTACTTTTCATGCTCCTGCCAATAACTAGTGATTAGCTGAAGACACCAGTAGATCCCTTGAAAAGTTTTAGAGGTTTTATTTAACACCTGTAAAGACTAAAATCTGAGGTGCTTCTTTGAAATTTTGATGACTGAATGATAACAAAACTCACTCTGCTCAGTTCTCCACTGACAATTAAGTTGTGGCCAGCATTCTGCCCCTGGACAGGATGGTTCAAAAATTGCATTCAAACATGACCTCAGCTATAACATACCCAAGTTACTGCTGCCCCTATGAAAACCTTGTGCTGGCCAGGGCCAACAGGACCATAACTCAAACTGTGTGTGAAGCCATCACCTCCAGCAGTGTTTTAGCAGGTGTGAGCACAGTGCCAGGCCCCAGCATCTTCTCCCCTAAAGGTTTGTGCCTCCAGCCGTGTCTCCATCACTGTGCCCTTCGCCTGCCTCGCCTGTTCCTCCTCCTGTGGCCGCCACTCGCCCTTGCAGTGCCTGCCCAGCCGCACGTACTCCTCAGCACCTCTTGTCACTCTCTTATACGTGTGCTGATTACCCATAAGTTGCCAGTATGTTTCTTCACTGTCCTCATTTTCTAAATGATCTCTCAGCCTTTTGTAAATGCTTTTTCCAGGGGATTCTGCTTCAGTTTCAGCTTGTGACTGCTGAGGTCTTTGCATGCACTGTGTGTTCCTCACCTTTCTAATTCAAGTGTGCCTCAAACCCCATTCAGTCTCTCATGTCACTGTAGCTCTGGGCTTCACTAAGGAGGAAACCCCAATGCAGCCCAACAACAACCCCCTGACGTTTTATTTCAGTGGGATGCCTTCAGAAGGACGTAACCTGGGAGGGACAGGCAGCGTGGAAGAGCCCTGCTGCCTGCAGCTCTCTGCATGTGCCAATGAATCTCAGAGCTGTTGTCACAGCATTCAAACTCACAACCACCAGAGATTTGCCAGAATAAAACCCTCAATTGCCTTCAAAGCTAGGGGCAGACTGGGGTACTCATCACCCTTTACTCTCCTCTGTTGTGTGGTAATGTTGGAGGCCAAAGGTGGAGAGAAGCCAAGAGAAAGGATGGTGGATTTCTGCCCATTCCCTGCTCTCCCCTCACCTGAGAAAGAGACAGCTGCTCTGAAACAGTTCATGTCCTCATCCAGGTGTGCCCCTTGCTAGGACAAAGCTTCTCCACTCAGTATCAAAAAAGCCTGCTGTAAAATGCTAATGAGGGCACTTCCAGACTGCTTTTTTTGGGTAGCAAAAAAAGTGTGTGTGTACCATGGACAAGAACAGATTTATAATTTCAAAAAAATCCTTGGCTCCAGACAAAGCCTTGCTGGGTCACATTCATTTCAGGCCACTGCAGTAAGGTATTTAACGGAGGATGTTTGATGTTGCTTGCTTCCTAGCACTTCAAAATGAGTTTTACTTTCAGGTCAAATACAAACAGGGCATACACTGTTCATTACAACAGAGCATATGTTACTGGAATTCATACAGAGTCAAATGTGACTCTTTCAAAGGGAAATGTCAGAGCATCCAGAAGGTTTTTTGTCTGTATTTTTCTTCTAAATGCTGGTTTTCATCAGAACTTCACTCTTGACAATTTTCTTTGTGCCAGTAAAGTTTCAGTGAATAGAGCTGAAAACAACTCACATGCGGCCTCCACTAAAATGTCTTATCCCTATAGGAGCAGGTAACCAGGTCCAGTCTTTGTAGTTCAGGAAAGAGTGATCTACACAAAGGGCACCAGATGCCTCTGCACAGCCTTTGAGTCTCCAGATCCTTGGAGGATTTTATTTTCAAAACACTGCTGTGAGAGAAACATTTCAGTAACAGAGACACAGGTGACTAATTCACCACTGAGGCGTACAGTCGTATCTCAGTCTTCTGGGCTCCACAGCCTGAAGTCCCTCTTGAAGAATTGTACTCATAACCTTTCAAATCAAACACTGTGGCAACCCCTGCAACACCTGAGACACATCCCCTCACCATCCCTTGAACCCTTCCTCCCCTCCCCTCCAAAATAAACCCAGCCAAAAAGCCAACCCAAAACCCCAAAGGACAAAAAAAAACCCCAAACCCAAACTCTACAAAACGGAGAGAAAGAAAGGGAGAGTGAGAGAAACGACCATGTTTTGCATATGGAACTCCTGGCTAGCACCCGACCATCAAAAATGTCCGTGGGACAGCAGTGGAGGACAAATTCAGTGTGAGTCAGGAATGCCATGTTGTGAAAAAGGCATACTAGAAATTAGGATACATTAACAACACTTTTGTTTTTAAGGCTTGTCAGACTGTTCCATCTTTCCTCAGCATAGTGGAGACTTGGCTGTATCCAGCTCTGGACACTGTGCTCAAAGTATAGAAAGTGTGCACAGAAGGGTAACAGGATGATCAGAATGATTCTTACACTCCTGGTCTGGGAAAACACAGCAAGTGTGTGTATTATTCTCCATTCTGGAAACAAGAAGTCATTAGCTTAAATATTCATAAAAAAAGGATGAAAAGACAGGATGGAGAAACGTGTACCAATAAAGGAAATTGTTTTGGGAAGGTGAGGGAATTCTACCCATGAAGTGTTTTAAGAGCAAGATAGACACAGCTCTGGTAGAAATTATACATACAGTTTTGGTTTCCTCAGGCAGAAGAGGAAATCTGTGTAATTCCCATTTTGCATAAGAGTTTTACTCAACAAACTTCCAGGTGAAAGGGAACAAGTCATGTTTTGTGAAGTCTGCTTCACATGCTCATCTGAGTCTGGAAAGGGAGGCAGCTGGGGCTTTGCTGAAGGGATTTTTCAGATTTCAACTAGACACTGTCCAACCTAGGGGTTTTTTTTTAGCACACCCTCAAGTAGCTTCTATGTTTCTGTGAATAAGTATTAATGAAAGCTCGTAGGTTCAGGTGTTCTCAGAGGTGAGTTGAAAGCAAGCAGGAATTTTGGAGGTATGAACTTTGGATGTGGTTACTTAGCAGAATTTTGGTTTTCCTTCATCCTTTAGAGAAAAGACTTTCTTGGAAGGGTCATGGGCAAGAAGGAAGATACAGGGAACTACAGGCTGCTCAGCCTGACCTCAGTCCCTGAGGTATCAATATTTTTGAAAGTCACTTCCAGCCACATGAACCAAGAAGGTGGATTTGCTAAGGGCAGATTATGCCAGACTAACCTGATTTATCTGAGGGGCTGACTGACAGTGTGGATGAGGAGTGGATGTTTACCTTGCCTTTAGCAAGACCTTTGTCAGGGTCTCCTGGAGTATCCTTAAACTGGTGAGTTATAGATTGGATGGTGAGTTACAAATTGTCTGGGCTGTTGGACTGAAACAGGGATAATCAGCAGTACAAAGTCCAGCCAGCAGCAGGGTAGTAGCTGGTGGTCCCTTCCAACCCACAGGGCCCTACACAGAACACTGGACTGGAGTTTCCTCAGACAACATACTTAACGCGGTGGGTTGTCTTGTAGATCAGGATGACTAAAGGACAGTTATAGCCATGTAATCCTTTTTGCTGAATGAAAACTAAATTTAAATGAAAAGCAAGTGGCCAGGCTATTGGGGATTAAGGTATTTTGCAGTGTTGAGATTGTGGTCTTGTAGTGTAAGTGAGCAGGGAACCTACAGTAAATCCTGGTGGTGCATCACTTACTGGCAGCTCAGCCTCCTGTCTGCTCCCTAGCTGTTCTTCTGGGAGGTATGAGAAGAGAGAAAAGATCTCTTTGACAGCAGATGTTTTCCTTTGATGTTTGGGTAGGTGTGCTTGAATTTCTTAGCCTTTAGTCTCCTGGCAGCATGTTGGTGTGCATCCTGTTTTGCAGGAGGCAGTATATGCCTGCTAAATGTCAATCTCTCCCCTGCTTTCCTTCCTTTATGGAACCAGGAATGCAATGCATGAGTCTATAATTTATTTAATACTATTACGTATGTTTCACAACGAAGTCTGGCAGACTTGTCACAGCTGAACTACCATTCTTCAGGATTCAGCAATGATAAAGTGTATCTTGTACTTGAAAGAAGTTTTAATTTGAATCACAAATTCTTTTGTGTCTGATTTCTCAGCAGTATGCAGTGTGGTAGGGGTATTGGGAGTGAATCACTTTCCAGTCTGAGATGTTAAATATTACTGGCCTATTGACATTATATTTAGAATATCCTTTGGGCATTTCAAGTTATTGCTAAAATTTCAATGGACAATTCCACAGCATGCAATATTGTTAAGACGAGCTGGTGCTTTGTTTGAAGTTCATGTCTATCAGCCATGATAGCACATGCACATGTGCACAGGCACAAGGCTCTGAATGTAAAAATGATTTTAAAATAATCTTTTAAAAAAATTTTTGGAAGGATGACAACTGAGTCATTTGTGGCCAGATGTAGACATCATGCCATAACCCAATCTGAGAAGGTAACATCTTCATCGACGTACAATAGAGCCTGACATCTCAACTGGGATAACCAAACCTTTAGAACTCAACATATGCAGGACTTATAAACTGATTAGGACTAACCTAACAGGTGAGATCTCAGCTCCTGACATGTCTTAATTCAAAACTCAAACCAAAGGAAAAAATAACCACCCTTCATGACACTAGAGTTTGGTATATTTTTTTAAATTCTCTAGCATAGTTTCCTAGCAAAACATAGCTTTTGTGAGTTTGTCTGCTATTCCTCCTTAAACATTTTTTAAATTCCAGTAAAGGAATGTCTGTGAGGCCATAGACATGTCATGGCCTCAGAGATGTTGTGTTTATGTCTATGGCCCACATATGTTATAATTCCAAGCTATTATTTCTGGTTGGTTTCATGCAGGATGTGCTTCCTGGGCCAAGAAATGCAAGAGCAAAATTTCCATGAGACATGACATTTCAAAAACACCCCCAACAAGTCCCACATGCTATTCTGTAAGGTTCTCAGCCTGTGTTTATGTATTTCATGTGCACACACACAAACAAAAATTTTAGTTGTTTCTCAGTATTCAGTGAAATCTCAAATACAAGATTTAGTCATTATTGTTCCTGGTTTTAGAACAGAGCTGCTGCTGAGATAAGATACCAATAAATATAGTAATTAAACACTATAAAAAATTCTGCAAAACTCTGGGTAATGTCTCTGTTGCCAGACCTGCCCTTCTAATTTCTCTCTTTTCTACTTAAATTGTAATCTTTGCGAGAAAGGAGCTCTCTCAAAATACATTTTTGTAAAACCCTTGCCAGCTTCGTCCTCTGGGCATGAAAATAATAAGGAAAAAACTCTAGTAATAATATTTTTTTCAGACTATTACGTGGGAAAAAGCACAAATCCCTTATATGTGTAGGATTAATGTTCTGTTAGACTCACAGCTCTATCTCACATGTGCCCAACTCTCTTGAGTAACATGTTTGCTCTACTGAGCATAAGTAGATTTTGTAAAATGAACAAAACAGAAATCTTAATTTAAATTTCAGGAAAAAAAGTTCTTATTCCACCCATTACTCTCCCATCTTATTACAATTCAAGTCCTCAGGAAAGCCAAAATAAATCTAGGTAGTCTGGTTTGCTTAGTGCTATTAAAAAATATAAAAAATGCAGAAAAGAAGAAAATTAAGGAGAAAATAGTTTAATGACTAGTATCCCTTAGAAATCAAAGTGATTTAATGAACATTTTTAAACTCCTTAAGTAATTACCTATAAAAGAGACGTGCTTTTTGGGAGAATTATAAATTTTAATTGTAACAATGTGATAGGTTTGACCCAATCATCTTGTGGTGGGGTTTTTTTTGTCTTGTTTTTGTTTTTTAGAAATTGCCCTTAGCCTGCAAACTCTGGGATTAGATCTCTCTTGGAGTCCAGTGTTTGAAGAGTCTAGCAATAGCCAGTAGAAATAATCATAATTTAGCGTAATTTATGCAGTCATAAATAAAGGTGGTTGATGGGTCATCCTGTCCCAGAAACATTTTCCTTACTAGTGCTGATTTGAAGCATTTTTGGCATTTCATTATTACTTTTTTTCTGGTTTCCTTGTGAGTCATTTGCCTGGGAAAGATTTCTTGAGGGAATTTGGCAGCAGGCTTGACTGCTGGGTGTTATGAATGACTTCTTTTTCTCATCAGGGATATAAAGGAACAGGGCAATATGATTTCATGTCATCTCAGTTTTGTGGGACCAGAGCTTGGAAGTGCAATACTCAGGTGAGCTTCCATGGCAAGTTGTGAAATGAAAAACCTGTGTTCTTTCACTCTCAAGAGCTTAAGATATTATATAGGTTCTCTAACTTTGTGCAAGGTATTGAGAAGCTTTTGGCAGTTATGATGAATTAGACACAGTACCCATGTATGACTTCTGACGTTGGCCCTTTTTCTCTGGAATTTGACAAGCTGAACCAACTCAAACTTGTTTAACTTCATCCCTTTCGCCTCCCATGGAAATCTTTAACATGCTTCAATGTAGTTGTGGATTTGAAGGTCTTTCCTGCAGCCTTCTGGAAAAGTCTGTGAAGTGACTCCCTGATTTCAAGGTATATACAACAGAAACAAGAAAGAAAGAACCCAAGTAGCCAGGAAGAAGCACGTTTTTGTATCTGTCTCCTTCCTTGCAGCAAGGCAAAGGGTGGAGGATCTGGGCACATTCCAAAAGGTGCTGAACATGCCCGTGATGTCACTGTGCGAGTGGGATGCGTTTTTCTGAGATAACACTCTGTGGGTCATGCTGCACTCTTACACCCTCCCAGATGTGTTTTGTCCCCTCTGTGATACACTCTGTAATGTCCTATCTCGTCCTTTCTCACCCTGATTGCTGTGCTGGCCAGTACAGGCAGGTGGGAGGTTAAGTGTATAGTTAGATAGCAACAAAGTGTACTTGCTAATTTTTCAGTGCGCTTAGTCGTTTTCTGGTGATGGAAATATGGTGATGAATTAAAGTTTTTGGTTTGGTTGGGTTTGTGGTTTGTTCTTTTTTTTCTTTTCCTTCATTTTTTGCTTGTCTACTTAGGTCTTTTTATTGAAAAGTATAGTCAAAGGCAGATCTGAAACTCCTTCCCTTTTTCCAAGGTCCAACACACCTGAATTTTGTGCATGTTTAAAATCAAAGCTGTACCTAAGAATGATGAACAATTCAAATTTTCCAAATAATAAAGTAAATAAAGTCCTTAAGCTGGAACTGTGCACACTACTGATATTGGAAAGGTTGGAGTTGCGGTGAGATAAGCTGCTTTATGCTAGCTGAGAACCCTGATCCCATGTTGAAACCAGATTGTGACTTGAAGATACTGCTTGGCTATTCACACCACAAGTTTCTTTAGTTTCTTATCTGTTATTAAACTGAAGTCCAACAGTGATTTTGTGGGCTGCAAAGAAATCCCAGGTCTTACAACTCCATCCTGAAAGACGCTGAGCAGAGCACACACAGATTATTGGTGTTTTTCACGTCAGTAGTTACACATCTTACAGCAGGTTAATGGCAGCTTCTGAGTGTCGTAGTACTGGAAGAGAAATTACATTGAAGTTAGATTGTCTTTCCTTTCCTTTTTTTAAAAAAAAATATTTATTTATTTACCTTGAAAGTCCCTCAGAATAACATTTGCATTTGTTTAAACTGTGAGCAAAATGTAAAAGGTTAATGCACTATTAGCCCATTCTACCACTTAGGCTAAGATTTTCAGTTTTCATTATCTCCTACAAGATTAACCAGAAAAGAATTAATAAGAATACCAAAGCTGAATAGATAACAGTGTTAATCCAGTGATTTTTTTGTTTGCTCTGCTTCACAATTTTTATTCATCTTAAGAGAGGACAAAACTTCATACAGATAGAAATGTTTCAGGCACTGAGCTAGCCTATGATTTGGAGGCTCATTCAGTTGCTTGCTTTGAAACACACTTCTATGACCTGAGGCTCTTGTAAAATGAAAATAATAGCACTCTGTAGCTCACAGAATGTTGTGAGAATTAATACATAAATATTTTGAGATGCTTCAAATGGATAGAGATTAGATGGGTAATAAAGGTTAACCAGCAGGTGGATTTACATCTATTTCTAAGGAGTAAATTAACTCTTTTAAAAGCACTGAGGGGATTACTTCAGGAAACCTCAGTTTTACAGTTTTAAGTTCCTGTAAAGAAATTGGGAGAAAAAATTACATAAAAACACAACAGGTATAAGTTTTCAAACCTGTGGAAAAATAACCTCTTTCCCCCCACACCCCTTGTTCATATAAAACGTGAAAGAGGGTTTTATTGCAATGTAAAAATAATTATCAAGATTTTCAAGGTGCTTGATACAATTTCATATTTCTCAAGCAAGTTTTTCTGTAACACCACAAGTAATTTAAAATGTATTTAGAATCATGTACAGGTACACCCTAGGTCGGATGAATTTGAAGATTGGAATACAAAGGTCAGCTTATTTGTTCCTCCAAGCACTAAACAGCAAAGTTTGGAAGATTACAGGAGACTAACAAACAGCAGATTGCATAAAACTGAGAGCTCAGTGCAGAAGCATAAAACAAATGCCACAATATACTGAAGAATTACAATTTGTTTTAGAGACAATTTCATTTGAAGGAGTCCTGTTAGTACTTGTAACTGATTCAGTAATGGCCTCAGAACATTTGTCAGGGGGAAAAAATAATAAGCTTGTTTTCATGGTATCTAGGTGAACAAGGTCAAACTGAAGCATGGAATAAGATAGTACCAATCCTAGTGTAAATATGAGAACGCTTTAGAGGCCAGTCAAAATACTGTGATGACTTTTCCAAAATGCACCTCTCCTATAGGAGGCTTGAATGGTATTTCTCTGCTGTCTTCAGGAGTATGTGTTTTCCATAATAAACACTAAAAATTGTCCATAATAAAATGAAAATGTTGTAGTTTCAGGAAATCAATATTTATAGTTTCAACAATGAAACCTAGCTGTTCTTTCTTGCAAAGGAGAAGTGCTGTTTATTTCAAACCCTTTGAATCCTTTACTAAGCAATGCAGCTGATGATAAAGTAGCAGTATGTGCCTACTGTTGCTAACAAGGAAAATAAGAAAGGAGATGGTACTCTCTAAAATTTACTGTTGAGTACTGCTGTCCCTTAGGATGGGAGAGAAACTGCAAAGCAAGGCAGGACACAGTTCTCCCCATCCTCACCAGTCTGCTGGCTCAGTCCACAGCCACCTTCAGGTGAAGGTCCAGTGCTTTGTTCTCTAACGTGACTAATATGAGCTTACAATATATCATGGTGAAAAGACTGACTTTTTGGGTCATGGCACTTATTTTACTCTCCAAATTATTAAGACGAATAGTTACTGTAATTGCCATCTCAGCTATGGCAATTGCAGATGCTGTCCTTTGTATGCTGGAGCTTTTAAAAATCTAAGTCATTTACTTCAAGTATGTTCTATTTTGGGTTTATTACCTTCTGTTTTCATAAAGGGCCCTCTTGTCCTTCAAAGCAGGAAGGCTTGGTTGGCCCCCTCTGTTTCCTTCATTCTGTTGTACAACTGGCCCATACCTTTTTTAAAAAATTAATCTTTTAAATGGGAAAACATGCCCCCTTCATTTCTGTGCATCATTCCATAGTCTCACATTCTAATTTTTTTTTTAGCTTAGTTTCCTAAGGAATTTCACATTCCTTGCATGTGAACTCACCTTCTTTGTAGGTGCCTATATGTTAATTTATAATGACGTTCAATTCATTGACCAGTATTATCTAAATTTGTCAGGGGACAGACATCTCAAAGACAATTAGTTTCCTATAAATAACTTTTGAAGAAGTGCTGAGAGAAGATAGCAATGTGACCTCACTTTAGCAGACATCAGAGAATTCACAGCTGAAAGGGCCTGAGGGTGCTCCTGGGGAAATCGTCCTTCAGAGGAGGTCTGATGCACACTGGCAGACAGCTGCCAGGACAGCATGGAAGTACCTGTTTTAAAGAGGGGCCTAATGGAGAAAAGAGGAGAAATTGAGGAGCTGCCAGCATGTACTGGAAAAATACTTGCATTTTCCCTCTTCTTCACTTTAAATAGCTTTTGCAATTTTGTGCAGTAAGGGACAAAACCCACCTATCATCCTGTTCCTTGTGAGTTCCTTCAATCTTACACGACGACCCAGCTGTACCAGCCCCACGGGGCCAACGTCCTTGTGTGGAGCAGAAAGTGAGCACAGGGCAGCTCTCGGGGCACTGGGTGGCTCTGCAGCCCGGCACAGGGATGATGAAGCTGTGAGGAATTCACAGCCCTGCGGTCACCCTTGTTGCTGTTCCTGCTGCTGGGTGTTAGTGCTGAAATCGGGAACCTGCTCACAGTCACAAAAACCCCACAGCTGCAGTGGGGGCAATGTCAGTGAGCAGCAGCACTGAGCTGTGAGATCAGGCTATGGTTTGGTGTGTGTTGGGGGGTGTTAAACCCTAGAAATGAGCACTACCTTATAAGCATATATTTATTTTAGACCAAACAAGGTCACATTTTTATTTTCACACTCAGTATATCCTACCCTGTTAATCCTGTAATAATGATATAAATTCTATTTTGTGTGTTCGGGAGAGTAACTAGTGTTTGAATTGGAGATTTATATTGTTCAACTGCAGCCAAACTGCAAATAGTAGGGGAGGTCAAAGAGGATGATAATGGTCTCTGTGTTGCTTATATGCATCCTTAGGGAATATTTTGCACTTTTTTTTTTCTTTTCACCTTTAGTCTGTTATTATCACTACTATGAAATTTCAGCATAGGGAATATGCTTGATCATTCCTAGTACTGCTAAAGGCTTCTTTGTGTTAATCTCCTACAAGAGATGACTCCAGTGAAAAATAATTCATGGACAGGGCCTGTGAAACTGAATAATCCTCTCTGACGTGAGCAGTGTCAAAGAAGAGAATTTTCCTCATGGCTGAGAATTCAAGTACTATTTGCTTTGTAAAAAAAGAAAATATTTTGTTTGCTTGCTCTTCTTCATACAAAACCAGTTCTAACTGCATGTGCTGGTTGATAAGTAACTTGATGCCTATTGAGAGAGACTGATCCCCACCACAGCAGCTGATCAAAGAAGATTCGAGTTTCATATAATTGGAAAAAAAGTTGTCTATTTCCCCTTGAGCACACAAACTGCTTTCACCTTTCCAGTCACTAATACTCATAAGGTGATGTTATCAGTTACTAAGGTAACATGGATCAAGAGACATATTTTCTTATCTTTCAAGGCCAGAAGGTTTTATCATAGTCAGGAGACAATGTTACATTAACCAAAACTTTCTGCTGTAACAGAAAACAATCTGAATTGTGCTTGGAATGTTTACTATTAGTTATACAAAACAAAACAGCTTTAATTCTAATGAAATCAGCTGTGATAAAAACTTCTAGCATGCAGTGTTTTTAAAACTATTCCACCCATTTGGATATGTATTTATAACTGATTTTTATTTAACATCAAACACCTTTTAAAAACACATAATTCTCATGTTCGTTCAATTCCTGTAGTGCAAAATTTGCCAAATGGGCCCCTCCTTAAATGCCAAGAGATGTTTAGGATTGGTCTGGAAGGCCCTACAAATGGGTAGGGTAGAGCTGTCAGCCACAGCTCTGATTTACCCTTTGTGCAGATCTGCTCTCTGCAGGGGCTCTGCCAAAATCCCAAAGTCAGTCTTATCAGCCTGTTCAAATAGGCAAGACTGTCCCTTCTTGGAAAAAGAAGTTAGATTTGACTTCTCTAGCAGCAGAATTGAAACCATTTTCAACGTAATTTTTTATTTTGACAATTCCAATAAATGTCTTACTTTGCACACAGAGATGCTTCTGGAGCCACACACCCTTGAAGAACAATTAGGATGACTAAATCCATCAAAGTACCCTGCAAATCTTCCCAATAGAAAGTAAAATTCATAGGAATAAATCTAATTATCATGTTAACATCTTCACTGGGGTAAAAAAAAAATCAAAGTCATTTTATTTGAAGAATAAGATTAGGATCATAGTTGCAATTGAAGCAGTATTTTCCACAATTAGAGAAATTTGAATGGAGGGGTTCTTTTCTATAACTAAATTTAAGTAATTCTGCCTAATCTCCACAGAATTTAATAGAATCACGTACAAAATCCATCACATAGTAAAGTTTTCTTTGCACCTGTTTCCACAACTTGACATAGTTTAATACAGTTTTGTAGAGACAAAGGTCCTGCTGCTGCAATGTCAGAGCTATCCTAAAACCAGTGCTCCTGTAGTTGATTCCCATTGAGGAAATACTTTCTAGCATAGAATTCTGAGTATAGAACTAAACATTAGATTTTTCAGTTTTAATACAGAAGTCCGGGAAGGAAAAAAGCATTCTGTTATGCCTATATTAAAATACTTTTACAACTGTTTACTTGAAAAGATTTATTGCTTGGGTCTTACAAGAGTGACTACAAATAGGGCTGGAGGGCAGCTCTGCTACCAAAGCTCTGCCTACCATGTCTAGCATTCCTGAATCTGGAAAAATTTAAACAAGTAAGAAATCACATGTGTATGTGTTTCAAAGATGTGTTATCCAAACTGGCTTAGTTAGACATTATCAGTCATGAAATCAATTTATTTTGAGATTCCTTTGCACATGTCACACTTTGCTGTCCGGAGGTTAGAGCATAGGTCTTCCTGATAGTGCTGGTCTTTGGCATCAAGTATTCCTTTTGTCTAGATAAAAAACTGGAAAGAGGGTGTATATCTCCATCATGTACTCATCCTCCTCCCTGGCGAGACTTCAGCAATACGGAGGAAAACAAAGAGGAAACAGTGTCTCATTTTGCAGTACTTGACTTTGATTTTTACAAATAGCAAAATCTCACATTTAAAGCAAGGAGCACTGAAAAGGATTACATTTATGAATAGGTAAACTAGCACATTTCTTTCTTTTTCTTTTCATCTTTTGCCAGAAAACACTGGGAAAGTACTTCTTGGCTGATGATATTGCTCATCAATTGCTATTGAAAGTCTGATCAGGTGGTGAAGATACCCTTCAGCCTGCAAGAAGGATTATGGTGACAATGACTGCTTTTGGGACACAAAGTAAAATTAACTTCTAGGTTATCCCCGTCAAGGACCATTAAGTCCTGAACTGTGAGGGACACTGTGAACAAGTCATATTTTAACCTCCTGCGAGCACAAAAGCAGGCAGGTTCTTCTCCTCCCCCAACAAATCTGACCTTCACTGAAATTTATGTGAAAATGAAAAAATAAAAGAAAGCTGTAGCCCTGCCAAACTCTGATGATGTGACTCATTTTAATTACTGGTATTTGGAAATTAAATGGCCTGAGTTCCATTCTGCAGTTTGCTGCAGGAAGAATGATTTAAGCAAGCTCCAGAGTTGCAGCACCTTTTACAGTGGGTGTGAAACAAGACATTCATTTTTCTTTTAAGGGTGTCCTTGTAAGCGTAATAACAATTAGGAAGCCAGGGCTGCACATCAGAATCTCCTGTGCACTCTGGCATTACCTCCTTGGGCTCCTTCATCACTTCCAATTTTCTCAACAAGTTCCTCAAACAAGAGCTTTGATAAAATGACACTGAACAACATTAGACGTGGACAATTTCCCTAAAAGCAAAACATGTAAGAGACACAGACAGCCAGGACACATGCACTGGTAAAGGAAGCTTCTTAATTGACTGGACTTCTCTGCCGTGAATGCTTTCACCGATCAGCTTCATTAAGCCAGAATATCCACTGCACCCAAGCAGTGATTCTTCATTCTGCGTATAGAATTGCTGAGGAAACAAGAGCTGTCTTATGAGAGCAGCAGTGGGTTTCCTTGCTATTGCTAATTTTTTACGTAGTATTCATCTAACAGAAAAAGAGAAAGCATCAGAGGACTGTATTGTAGCAATAGTAACACTACCAACTACTATATTTATTATGTATTTAGTAGATCTTTAAAAAGCACAAATCAGCTTCAAAAGATACATGAGTTTGCAGTGCTATCTCAAAGAGAGATGGTGAACCCTCTTGAAGAGAATTTTTCAGTACTGTTCAGTGTTTCTGATAATTTTTCTCCCAGAAATATAAATTCACACTTTTGAGAATAAGTAAATGAGGCACAGCTTTCAGATTTGGGGGGGTGAAGAGAAGCTTAATGTGTTAATTAATTTGTGATTCTTAAGTTTACTCAGGATCCTGGAATAATTTAAAGTATTTTTAAATATGTTTTGACTATTATTTACACTGATCATTTTGAATATGATAGTAATTATTTCTATTATTTTTATTACTGAGGAATTTCTACTGATTTTATTAATGAGAAACATGTACCATTTCAGACTACTAAGTACATCTTGTTGTCAGCTTTTGAAACTGTATTCTATACATCATCCAGTAACAGTAGGGAATAACCAAGGTATTTAGATCTGAGCTTTACAAAGATAGATAATGGAATAATTTCAGGAAGATGCTATTAGAGGGTACTAACCTGTATGCTTTTAAACTTGTATTTTGAACACCAGTTAGGAATTATTTATTAAATTTTATTTATTAAGTATTAAATGTTTATTAAATATTAAATATTAAATGAAAACATTTACGAAAAATCAAACAAATTTTACTACAATACATAATTATCACACAATAGAGAAGCATCTTTCATCCTCAGTTTCATACATACTAAAACTTCTTTAAATGGTCTTCAACACTCTTGAACCATTTCGAAGCAAATTCTAAAGAAAATTTTGAGGGTCATACTGGCTCAAGTAGAAAAATAATAAACATTGCATATGATTCTGACAGACTGCAGAATCCTGAAGAATCTTCTTTTAAAACAGTTTTTATCCTCATATTTTAAAAATACAGTGCCTGGCTGAGATATTTTCTACCTTCCCTGCTGTTTCTGCATAGTTAGCAAAATTTCTACCAGTGTTGTTTCTTTGGGAGAGCCTCCTCATAATACATCTATCTGAAGGCTGATACTACAGGAATACATTTAAAATGTTGGTGCTCTAGTCCCAATAGTTGTGGTACAGAGAGCTTTGGAAGTGAAGTGTTCTGTGCCACATCTCAGTTATGGAGCTATCCTGTAAGTCTGTACTCAAATGAAAAATCCAGAATTATTGATGGTCTAGTTCATCAGAGCAAAGAATGTCTGAAACACAAATTACCTAGGAAGGATATGCAGTATGCACAGATTAAGGGAAGGTGCAAACAGCTGTGCTCTGGAATGCAAAGCAAAGTACATGGTGCACTTTAAAAGGGGGGATCAATGTCAAATGGTCAGCAAATATATAAACTGCCATTTTTCACTGAAATATTTCTGTCCACTAATATGAAAGAAATGATGGAAGTGAAGATTGGAATAGGAAAAGGTGGGACAGAGATGGATATTGCAACAGTGTTGCAAGTACCTTAGTACTGAATTTAAGTTATACTGGAACATTACCTCATTTTCAGTGAAGTAAAAGCTAGTAAATAGAGAAGCAAAACTATGTTACAATAGTTTCTAGAGGAGAAAAGATCTCTACTTCTCTGTAGCATGGTTATTTTCACCATTATAACTACATCCATATTTCCATTCTTGCGTTTTTGGAGGGCTTTTCCTGGTGTAGAATATAAATTTTTGGGAAGGCTAGCACATAAGCACAGAGGAATGGATGAACAAAGTGAGGTGAGTCTGTTCTATGTTAGATCTTATAGTGGGTTAATGGCTCCCAGCTTTCAGTGTGCACCTGGTCTGCTCCCCATCACTACTGGGCTTGGGGGGGAAAAAGGAGAGGACATTATTTCATAATCCCTTGGGATGGAGATGGATCAAATAGAAGCTTAATTTCCTTTATATAAAGGGCAGCTTAATCATTATTCTGATGACTCTACTTTGACAGCTACATGCTCCATTGATTTATAATTTACTTGTATTCTTTGGCAGAAAGAAGTTGATACTCAATTTTGAACTGAGTCTATAGTCTGGAAAAAGAGGACTAAGTCTGATGATTTTGTTGAGAACAAGATTCATTAGTGTCAGGCCTTGTGATGCACACACCTGTCCTCTAAAGCTGTGACTCTGCTCTGAAATCAAATAACTGCATAATTCACAAAGAGCCACTAATACAAGAATTGTAGGAGATGATTTCTCCTTTGGTGACATACAAATTAAGGTACCCTTTAAAAATCATGTTACCATGTATCCCATCACTTGGAACGTCCAAAGGCTGTTATATTTATCTTTTCCCACATTTTCTATTGACTTTTAAAAATATCTGATTCAGTTCTTGTAATGCAAATTGTATCAGGAAGAAAAAGTAGGTTAGAGGACCCAGCCTGTGTTTATTGACACAGGGCTATGATGAGATATAGCCTGTCAATGCCAGGTGCATAGTTATATGGCCATTCTGATGACATGCACATGAAAAGAATGATTTTGCACATGAGATAATCACCTTGAATTATTCAAAGTGCAGCTTCTTCCTTCCATATCTATCATATATTACTGCTGGGTCAGGTAAGTCGGTGTTAGATGGTGGTGACATATTTCAGTCCAAAGTGGGCTTTTAAAGATGAATTATGAACCCCTAAAAATAAAATAGGAGTTTATCATGGCACCTTCAACTGCAGAATCACTAGTAAGCATAATTAATACTGAGCTCAAAAATGGGCAATATGCTGCAGTCCTTCACTGGAGAAGGAACATTACATGAATTAGAAAGCCTCATGTAATGAAGAGAAAGAGATCTATTATTACCATAAACTTTCTGCTTCCATTATCTTCACCTCCAAATCTGTATCAGCTACCATAGTGGTATCTATGGAAGGAATATGATCATTGCACACACGGTTGTCTCAGGAATTCTGAAATAAATACAGTCTGTGCTAAAGTTACAATGTATACTGAGACATCAGACTTTATTTAATGGTCGAAAAAGAAACAAGTACTAGAAATTGAGGAAAGGGTAACATCAAGGATGAAATTGGGATAATTCTACCTGTGCTATGTCTTTTTGGAGGAATAAAAGTGGACTGGCCTTGCCACTCAAGCTACAAGGACCCTGATTAGACAAGCTGAGAGCAGGTAACAGGAGAAGTGCTCTTAAGATCAGGCTGACTCATAGCTCTTTGGAAAAAGCCCTTTTAACAAGGATTTATAAAAGAGGAGCATCTTTTGTTTGGCAACAGTGGAACACGAGATCAAACCTACCCTGATCCTCCTCTATGGATTCCTGAACAGTGGATTCCACTTATACTTGACCCATTAAAATACAGCTCTGAGTTTTTCCGCACACCTTGCATTATTCATGTATATAGTTCTATATGTAGTGTCACATATATTACTCATGAAAGACAGAGGCAAGATTTTGCTGTGTTTATGAAGTAACAGAAGCACAGCTCAAGTTTGTTGCCAATTTCATTTAAGTCAGCTGTAGATCTATATTACCAATCCCAAATATTAGCACAGGCTAACTGAAATATCTGTGTAAAATATGAACATTTTTTCTTTGAAAAATGACATTCATAAAACACAGAATAACTGTTTTTAGACATGTCTACATATTTTTCATATTTTCTTTGAATTCTCTTTAAAAATGGAGCATGGGAAAAATGGCTAGTAAATTTTATTATTTGGAAAAAAGGATATGACAAAAAAAGCTTTCATTTCTTTTCAAAAAATACATCCCCACCAGCCTCTTCTTGCATCTCCTGCAATCTCCACATTATATGGAGCATGTGATGTAGGTGTCCCTCACTTTCAAAATTTATCTAAGTGTCCTTCAAAATTATTTTTCAGTTATTATTTATATTTTCTCTGGCCACAAAACACCAGGATTGTCTCCTGTGTTCCAAAAATAGAGTTATCTAATGTATTATAACTGCAGAAAATTCCCTTAGATCATTACAGCTACAACAACATTGCAACTGCAAAATTGCAAAGATGGAAGTACAAGAATATGCATAAAGAACAAAGAATCTCAAACAAGTATCTGGTTTTTGAAGGACAGATTTTATATTTATGATATACCGGCAGGCAGGAAATACCAATGTTTATTTCTTTTCCTTGAAATCTGTCACCCCAAGACAACATCCCAGTCGGTTTTAGTAAAAAATTTGTCTTTAGCACTACGCCTTGCTTTTATCCATCGTGGCTGTAGCAGTGCTACTACTTTTTGAATATAGCCTTCACCTTGACTGAGGTCCATTCAATTCCTGATTTCTTTATTCTCAGTTTCTTACTGTATGAGTAGTATGAGGAGGGTTGAGTAAGCATGGGGAACCATACCCAGTTTTACAGGGAGTAGGGAAGGGCTTGAAGTGACTTCTTACCATAGAAGGGAAATAGGGGCTTTAATCTGGACATTTCAGAGGTTGTGGATCTGTGCCCTTGGAGACAGTTTTTCCTTTAAAGACCCAGCTATGCAAAGCCCCTAAAAACCCGAACTCAGTGTTGAACCCAATTTGATCAGGAGGTTGGACTAGATGTGTTTCAAGGATTCATCCGAACCGAGTGGTGCTGCAAGTCAGTGACAGCTGTATGTGTGCAGCTCTGCAGTGGGAGCTTGGCAGCAGAAACGGGCCAGACCAGGTTGGACTGACTGTGCAGATTGAACTGTTCCAGCAGGTGAAGTCCTGCCCTTGCCACAATTATCAGGAAGGCAGTGAGATTACCAATGCTGTTAGAAAGGACACTGTTGTGGCACAGGAAATTGAGTATTCAAGATGCACTGCATGTATGCAAAGCATTTGACCTATAGAAGCAACAGGATACACAATTTTCCACTTAATCCCACATATTTTATATCGTCTGTGGTCTTGGCGAGATTCTGCCCTTTGCTTCCTTTCTCCCTGAGTCTGAGAGGCTCTGGACTGACAGACCACCCTCTGCATCTCTGACACACATCCCCTTGCTGAGGAAGGGCTTATGTATATTCCTCCTCCATAGACACAGCTGTGGATCATTTTTCTATTACATACTGCTTTTTCCTCTTTTTTCTCTGTGCTGGAACTGCTGGTATTTTTTTGTTTGCTGCCATGTTTTTATTTCTTGACACGTTTTTCAAGTTCTAGACACTGTTCCATGTTCTCCATCTAACCCATTCTCTCTTCCACCACCTGATGTGTTAGTCAGCAACAACTTTCCTTGTATATTCCCTGCTCCAAAATAGTTTTGCTATTTTGTATAAAGTTTTTTTAAGCTTCCTTTCAAGGATTTTCACTTTTTCTTCAAGTTTTTCCTCAGTAATTTTTCAATCACACCCAAATGCTACAAAACCAGTTACATATAAGGTTACAAACGTAAGAAAGCAGTTTAGTTTGTCGCCCTCCTGAAAGCACATCCCCACCTGTGGGAACAGGTTGTGTCAGCCATATACAGCTGCAATACTGCTCAAATTTTATCGTATCTCAGGTAAGACACTGTAGGCCACAGCCTTGACTAGAAAATTCATAATGAATGTGATAGAGGAGATGGAGAACACTGTCATCCTTGTATTCTGTATTATACATTGTCACCCTGTCAAGTTGAATCTAATATAAATGAATCACATTAATCAGAAAATGTGAATTTCTATTTGACAAGCTAAAGGAGCATAACGTCTTCAATTAGACTGGCTACCTAAAATTAGCAACTGACACAAGCAAGTATACGTGGTCAATTTTCCTGCCTGAAACTGAAAATCAAGTAAGACATATTAGATAATAGACACTGCCAGCATGAATGCAAGGCTGTAACTCACCCAATGGGCAACACTGACGTCACGTGAAACCAAAATTATTTCAGCTATTTATCCAGTTTGGGGTCACCTGTTGGTGTCTGATTTACAGTACATATTTTAACCTTAAATGGTTTATATTCTTCATCAATATTTAAGTTCTTTGGTTAGAAAAGATGGTAGAAGCTGAGGTCCATCTTTGAGATGTATTTTTAAATCCTGGGCTGCTCTAAGATCCCAGCTATGAAAAAATGATAACAGGCCGGATAGGTCTTTTATTTTTGTTGGTTTAGTGCACAGTAGAAACTTATTTTCTGGACGTTTATTAGGATGAAATAATGGGAGGAAAGGCAAATAGGGAGAATACACTTCAGAGACACATGGACAAGGGGATAAAATGCTTGAGTGTGGAAGATCAGGAGGGAAGGTTTCTAGGTGCCCTCACCCTGAAGCTGAGGCTGGAAATTGCTGAGAACCTCACCAGGCAGGGTGCTAGACCATGACCAGATGATTGCCCTGTCCTTGCAGAAGTGTGGGGATGTGTTTGCTTCCTTTGCAAATGGACGAGACCAGTTCTTGGCACCCCTGTGCACCTCAGTATCAGCGTTTAGACAATCATTAGCCAATTACTGACTTAAAGATGCACAAATCTGCTTCTCGAGGTTAAATTAGCTCTTGCTATAAGTGTGGCAGAAAGAAATTAAACACACACTAAAGTCTTAGCAAAGATTATCAGATATTTCTGACCTTCACAGGGAATGAGAGCTCAATTCAGAGATTAGATTAACTATTTTTCTTACCATTTGCCTTCTGGATCTTCAGAAACTTCAATAAAATACATGAAGCTAAAAGTCTTTAACATTTCCATGTCTTAAAAATTCTTTCTTCCTTCCATAAAGATCAGTACTATAATAATTATAGAAATAATAAATAGCAATTACAAACCAAATAATAATCCAGCAATCACAACATTAATTTCCTCTAGGCTTGTGCAACCATGAATATGTGATTGACACAGAAAGGTCTGTAGCACTGTTAAGTAAGTATCTGCTCTCTCACTTTTCTAGTTCTCTCTTGTCAGACTTCTCTTCCCTCTCTTTTGCATATTCCTGGTGGCTCACTGTTTTTCAGTTCTCTTTCCTTCTGAGAGTAAGTTCCTTCAAGCTGTTACAATCAATTTAATCTAATATGGGCTACTTATATTTCCATAACAGCTAAAACTCCTTAATTAACCTAAACTTCAATTAGTCTGTCATCTTAATCACATCTAGAGAAATAAAATTCCGATAGAGAAGAATAAGCAGACTAAAGATATATGGATTTTGAGACCTGAGGGGAACACAGTGATCATGAGGTTTGACCTGCTGCACAATGTGAATTATTTTCTACTGATTGCAGCACCTTCATCAAGCTTTAAATCTCCCCCTGTAGTGATGTGTTATAGAGTGGAGGGTTTTTCCTCTAGTTAGTTTTTCTAATATGTCACCTCTTCTTTCTATGTGAACCTTCTCTTTAAAAGGAAAGTTGACAAATACCAGAACATGTCCTGTGACATTTACAGAATGGTCCTGATAATATATGAGGAAAAAAGAATGGCCACATGCAAAGATTAGATAGTTTGGGCATAAAGTGAACAGGCAAAACATTGTTTTCCTTATTGTAACTGGACAAAGGAGAACAGATGAGTCCAGAGACAGAACACATGATGAGACAGTACCTGTTTTTCGGGCAGATGGAATCCCCCTCCTAAATGTCTGGCTGCATCTGCCATATGACAGAAATGCACAGAACAGGGTAGAAGACATAAGGAAGAAGACACAACTTCATATGCCAGAAATAATGCATTAAGCCACCTCTGTTCACTTCAATACAGTACTGAAGGGACAACTGGAGAATAGAGCATGAGACCAGCTGTTTGACAATCCTTCTGGTGGACTTACCCATCCTTCAGGCTGCGGACCAGTTTGAAGAACTGCTTCAGGGCTCAGGTCCATGAATGACTTACAGTAGCCCATCAGGAAATTTTCCAGAGTGAGTTCATCATTCTTACCCTAGGACAGCAGTCCAGGATGAGATCAGTGATGGCAAAACGTGCCTCTGTCCCCGCATTGACTCTCTGAAGGGAGCCTAAATTACTTTGATTAAGTCTGCTGTGGCGGCTGATTGGCCTGTGGCACAAGGGACAGAGAGAGCTCTTGGTAAGACAGTTGTGCCGGAGCTCGCAGTTTTTTGAGTCTTGGATTATGATTTTTCAGAGCAGAACTTCAGCAACATGCAGCACACAGCAACCAGGAACAACCACCTCCACCTTGGCTCCTCCCAGGGCTAGATTTATAGGGCTTGTGCCTGCCCTGCAGCTACAGCTGTTTGTAGGAGGTTAACGAGCACTTTAGGTTGAGGTAGTCGCAATTGGATTCAGGTGTAGAATCCTGGTTTTGAGTGAGAGTTTGGCTAGTGCACACCATCAGGATTTAAATACATATTGTCACAGTAAGACAGTGTCTGGTGCCAGAGACTCAGTGGTCATGGTGAGGGAAAGAAGCTTCTGCCAGGATGCATTATTCTGTTACGGTAATCTACCCCAGTTTAAATTCCCCGGTTGGCTGCTAGCCTCTGCCCCTTGTCACTCCCCCAGAGCTTCCCCATAGGTCCCCGCTTCCTAGTACGCCCTTTTCCCCGCCCCTGGATAAAACTGTGACCTTCGGGATCCTGTTCGCATTTGCCTCGGCATCCTTGGATAGTGTAGAAGCAATAAATGCTCCTGCCGGAATGCACACGAGTGCCCTTCTCGACTCTTTGTTACTGACCTATAATACTGAACCCACCCGTGTGTCTGTGGGGGCAAGTGTGTGCCCCTCAGAGCCGGGACAGGGACGGAAATAGTCTGCCTTTGGTTTGAGATGAATTTCACCTCATGAGATGTGAGCTCCTCCCCATTGTACTGCTCAGTCTAAGTATCAAAGGTCGGCCCTGAATAAAGGAAGGCCATTGTGCAGCAGCTCTGACACAGGTGATGAGCAGTAAAATAATAGGAAGCTACCATCTGACTGTTAGATCTTTCCAAAATGGAGTTCTGAGTTCCTACAACCCTTTGAGAATAAATTGGATCATTTTGTGTTGTGTCATCTTTGCTTTGAGAGCAGAAATTCTTTGTAGATAGCACTTTCAGCCATAACTCACTGTACTAGCAAAAATAGATAATGAAGACCTTCAAAACTATATTTGTGATCTGAAACCAGAAAAAGACTTTTCACATCTTTTATCCTTTTCTTGGCATGGGTATGCAATATTTTTGGAAAGCTCCAGAAAACCCCACAGCTACGGGAAGAGTTCGACCCAGCTTGGATCCCACAGTTAAATCAGAGGAGACTCAAAATCTCCCTGGAAAGTTTGCTTTAATCACAGGGAATATTTTTTTCCCCACGTACTTGACTGGGAAAGAACAATAAATTGAATACATACAAAAGAAATGCTATCATTTCCCATTTCAGTACCCTTACAGTTTATAATTAAATACCTCCAGCATCTTTTGACAGTTTTGCCTAGGGTTTTTAACAAGTTAATTGAAAACAGAAACAGGCTTCGATCAATTTTTTTTTGTTATTCCTTTAGACTTAACCTTTTGTATTTTCTTCTCTTTGTATCTCCCATAAATATAGAAATAGAATCATAGAATATTCTGAGTTGGAAGGGATCCACAAGAATCATCAAGTTCAACTCCTGGCCCTGCACTGGACCATCCTTTGGCACCATGTGCCTGAGAGCATTGTCCAAACCCTTCTTGAACTCTGTCAGGCTTGGTGCTGTGACCACTTTCCTGGGGAGCCTGTTCCAGTGCCCAACCACTCTCAGGGTGAAGAACCTTTTTCTAATATCCAACCTAAACCTCCCCTGACACAGCTTCAAGCCATTCCCTTGGGTCCTGTCAGTGGCCACAGAGAGCAGAGATCAGTGCCTGCCCCTCCTCTTCCCCTCATGGGGAAGTTGTAACTGCAGTGAGGTCTCCCCTCAGTCTCCTCCAGGCTGAACAGACCAAGGGACCTCAGTCGCTCCTCACACGGCTTCCCCTCAAGGCCCTGACAGTACCTTTATTATGAACTTCTTATTTCTAGGGTTTCTTTGGCAGATTGCTCTCCTCTTAGTTTCTCTGAAGTTGTAAGAAATCCTATGTGGAAGTGCAGAAAGAGGTGCCAGAAAGCAAATACAATTTTTTTGAAATACTTGTGAGTAATGCCATTTCCTTGTGAGCTATTCAGCAGATCACTTGAAGAGTAGGCTGTTCAGGAGTTTGCAGTCATATTACATTTTACCACAAAAAATCTTTTCTGGTCAAAACTCTGTGACTTTTTCCAAAATCATAATTAACTGTGTCATTAGCAAATGAAAGAGATTTATATTGTTTTCACATTAATTTCTACAAGTAGCAGAAGTTTTTCATGCCAGTTTTCTGAGTGAAAATGTAACACAAACTTTTCTGAAAGTGGGATAATATATATGGTAATGTAAATAAGATGCCTTCCAAGTTTTCTTACACCCTGTAGAAAGCCATTTTATATTTCATTAAATGAAAATAGACACAATTGTTTGTCAAAATGAAGTTTCTGTTTTTGATTTTCCTATTTCTTAGACGGATAGTGCAATTAAAATTATATTAAGAAAATGAAGAGTTGACATGAACCAGAGCCAAATGTTGTTTGGGGCTCAGTTGTTTGATTGTTATCATACATAGAAAGGAGAGGATACCATCTGTACAATAAATTGTGCTATTATTAGCATGGATCATTAAAACATACATATCTTCATTCCCCAGAATTTTTTGATAAAAGAAAGGAAATAATTCTTTATCACATATGTTCTCTGGTTTCAATCATGAAGTTCAAAAAACGAATGTTTTCAATGGAAAAAATAAGAAATTCAAATAAGACAGTAAGAAATAAAATTTTGAGTAATTTTCTTTCTGCCACTTTGGTACTGACTGTGCCCTAGACTTTCACAGCTGTATGGGATATCCCTCACCTAAAGAGGGAAACACAGAAGGAGAGTGCTGGCAGGCCCCCAGAGCAGCAGTTATTCCTGTTTCCTGACTATTGTAATTCTGTTCACATTCTTTTTTACTCCCACCCAATTAGACAACCTATAATTCAATTCCTTTAATTCAAATCCATTACCACTGTGTCTATCTAAGGATCTTCAGTTCTCACACAAACTTGGAATTCACTGCCAATGACCTCATGGATTAAATATAAAAAAACCCCCAATAATTAAAAAAAAAAAGACTTACAACCCAAAAAAGTAAATTAGCAGCAGCCACCAATATAAAAATAAACATAAAATTCTGTCCAGAGTCACCTGTCATGTGTCAAAGAAACCTGGAACACTGCATACTGATGAAAGATTTAAAAGTGAAATTCACAGACTGGATGCATCTCAGCCACTGATAATGAAGAAAAGAGGCTTGTTTGCTGAATAAACATCACATATGAAAATCACAGAAAACCTTGGTTTGACTTGTGCAAACATATTTATTTGGTTTACCTCACTCAGGGATTTTCCATTGTAGGTTTGACAGGAAACAGATTAATTTAATGAACTTTCCATGCATTTACTGTGTGATTATTAAGGGCAAATGAAGGTTTCATTTTGTCAGTCTATGTACTTCAGGTGATAACATCTCATGACTGCTGTCAGCTTCACTTAGAATATAATCTTTAATTAGAGGAGAACAAATAACGGACAAAAGGTGTAGGTAGCAAGTACAAACTTTTTTTGCAACTGATGATTTGTCTGTCTTGGGCACTGCAACTTGTCTAACCTCTTCACCCCCCAAAAAATCGATATATTCTTTGGTCTAGCCTCGGTTTTCTCTTGCTACCTTTCAGAACAGAGGGCTCCTCAATAACATCCGTCCATAGGATGCCAGCCCTTCCTGCAGCTGCCCTGCTGCTTGCTCAAACTGTGGTTTCACTCACCTTTAAAATGTCTAATAAAAATTTTCCTGTTTCTCCCAGGATCTCAACTACAGGAAGAGAAGACAAACAATGCTGATTTTGATCTTCACCACTTCGAGGGAATTCTTGCAGAATGCAGAACTGCTGAAGCTCAGCTTCTACTTTCACTTTGATAAAAGCACTAGATCAGTGACCTTTCCTTGTGGCAAGGCTCATATTAAAAATAGCAGGTTTTTATATGAAAGAATTTTATTAACTTGCAGATTATTGGGAAATTTATAGTTGATACAATTTATTCAGTCTTGCAAAAGCAAAGCAATGAAGTTAAACCACCTGGTTAGAACGTATCCATTCTTCTGACCACAACATGTTAGAAAATAGTAAATACACGTAGTTTTATTTCTCCTTGCTCAGCCTCCTCATCGTTATATCCTGAGCAAACTATTCTTATCAGCTGCTGAGGAATCTGGCACAGAAACACGTTGATCTGAGAGAAGACTGAATAGGAGAGGAAATCACAAATTTTAATGGTCCTATTAAGACTGTTTCAGGGTGTGTGAAGAAAACGCTGTTACGAGACTCTGCTCTTTGCAGGTAGGTTCTGTGGGTAATTTTGAAACCTTCAAAATACAGTTTTTGATATATGCACTTTTAGAAATTTTTAATGCTTGGTAAAATACTTCAGACCTGCTGATGAAGATGGATAAAGATGTTGTGAGCAGCTTGGAAAAAAAGAGCAATAGCGGTCTGGAGATATATGGACCAACATGAATTGCATACAAAGTCTCCGTGACTTAAGTAAAATGCTGTTTTGCTATTTCTATCCAATGCCATAATTCTGTGTGAAAATTCACAATAAGGGTTTTTCAAGAACTACATTTTTGTTTCACAGAAAGTCTATTCCAAAATGCAACTTTAGCTGTAGAATCACAGAACCTTTTGATATCTCCATATCTTTGCCAGTCATCCTCCTCAGCATATTGAAGGACACCCACTCAATCCCTTTATTTAAAATAGGATGACACACATTATCACCTCTTTTTTCCATCCTTTGCAGAAGTTTGGTCCAGCAGAGGCTCAGTTGCCTTCTCAGAGGAAGTTACACAAAGAAATTTGAGAAAAAATTTTTAGCTAAAACTCAGACACTATTTTTGTTTCACACTGATTACTGAAATAGTGTTCAGCATTCATTTTCAAAGACCAAACAGGATATTCTCAATCTTTTTATGATTTTTCATCTTGTTTCTAGTATCTCTAAAAAAAAAAAACCAAAAACAACCAAAGAAAACCCCCTGCAGAAATTGCTACATTGGTATTTACATTTTACTTTCCCCCACCATCACTAGGTCTGACCCTGACAATGAAATGTATACTACGTTGAGAATATAAGCACTTTAGTGTTGTGATATGGCAATGTAAAGACAAGATCCTTACTTGTTTGTAAACTGATGCACTTCCACTGAAATAATGAAATTATGTTAGCTTCCTGTTGATTGTAAAGTTTTTTTTTAAAGAAATTGATTTAGAATCAAATGAGTTTACATACAAATTGGAAAAAAAATAATTAGGTGCTATTTCTTTCAAATAAATAGCATCGCCTATCCTTAAAATGGAAAGTAATCTACCTTTTTAACCTACCACAGCAGAGAGAGATATTTTAAGGTCATTAACAATGAGCAGTACCTGATATAACACAAGCTATTCAGGCTGGCACCATGAAAATAGTACCTCCCTGGGAAAATAGTATTTGTTGACATTATATATGGGGGAAACATGAGTAGGAACAGGTGACTTTTGAAGGACTGTGCTACTTGCAGAAATAGTTCATCAGTGCACACATAACCTATTGAAAGATAAGAACATGCAGCCTCTCACAGAAAAATATAGGACTTATATTTGATTAAAGCCAAGGCAAACCAAAATTATTTTGTTATTTACTCATTGAAAGAAAATCGATTGCTGCGACATAATCCTATTGACAAAACCTGGATGAATGCATGGCCTATCAGCAACATAAACAGTTACAGCACTAAAATAAATAAGCATTCAGACACTGAAAAATACAAACTAGTCATTTTGGTTTTACCATTGAAACTGACACACTCATGCCAAACACCCACCAGAATAACAAGTATTTATTTCAATTATTTCACGAGAATGAAAAGAATTCTGATTCATCTCTGCTGCCCTTCAAAAGCACTCCAAGCTGTGACCAAAGGACTCTGAACACTGATTCCTCCTGAAAGGAATACACCTGTTTGTATCACCAGTGTGTAGTACAGAAAGCAGCAGATGAGGCCATTTTTACTGGATGCATGCTGGAATAATCGGCACTTTCCACATTAGTGTTTCTAGAGTGGATGATTGCGGCACAGAAATTTCTTAAGTTATGTAGGACTTGGACACTACAAGACAGCTCTGTGAGCCTACGCAGAAAAATATTTTAAAGTAGATAAATTTTGACTGTAATCCATACAGAGATGTGGAGGGGACAGAGATGTATAAAATATTTGCTAGTCCTTTATGAACTGTTACTCCACCTGCATATTAACTTGTATCTCTAAGGAAAAAAATTGTAATTAGGCAATCACCCTAAATTTGCTCACTAGTCTGTCTAGCTGTTCCCCATCTCAGTAACTTTTAAGTCACAAAAACACTCCATTCCTATAATATGTGAAGTAGCTTGACGCAGTGGGAAGGAACTCTATTAATGGTTCTACTTCAAAAAAAGGCTAATTTACATGTTTCTGTCTTTTTAGACATCAGAAAAATCTGTACTGGTACCTACTCCTGAGACCCAAAGGCAGACCTTGTTTTATTTTTAGTTGGCACTGAGAACACTGTGTGGGATGTGTGTATTTAAACATTTCTGGGGCTTTTGCCTCTCTGAGCATTTGAGAAATGCCTCAGTCTCTGATAATCCTGGAAATGCTTTTGCAGTGTCTGGATGTTCTCCAAGAAACTTTTCAGGCAGCCTTGGAAGAAGTCATCCAGAATTTCATTTTGCAAGAGAGTATGATACTGAACATGTTTCTTAATGCAGTAATTTAGCAATTCCCAATAACAGAGATTTCAGGACTATACCCACAGTATTAGAAAAGCTAAGAGGTGGCATTAACTTCATCCCCAGAACTATAAGATGATTGGAGCAGCACTTTGTGAACTCTATCATCACAGATTCCTGCAACACATTTGCACTGTACAGCACCTATACAAAGGTCATGCACAGACTTCAAAGCTTCTTCACTACAGAATTCTTGTTTGAGTCCTTGACCACAATTAAAATATTTCTTGCCGTCAGTAAAAAGATGAAGATTCATGATAAAATTTCACTGATCTCTTTTTAAAGACTTTTGAAAGGGAATAACATTAGGTTTGGTTACATAAAAAGTAAAAAAAAAACCCAAAAACAATAGAAACCCATCAGCTTTTGGATAAATGGTGTGAAAATTAGAAACTCAGCCATTAAGTGCTATCACAAAGGCAAAATTCTTACAAACAGTAGATTCTAAGCATAATTATATCAAATTACGGAATTTGCTGTGAATCCAATACTTGTATTCCTTCATTTGCTTGCTCTACCTGTTCAATGACAAGTTCCTGGATGATTCAAAAAGTGCTTCTGTATTTTCCACATCACAAAGGGCTTTGGGAACATCATACATCTGTTCATCATGCAATAAAGAATAACAGTGAAGAGAAAAAAATTGTACTTAAATAGCAATCTGAAGTTGGTGTTGCATCCATCAGAAATTTCTGCATCATCAATAAGAAATATAAAAAGATGAATAGGACAGCTGGGAATGCCTGAGAACATGTACGGTGTTGGAGATCAGAAGCTTCAAAGAAGTAACAGTGTGGGTAGTGTAAGGGTGACTTTGAGAGTTAAGTTTCTTATTAACTTTTAAAATTAAGCCCTGATAAAGTGAATCATGGAAAAGTTTTTAATGGCTCACAAGTTTAACTGAATTAATTTAAAATGCTGTAATATCAATCTACTCCATTGTGATTTATTTCATGCAAGAAGCCTTTACAAAGAAGCTGTTAATGTCTGTTGATCAATCATTGGAGGAATAACATAATTTAGGGAGAGAATCCATTTACAGGAAATATTAAGTGACATTAAAATCTGTGCTTCAGACATTTAAGGCTATCTTGCATTTTGAACACAGCTACAGCTGTGACTGCTTTCCTCTACAGAGCTGAACCTAAACTTGCATGCTACCAAAATATAAGAGAAAAGAAGGATGAAGATGAAATTTAGGAAAAATAAAGCAAATTTTAAGATGGGTTACAAGATATTATATAAGTAAACGACACCTAAAAAAGATGAATTCTCATGTTAGGGAAAAGAATTTTACTTGCAGAAGATGTGTTTTGTTTATCAAAATCCAAACTAGAATATCATTATTTTTTCCACTAACATCGAGTTAGAGTGCATTCACTATTATCTAGCTACTGTGTTTAGTTGAGTCTGCCAGCACAAAAGAACATTTCAAAGTTATTTTTATATAACAGACATCCTCAATATTACAGGACAAAGGAACTGAGACATAAGTTGATGACCTGCTGAAATCACTTATTAGATCTAAATAAAGAAAATTCTATAGGTGTAAATTTATCTTAGAAAGACCCTCTCATGAAAGGGGTATCAAAACCACTCCACATCATGTCCTTTCAGGAAAGAGGGACGATTTTACATATTTGCAGGATTTTCTATCATTAAACACTGAGGTCTTTATCCCTCTGGTAAGAGGCAGCTCGGCTCTCCTGGAGAACTTTTCCATGTTAGTTTTGTCATGAGGGTCTTAAGTGCAGTACAGGTACTCTGGGACTGACACCTGTAGAAGCATAAGGGGTATCTGTGACTTGGCAGGTCACCTCACAGACCAACTCTGTGTCTGCAAATACTGATACTTTTGTCCCAGCCTTTGATTCAAAAATCTTGCTTAACAGCAAGTTATTTTTAACACGCATCAAGGAAATTTCTAAGAAACTATGCATGATGATTGATGCTGCTGAGAAAAACTGCATGCAAGGGAAGAAGCAGTGCCCTTCTATGACTGTCTCTTTCCTCTAACAACTTTATTCTTTCTAAAACCAATATATCAGAGAAAGAAAAGCTGTTCCTGGTTTCTACCTGCATCTATGCTTTTTCTGTTCATTCAGTTTCTGAACCCTGGTCTGGTCGCATAAAAACACTCCTTTTCTGAAGAGTTGTCTCCTGCTGCTGATTCATCTCTCACAGGAATGCAGTTTATTCTCTTTTTCTCTCTGGGCTCTCCATGTAATAGAGCTCCAAGAGCATCCTCAGCACTGAGCAATTCTAGTTGTTGAAATGTAGCCTTAACCTTCCTTCCCTTGGAAGAATTTTGTCTCTCATCTGCCGCTTACTGGGGTTTGCTACAACAATTCTGTGAGGGGTAGACGGACAGCTTTCTGTAAAGTGGGAACAGAATCACATTGTAGCCACATTAGCAAGCACTGCAGTGCAGCACAGTGGGAGCCAGTGTGCGGAACAAAACTGTGCTGAGGATTAAACAGTGATGCTGCCTGCATTCCAGGGGCTTTCCTGTGGGTTAACTCCAGTCTGGTCAGTTGAACCCATCCCATTAGCACCTGGAGAGCATCAGGTACATTTCTGGGGATAATATTTCAGTCTAGCTTCGCCCAGAAGAATCTAGTTTGCACAATACAAAACCACTCTGTAATGCAAACAGTCTGCAGGGATATTGAGCTGAACTGAAATACTTATTAGACTGCTGTTATAAGTTTCCTTCATCCCCACATTTCTTTGTTCTTCTGAATTGGACGTGAAGCAAGCTCTCTGAGATAAACAAATGGCAATAGCACCTGTGATGGTGGAAGGCAGAGCTGAGGTAATATTTTCAGCTCTACTATACTTTTCTTCTCTTGATTTTCTGCTTAATATTTGCAGAAGCACATAGTAAAGCACTGTCTTGAATATTTTTAGAATAAGTGTCATGCAAAGACACACATCACAAGACTAGAAGAAAACAGCTAAATCATTGTGAAACAGTGTACACAGGAAAGCAAAATATATTTCAAATACCATCTTTAAATTTGACATTTATTATGCCTATATACTATTTTGGATGTTTCTGAACTGTTAGGGGTGGCTTGTTCATTGGTATCAGAGAACAAGATGTTTCTTAATAAATGTGATCAATAAATTGAACTGGCAGAGATGTCTTAGCTAAAAAGAAGGAAGACTAGTGAATGCATAACTATAACCAAAAAAAGTTAGGAAGGGATGAAATAGCATCAGCTATTAAATGAAGCAAGATTTTTAAAGAAGATAAGCAAGCCAAAGATGGTAAATATTTATTCATAGCATCCTAGACAAGGCAAATGAATCAAAGTTTGCATTTTAGCTGATGTACAGAGTATAAAGGAAATAGAAAAGTGAGAGTGAAAGTTGAAAATTGTCACTTAGAAGTTCCAGAAAATAAGTATGTCAATTAATGTAAGGGCAAAGGTGATTTTTAAAGTAGTCTGTAGAGATGTAAGAAAATATATTCCCTTAAGAAAAAGACTGATCTGTAGCTTCAGAGAGGGGCCTTGAAGCTGTCCCTTGAATGAGTTTGCACTTCTTACTGAAACTACTACTTCTACTTTTCATTTCACCTGCAATCAAACACTGATAAACCCAGCAGGGAGAAGGACAAAAGAGAATCCCAGAAAACACTAGAAATAAAGTGGCCATTTTCATCTCAAGTCACGGCAAGAAATTGTGAACACACCAATCAATTAAAAATGAATGTGATTTCTTTATTCCCTCATAAATGTCACTGGCTTCATTACAATGTCACAATTTCTTCTTACTGATAATGCAATTTATTTTAAAACAGTTTTGTAGAAAAAAATATCTAGGTTGAAGCAGTAAGGGAAAATAACACATCATGAGACTGCACTGCAGTAAACTGCCTTGTTCTGGGTATCAAATTTGCCTCTTACTCCCTCCAAAGAAATGGATATTCAGTGCATGGCCTCCTTTGGATCATATAGAAGGTGTCAGCAGAGACCCATTATTGAATACATGCATGGTAAACCTGTATGAAACCAGCATCTCTTAACAGTTCAGGAGATTTGGTACTTCCCTTATGATTTTTCTGCCTACGTTTCCTTTTTAAAATCCATGGTTTCCAAGCAAAAATTTAGAATATAAAAAATGACACAGTATCACGGTTTAAACACATAAAAGACAATTCAGATTTCAAATCTCCAAAACCTCATGAAATCCTTACACATGTGTTTGCTGCCACACCTTTTTTGTGTGCATAAACGGGCTGAGATCAGCACCCCCATGACAGGCTGTGCTGAAGAAGGAAGGGGATTCAAAACAGGCTTTGGAAAAGGACAGAATCGGATTCACTATGCAGCAGAGCACATGCACTTCCCAAACGATAAAAAGTACAAATTGGCAATAAGTTTTCACAAGAAAGATGAGGTCAGCTCGCCCTTGTGTGCTGTTGAAAGCTCTCAGTCATATAAAGCTGAGGACACTCTAATAGGTTGAACTTGTTGGTTGAAAAACTTTCTCCCTCAGTGGATCCAAATTAAGATTTTCCTGACCTTGACAGAAAGAAGCAATTAACTTGGAGTTTTCACTCATCTGCAGCCAACTTAAGGTTGGTCGGGCATGCTGTTATAGTGTCTTTGTGAAGAAAACATAGCAAAAATAGACGAACTCCTGAAGAAAAAAAAAAATACTGAATGCTAGGAAACTGCCTGTATAATTTCAAGACCTAGGCCTTCCCAGAATTATTTTTTTCATCTGCATACAATTTCACAGTTAAAGTAAAAAAATTCTACAACCCCATTTAGCCCCAATAATACCAAGTTCTTTTTATGTATGAGAATTTGCACAGAAAAACCCCAAAAGAAATTAAGATTTCTTATTCCTAATCTCTAATCATAATTACTTTGAAATGGAGCAAATGAAACTAACCACATCCAAGACAAAATCTAGAAAACATACTCCTAATCTACAAAAGATGGGATATTTACTAATTTAATCAACTAAAAAGTTATAAAATAATAATTAAAAATAATTTCCCTCAGCAGTTTGTACCCATTTTCATTAGTGCAGACCTTAAACCATATTCCCCTATCTGAGGAAAAAAGTGGTCATGCTCTTCAGAAATTCTAGAGCACAGGAGAACAAAGGGCTATGTACAGATATGAACATCTGAAGTCACTATTAGGAGCTAAAGGCCGTGTGAGATTCAGATTTTTGCTCAGCACAAATGCACGTAGCAGTGAGACGGTGAATGCATTTATTTTTAATGTAGTCTTCCCTTAGAGCGGACTTGGAATTTGAACAGTGCTCCCTCCAGGAACTCTACTGAGCAATGTTTACACTATAAGCACACAGTCTAAGGGGAAAATACCCCTAAGTTCCATCCAGTCATGGTATGCCAGTATTAAACAGTAGAAATTCTTAACATAACCCCTTAAAATATTTCAGTCCAACCTCTGCCTGTGTCCTACTGACAGCTCATGGCCAATGCAAACCATGGATATCACAGTGACCCTTAGTATGGTTTGCCTAACTACTGGTGTAAGAAAACTGGCCTACAGATAGGAGAAAAAATTACAATACTGAAAAAAGCAATGAAGAAAGGGATCTGGTGAGGCTCTCCATTGTCAGCTACCTTTAGGGCCATTTTAAGTATCTGGGCACATTATCTTTTATGTGTATCTACCTCAAAGTGTGAACTCCACCTAGATTTGCTGGTAATGCTTAAAAAGAAAGGTTAATGAAAACCAAAGGTTTGTAAAGATCAGTAATTGAATTTTCCATAATTAATGTGTCTTCTTCTTTAGCCATTAGTACATAGTTTGGGATCACCAGTTGGAAACCCACTATGAAACTAACGAATTTCAGCCTTCAGACAAAATCCCAGCTGCAAACAAACTATGTTAGTCTGAAACATTTGACAAAAAAGACTGCTCATATTTATTGTCAACAAGGTGAAAAATGCCTTGCAAAAGTTGCATTTCCTTCCTTCCTTCCTTCCTTCCTTCCTTCCTGCCTTCCTTCCTTCCCTCCTGCCTTCTTTCTACTGGGGGTAATTTCTGACCCATACTGACAGACCAGCATGTACTTAGTGTTAGTATTAAAAGAGAATTCTTCAACACTGAGAATTCTTAACCAAGAACAAAGTATAAAACCTGCAGTTTCTGTTTGGAGTGTACTCTACAAAGACATACTTTTATATTTTGAAGTCCATACATGAACTGGTTTCACAAGAAGCTGTAAACAGTTGCCCTTTTATACTCTTTTTAAATACGGTTCAAATCCTTATCCTATTTGGGAGTGTTTTGGTGGCCAGGAGCTAGTAACACAGTCTGAAATAAATTTTGAAAAACTATCCAACTCTGCAGTGTGGCAATATTTAGGTTTAAATACATTTTTCTAATTGGTCTTTGCATGGAACACCTGTTACAGAAGGTGTGGTACCAGCAGAGCCCGATATTATTACAACCACTTACATTTTACACACCACCACAACTTTCTTATTACCAACAGTAGCATCTCTGATCCTCTTGCAGCTGTTTTTTAAAAAGATGCTGTCCTTGCAAAACATGAGGAAAACCAAACAGAGCTGCCAGAATATGGACTCTTCACAGCAGCTAAAACCTTTGGCATGCTTAGGGAACTACTCTGAAAACAAAAGGGAAACGTACATGTTAAAAAAAGCCATTATGTTCAGTCATCAAAATTGTTTACTAACGCGTATTAAAAGGCAGAGGAATACTTCAAAGTTTATTTTTAGTCACTTACATTAGCCACCACTCTCTTTTACCTATTTCAGAAGCGGGGTGTGAAGTAGCACCAAAACCCAACACTGTCTGATCAGGTTCTTTTCGATGTTCCACGGAGGGTGTAATGTTTAACATCAAATGTACTTATTTAAAGGTTATGTTACATGGCAATTCTGATTTGTCAGAGTCACACAAAACATTTTGCACAGCACAATACAAATCTAAGTTGCACTCAGGCAAATGAATTTACAGGAGCTTCAATATGGAGTTCAATCACAATACCAAAGTGTCGGGTTCACCTCAGGCCTGTTGCTCCCTTTGAAACCATTTTGCTTGTTTTTCAGTTCCTGTACTCTGTGTTGGGGTAAGTCAGTATTCATTCCTCCCCCATGCTGATCTGGCCGACTCAGGGAGACATTCCCACTCTTCCAATGAACTCAGGGAGAAACATTTACAATGCCTGTTGATCCACTCAACTCTTGATAGCTGTTTATCTGGAACAAAGGCCACCCTCTGGTCCCCCTGGTGCTAAGTCAGCTTCTATATAACAGCTTTGGTCATTCAAACCCTGCATTTTTCCCAAGCTTCTTGGGGAAATTTCCTTGCCCATCTCTTCTGCAGCTTCTTCCCTTGTTGGGGTTTATTGGTCAGTCTCAATTAGTCTTAATTTACAGACTTAGAAAATCATCAGGGAGACTAAATTCAAATACAACTAAAAAATATGAAACCGAGAAGAAAGGAAGAAAAAGAATAGTATGAACATAAAGATGATAAAGCTGGATTTCAGCCATGCTCTGAGGTGTTGTACAGGACCAACCAGTCCTGGTAGGTAGAACCCCTCCTTCCCAGGCACACTATCCCTAACCTGCACCACCTCCTTGCATTGCCGCTGGTGGAACTATCAAGTATCCATATAAGCCTCCCTGAGTAACTGTTTCTCTGTCGTCAATAAACATCACTTTCAAAACAGAGCTCTGCAGCAGGAAGATACTGAGTCCCCTTTCACAGGCGGGAAGTTGAAGTCTGAGACAGACTGTTTTATCCAAGGTCAGGCACAGTATCTGCTGTCTGTGCTGGGAGATGAGCAGAGACCTGCACAGCCCTGCACCAGCACTCTGCCAGCACCCCATCTAATTCTCTCCTTATGTTTGTATTGAACATGACCTTAATTTAGACTTGCTATCAGTTTAAAATAAGCTACTGCCTTCAAGCCTTCTCGCAAGCTTGTAAGGAGGGTAAGGAGGGTACACAGCGAGGGTAAAACTTTCAGTAAATACGATTTATTTTAATTACAGCACTCAACAGCGTGACATTTTTTTCTCCAAACAACAAGGGCATAAGTCTCAATGCAATAACTTTTCCAAATGATTAATGAGAAAAGTGGGTCAACATCAAGGATTAAATGGTACAGCAACACAAAGTTAATCAAAGTTAATATTTAATTCACCAGGAGAATAATCCTATTTTGTTATGTTCCAGATGATATTTTTAAATATAATGCTAATATGGAAATAGAATTTCTTTTCAATCCTTTGCAATTCTAACATGAGCTTTGTAAAGTCACATCTTCCATTTCTGTTAAAGCACATAATACCACAGGGTCCATGTTTCCTATAGCACAGTAAAATATGCTAGATCTAAAATCTGAAATTAAAAGTGCCATATTTATATTATTAAGCTGACTATGTGGACCTTTATAAGCAAGGTAACAGTTACAACTCTTTCAGTTTGTATATCCATGATTTTCATTTTCTTTGTATGAAAAAAAATCAGAAACAAAAATAGCCAAAACCTTTTACAGCACACTTTAGCATGGTGATTAACTAGAGAACCATTAACATGTGGAAGAAATAATTTAGCATCTAATGGTAAGCAGAAGGATGAAACAGGTGGCAAACGGAAATAAATAAAGGTTCTGTTAAGAGAGCACAAGAGGCAAATTAAATTAACACATTATTGTGAATTTCTTGAATTGCTTCATTGCACTGCCAGCATTTTTGTTAAACAATGCCCCTTTTTTTTCCTCTTAGAGAAACATTATATTTCTATTGTCCTTGGTATCTCTTCGAATTTTGTAATTATGTGTTTCTAGTGAAAAGAACACTTGGCTTGTCATTGTTCTTTGCTTTCTGAATAATGTACATAGTGTTTTTAAAGGTCATAGATGGAACTTTTAGTAAACAAGCTTTTCTTTTTCCCCTTTTTTAGGTGTACCAAGTCATAAACATTTTTGGTTTTCATTCGTGTTTACCTGACAGTCAAAGCACAAACACTGAGATAGAAGCAGGGCTGTTCTGCTTATGTTTGTGCACTGCACATAACCCCTTTAAAGCCCAGAAAAATAAACTCAGAAATGTTTTGATACAATCACTAAGTCAAGGAAAGCAAGGAAATTGAAAAATAAATAAGTGAATACAAGATACCCTTTTTCATTACTGAGTTATGGGGGAAAAGGCAAATCACAACATTACAAACCAAGTTCTAGTCTCTGCTGTCAGTACATGTTATGGTGATGTACCTAAAGACAGTCACAGGAACCTAGGAACTCTATGCACAATGTCCAAGCAAAGCTCCATTCATGCTAATGGAGCTCAGGGTAGCCCAGGACACCTTTAACAGATGCAATAAACTCCTCTGGGCAGCAGCCTGCACTTCTACAATCCTGTGAACTAACATGTAAATTTATAACATGTTAGAAATTGTCAGTATATAAAACACTGCTCTGAAGGATTGTTTTTCTTTAAAGAAAATATATCAGACTTTTGTGTACTTTAAATCCTCGGACCTTTTCTCTTTTCCCTTCACAGCAGAGCACAGTGTGCGTGCATGTGACAGAGCGCGTCTGTGTGCTGTGCTTGAAACCCTTAGACTGACAGCTCCGTGCCATAAACAGCAGTCTGAAAACAGCATTGATAGTGTGCTGAAACCATGTCTTGTTGAGGTAATTTAGAGCTATAACACATTTCCCTTCACCTTGCCTATGTCTGTGCTCCGTGGTGCACTTCTGAAGCACTGCACTTCCATTGCCCAATGACCATCACAAAAGAGGGTATAGAGAAAAGGTGAATTTCAAGTAAGCAGAATCGAAAAATTCACTCCAAGAGCTGTGTCATAAAAACAATGAATGTGGTGTGATAGACATGAGTCAACAAGGATGTTGTGCAAGGTAATCAGAAAAAAATAGTAATCTTATGCACAGTCCATGAAGTATCATTGGACAAAAAATAGAAGAAGAGGCTCTAACATGTAATAAGAATTTACTTGCCTACTCTGTTGCTTAAATTCTGTTCCTAATCTGATGGATAAATTTGGTTTTAATGCCATTATAAAGAAGATACAGTTTTAAATATCAGATATTATTTTCCGAAGTCAAAAGAGGCCATAGTCTTAGCAGTGCAGGATTTGGCATGCATAAGACTTTAATGATCTACTCTGAAACAGTATTTGTACGTGGAGGGCCATGCTGAGTATTTTTTCTAGATATGGATAGCCTCTTCACTAAGACCACAAGCTGCTCATTGCATTTTACAAAGCATATAATCCTCCAGTGAATCCATTGCAGCTTTCACTGGGGTATGGATAAATTCTTTACAAAAGGAATTTCAACAGATAACTTACAGACAATAGGTGTAGAAGACTAGGTACTCAGAAAAGGTGCTAAGCCATCTACAGCTGTCGGTATGCTAGCACCATGCAGGTTGGTAGTGTTGTTTTTGCACTTATGTGCATAGAATTTGCCCTTCCTTTGCTGATGTTTTGGGAAAAGTCTCACAGGCTTGTAGGAAAAGCAGGAGAAAGCCAGGACAGTTTCATCATGTGCTGCTGATAAGAATGCCTGAACTATTACAGTCTATTTGGGAATGTCCTTGGAGTTTTAACTTAAGCTTCTCCAGGGGAAAGAGAAGTCCTAATAGATCATTCTTCTAATAGCAATGACAGCAAATAGAACTGATATTGGTCAGCTGTTGTATATCAGGAAAAATTGCCTCCTGTTTATTTTAAAATGACACAGTCGAACCACATCTGCAGTGCCTTATCACATATTTTCTGGACAAAAGGCTTCTCCTGCTTGTTATTTAGTACCGGGATAATAATAGAAATAAAAAAAAAAATAGTCAGTGGAAAATGGGCAGTAGAAGCTTTGCTGAAATAACCTGTGGTTATTCACAGTCTCTCTACCCATGACAACACTTAAGGTGTTTGAGACAGCAGCTGAAACAAACACTGTAGTCCTGCTTCACCAGTGATGCGTGATACCATCTGTATTTCTGTTTATCCAGTAGTGACAGGAACATATTACTGTCTACTACCTGAAAAATGGCCCAGACACTTTTGTTTGCCGATGAAATTTTTATTTAAGGAATAAAAAAAAACCTTCTCCATATTGTGGCAAGACAAATTGCTTTGAGATAGTCTGAATTAGGCCTGTCTGGCTGGACACAGACTAGTGTCACACAAGTGCAGGGAGGGGGAAAGAAACCAAAATTGATTAGTTTATCAGTGTTCTTGGATTTTTTCATATAGAACATGCTGTAGTGTTTCTTTAGTCCGAATTCTAAGTAACAGAGTGGTCCAATGTTGTAATGATTATGTAAATTATTGCAGAATGCTACTTCTGCATTCTTCTGCTAGAGCTCCTGTTGCTCTAAGAGCCTCTTTATGTCATTCCCATCCATTCCCATGACATGAAGCTAGGACAGAAAGGCACAAATAAGGCAGAATTTCTTTATTTCACTTCATTCCACTGAAAATGATTGACAGCAGAAGTGTAGTCAAGAAGGCAGGAATAAACCAATCCAAGTATCCAAATCTATTTGAGTAATTTGGTTTGAATTTAGGTATTATGGGACTAAATTGCAAGGTTATGATAAAGAGGTGAACTGATAGGGAGAGGTTTAATTTAATTTAATTAGGAGTCAAAAAGGCACATTCTCCAACATTCAAAGATTTCAAATATTATGCTCAGGGCAGATTTCTTGAATTCGTGTAAAAAATCAGATTTTTTAAAGTTAAAGCACTGAGTTTAAAGTTAAGCCCTGAGAGAACTCTCCATAGGTTTAGGTCTTCTAGTGATGCTGTTAGCAACCATGGTAAAACACAGGATGTGAAATGGAAAACTAGGGATTAGCTCAACCTTGGAAAGGTGGGATGCAATTTATGTGAACACTGGTCAAGCTTCTATTCCCTCTGGTTACTGGCTGAGCACTACAAAGGCTTGGCTCACCTATGACCTCTTCATACTGTACAGAATCTGAATAAGAGAATAAAAAAATCATCATAACTAGAGGATTTAGTAGAAATTAACTCAAAAACATAAAATATATTAGTCATAGAAGAAACTAGTAGCTATGAAGGGAAAAGGATAGATGGATGGATGGATGAATGGCTCTCAGAGACAAAATAAAATGAGCTAGAGGGCAAATCAAGGTGTTCACAACCTCTCAGAACAACTTTCTGATAACTTGTACATCTGAATCACACTGTGGGTCATGAATTGTTTTTCAGTCACTCATGTTATCCTGATGCTTTGTACCATCTCTTCTTAAAAGAACATATTTTCTTGGACTTTAGATTTTTGTTTGTTGTTGTTGTTTTTCTTTTCCCCTTACCCAGTTATTTTTCAAAACAGTGGGTTTACTCCAGTCATCTCAAATTTTTAACCAAAAGATTTACAGCATCATCAGGTCGGTAAACTGAACATTGAGCTACAAGGTTCAAACAATTTACTTGTTCATTTTCAAAAATACTGGAAAATGGATTTGTATTCTTATCATACACTTGTATGACCTAAATGAAAATAAAAACTAAAGCTGGCAGAGAAGGCGGCATTAAAATATGTGAATCTGATTGTGAATCAAATGAATCTCTGTTGCTCTGTGATGGTCTCTCTTGTTGCTTAGAATATTTTAAGGAAGCAATCAACTTTTCAGCAGTCATCAGATCTTGAAACTTTAAATTCAATAATCCAGCCATGGTCTTCTTCAGAAGTCCCTGCATTGTTTCAGAATGAGTAAAGCATATCCATATGGTAATATGTATGAATATGTATTTCTGAAGCAAATTTAATATAATCCCTGGTATAAAAATTTTTATAAATTTATTGGTATATAAATTTATGGAAATAGCTTATTTTCTCTTGACACAAACAAAGAAAAGTAGAAAAGCTGGTTTGTTCCTTGAACTGGATTTTCTTCATTGCCCTGAGTTAAACACTGAATTCTCAGCAACAGAATAAAGGGCTAGAAGTCTAAGATCATATGACCAGAAAACTATTTAAATAAGATCACAACTGCACCATTTTACTGAAAAAAGTCAACAAAAGTATTCTGTCAGAATCAGTCATTCAAGGGTGAATTTAATGGAAATAAAAAATCACAGACTTCTTTCTTATTATTTACCTTTTAATAAAAAAACCCCCACATTACTCTTGCATACAATTAGGTATCAAATAAAGATTTTGATATTAGCAAACAGCCTTACCTACTGGGAAACTGCAGACATGCTTTGACTCTACAAATTTTACTCTTCCTCTCTATTTCTACCCATCTTGTTTCCATTCCCTTCTGCATGGCTCTTGGCCTGCACTGCAGCAGCTGAACAGCTGTAAAGCTGCTAAAGCAAAGAGGAATGTTTTCTCTGTACATAACTCCAAGGTCCATTATTTTTATACCTTTTTTCATCAGTTCACCACGAGACTGTTAAGCCGTAGTGTTTCACTGACCAAAATCACTGGGCTGAACAGTTACACGCCCTGATAGTAGATATGGGATATACAGCAAGGCTTTTATGCAGGGACATCTTTGAACAGGGAAAATAGACCCTCTCCCTCTTCATTAACCCACTATTTATCACTGGATTAAAATACTGAAGTTTTCACTCCTTTTTAGCAGTCAAATCTAGGATAACAGCATGAAAATTGTGTCTATTAAATTGGAGTCTCAAGATGTTGGCTTTTTGTTCCCAGACAGTGTCCTTGAGGATGTTAATCATATTCTTAATTTCATCATAATGATAGGTTTCAACATAGGAAAATTATCTTCTCTTTCACTTGATCTTCTTCATGCTTGTTCTCATTTAACTTCAGCAATTTATCACAAAGAACTAAAACACCACTCTGATGGCTTTAGATGAACAGGAAGAACAGGCCCTCCAATCCAGCTTTTCTAAGCCCTTTTTCTTCTCTCCAGGCCCCATTCCCCAGGAACAGTGAATGCTTTCAAGAAATATGGCACAGATGTGTATCAGTATCTTATATGTTTTGGAGAAAACTACTACAGATATGACTGGATCCTGAAGTTAGGGGCCCTGTAATGCCTACAAAAGCATTTTCCGAGAAAAACTTGGGCTTTAGGGAATGAACACCTGCATGAAACCACCACACAAGGAAACAAAGAAGATTAATGAAAGTGAAATGGTAAATTTTGCAGAATTGATTCTGCACTGGACTATTTACTGGGTGGAAAGGGCTCTGGCACATCACCGGTGGTGGACAAATAGGCAAATGTTCCCAGTGTTGGTACCAGAAATGCTGACTACTTCCATTTATGTTAGCTTCCACTATTTCTCTGAAAGTGGGACTTTGACCTGGAACATTTAATAGCCAGCACGATCTTTTGTGAATACCGCTCACGTTTCTCAGTGTTTTATTGGTGAGGAAATTGGCCGACCTCTGTTTCAGCTGATCAGAGAACCAAGTTTCCAGTTTGGTTTTGTGTGTCCAGCAAAATGAACACACTGTATTGAACATGGCCTGCAGTATTTTAAAATTAAGGGGTATTCTAGGCCTGGTGTGGAAGGGAGGATAAATTGGGGAATCCATAATATATGGGATGAACCTTGACCTCATTGAACCTTTGAGAAAATTTACTGCTGGCTTAAACAAACGGGCAGATTTGCTTCACAAATCTGTTTTTGATTTAATAAATAATCTCAGGCAAATAATTTTACATCTTTGTTGCTTGTCCTCTTTGGTTTTTATCGTCTTCAGCCAATTGTGATGATCCCTGTGCCAAACTGTTGACAATCTCTTATTACTAGTCAGAGATCCTAAGCACAATGGCACACTTATCTCAGTCTTTAGTTACCATCATCCCACATAAATGGCAATATAAAAGCAGACTGTATCAGGAAGTCCATGAGCACTCCTTATTTTCACTGGGGCCAGTTGCACAATTGCTGGGGATAATCACTTACACATGAACCCTCACAGAAGAATCTGTTGATGGTTACAGACAACAGCAAACCCCTAATACAGAAAACTGACGTGCACAGAGACACACGGCATTGAAAACAGTGTATTGATACAAAGTACCTACAAACCAGACAAGGTGAGAGAATTTAGAATAGGCTGTGTCACTACATTCTCTTCCTTGCACTTGTAGCACAGATTGCAGAGGATATGTCTGTTTCTCGGTCACAAAGCCTACCAAATGACAACATTTACCCAGAGCAGGGCAATTTACTGCTTGAAATATGTCCTTTAAGTTTCCTTAATTTTCAGACTTTAACAGTTACTTTAAATTTAATTCTGTTGCACTTAAGGTCCAGCTTTATGGTGATATAATTTATTTTGGACATTACTGGTGACATTGCTCTGCCTGTCAATGGAAACCTGAAAGAATATCATCATAATGAATATCCATGGACTTACATAAATCACTCAACATACTTCAGATATGTACAGAGATTTTCCATTGACCCTGTAATGACTTTATTAAAACTGTTTCTACATGAGCTGTGTCAGCAACAGAGACATGATATGATGGTGCTTCAGCAACATCACCTCAGCTTTTAAATGTTTTGGGAAAACACTGTTAATTTTCTTTTAGTAGTGTATCATCCTTCCCAAATTACAGTCTCATAGAAGAGCACAGGCTCCATATGCTGGGAACACATGGGATTTCATTTTTCTGTTGCTTCATAACATCAGGGAGTTGTAGTTATCACTGGGAACAAATCAAAGTTATTAAGAGTATGTCTACTCATCAAAATGAAGATGTGAAGCCACTGCAGGTTTAATTTAACCATTAGAATGAAGGTGATATAGCTGACAGCCTAGAGGACTTGGACAGGGACTGTCATTTCATTGTGTCATTGCTACTCCTCCTTGACTTAATAAAAATACCCTGGTTTAATTTTGTGGGATGGAAAAAACTTTAGAGGACTTTCTTTGAATGGTCTGAGGCACTACAATTTTACACAGAGCCTAACACTGGTGTAATTCCAGTGATCAGAGAAGAATGCCAGGAGTCGGGGTGCAGTTCAATATCTACTGTGGCAGTGGACAAGACACTTTATATCCTTTAGTAAGCAAGACCTTGGAAAAAAACTCACCCAGCCAGTTGCTGTTACAATAAGGTATTTTTTCTCTCTCTCCTTTCCACCTTTTTAATTGTAGTCAGAGCTGCTTCCAAGTTAAGCCCTCTTTCCTTACCTGGAAAGACTGTCAAGGATTCCGGCTGGCCATGACAGAAACTTTTAAAAGACCTGAACTGCCAAGGGATTTGGGGGTGGAGGGGACAGAGGCTGATGGGAGAAAAAGGTCTCCAGGGAACTTCTGGGATTTGTGTGTGTAAAGCACTAACCCTTGCTAAGTTTGGTAAAGGAAAGCGTACAATTTTGCTTTAGGAGAAGTAAAAAGGAGCTACAAAATATCGGATTAAGTTTTCCATGCTTTATGTGGGAACTATTATTGTGAGGATAGAACATAGTTAATAAAAAGTAAAAAGTCATACTTCAAATCAAAAGCAAACATGACTGTTTTACTCAAACTAATCCTCATGTAATTGGTGAAAGTTTTAAATATTAACATCTACAATCAGCAACAGCTTCGATTCTCAGAACTACTGCAGTTCTGAGATTAAAAGGACAAAGTAATGATGTGATTTACTGTGCTACAGGTGTGCAGAGAAAACTTAACTCTGAAAAAAAGTGGAAGATTTAAACTGAGTATGTTCCTGGAAGTAAGAAATAGATAAAGAAGCGTCAGTGATGACACTGTGGGGTTTTTTTCTCCCTCTGAGACGGACCCTCTACATGGTGCATACCAGTAAGCAAAATAAACAACAAAAGTGTAAAAGAAGGAATTTGCAATCAGCTTCTTCTCAGGAACCCAAATTTTCAGAGACAAAACCTAGAAAGATGCTTTGATAGTATAGAGAAAGTAGGGAAATAGCAAAATAACCACATTCTGGTGAAATTTCACTAAAAAGAGAGATCTATGTGAAATATGGTTTGTGCGAGAATAAAAGGAAAAGTATTTATCAATCTTTCCTATTTCTATGGGACCAACCAACTTAATTCTGTCCATTCCTAAAAGGTCTCCATCCCCTGCAAATCCTTCTGTATTTTCAGGTTTTTTTTCTTTTCCTTTCTTTATTTCTCATCACTTCATAATTTCTTCTTCCAGTTTTCTAAGCTAAAGTTTTCCTCCACATGCTCATTTTCTATGTCACATCTTATGGCTACTCTATCACCATCCAATGTACTTCCTTTATTACTTGATGAGTATTCAAGGCAGAACAACCTAAACATTGTTAAATTGATTGCCTATTACATCCTTATTGAACACTAAAATAGCATATGATCCTTGATTTGTCTGAGTTTTTCAGTGACATTTATGTTATTGATTCCACTGTTATTACCGCAATATTTAGAGGTTTCAGAATGTTTCAAGAAGCGGACCTAAAAAAATACAACCCTTACCACACAGGTCTTTAGACATGAGAAGAACCAGAAGGTTCAAACTCACAATTTTTTCTCTTTTTTTTTTTCTTTTTATCATAAAATACTGTAATTATCTTTCTAACATAACACATTACATTAAACTTTTCAGTTATGAGGAGCCTAAATAAATTTTCTAATAAAAAGATGAAGCCTAAATAAATTTTTATAGTCATGCACTATAATATTCAACTCTGTCTATGTCCGGCCAAAAGTAACCCCTCAGATACAACATTCTTTAGAATTCTGGTAAGGCATTTCTCTGAGTGACATAACATCCCATTTAAAACATCAGCACCATGCAATAGCAATAACTGACTTAGGAAATTTAAAAATTAGAATGGAAAAAACACACTGAGGAAAGTATTTCCATCTCTAACTCGACAAATAGGTAGGCGTTCATGGATGAGGATGAGGATCAATGGTGATGAGGAGAAGTAATTGAAGGCCAGAAAAACCCTCCCCTTGGATTGCTGGGCCTGTTCACATTGAACACATTATAATGTAGCCAAATGCAGAATTGAAACAAGAAAGACATCCTACCTCTGCTAATAAGCAGCCCTGTTGTTGAAAGAAGGCCAGAAAACTATGTAGGAAGTCACAGCAGAGAAGCAGTATAACATGAGTTCCCAGTGCAATATGCAATTAGAACCCCAAAAGGCTAATGATTCTTTAATGTAAGAGCCCAGAGTAATGAATGTGAGTCGGGGTGTTACTATGTCTCTCTCTCTGGCACTGCTGAGAACAGCTCAGGTGGAGCCCTCTGTGAAGTTCTCATGTCCACACTTCAAAGGCTTTTAGAAACTGTCAAAAGCATTGCAATGGGCACAAAGGATATCAAAGAAACAGGTCTTAAGAGAAAAAAGTCCTTCAAAGTTTTAGCTTGAAAGCTGTTTATAAGATAAAATATGTTTTACTCATTAAAAAGGGGTGAATATTGACAGGGATTATTCCTGTGCCTTTAAATTAATAGGGAAATGTGTATCAGGACCCTAGAAGATATAAGCTGAACCTGGAAAATAGTAATACAGTGCTAATTTTATACAGTAAGAGTGACAAAAGCCTGGATAAACAATGAGTAGACTGGTGGGCTTTAATGTCTTGGACTGAATTTTCAAACTGAGATTGAATGGTTTCCTGCTGAGGCACAGAGCTGAGCAGAAGCTGTACTCAGTCTGCAACAGCTCCGTGTTTAGCAGTGCCCTCAGGAAATCAGAAAGGAGAGTTGATGGTCCCCCTCAGCCTCGAAGTCTGAGTCACAGCCCAGCCAAGGATGCTGTCTGGCTGCAGCTCGGACAGATTAAGATGTGAGCACTTCCCACTGTACTTTGGGCTATCAATGACTGTGAGTACACCGAATGTACCAACAGGACTGCTGGGTCACTCCCTAATCCGCTTGTGTGGAAAAGATATAGGTTAGAAAAATCCTTTCTTTAAAGAAAGAATCAGCTAACCTGCTTATTTCAACAAAACTGAAGATGCAGTCTGTCTTATCTGCCAGCAGACAGCAGAACAAAGTGCCAGGTGATTTCCCTGTTAGCTACAGAATGGGTAGAAAATTTAGAAAACTGGTGAACGGTGATGGAAGCAAAGAATGCAAACAACTGCAGAAGTTATTTGAAGATCATAAGTATTTGAGATACAGATTATAGGTGAAGCTGTAAATTAAATATGTACCTTTCAAACTCATGTTTGAAGAATAGTAAAAAAGAAAGAAATACATTTTTAATACCATAACATGAACTTGATCTAATGAGAAATTATATCACTGATTCACCAGATGACAGTATTTTTAAATAACCAACTTGTGTGAAATATGTATAAATTAAAAGCTATGGAAAGATGTATGGATTTTAAAAACCTGCACATTGATATTCAGATAAAATGTATGCTAAATTATAGGTCTATTTGAATGTAAATTTTTTTATTAGCAGAATATCCTATGATATCAGTCACAAATGAAAGTGTATTTGTGAACTCACCACTCTCAGACAATTAGCTGCAGTAACATACAGAACTTTAAACTTAAAAATTGGTGCAATGGATACATAGTATCCTCCTGCCACTGTAGAGCTGGAATGTGTTTTATTCTTTAAGCCACAACCTTGAACAGTATCTCACTTAATTGAGCTTTTTCCCTGTTACCCATCTGTTATTCTGTATCAGCAATGTATTCTTCAAGGTAAGTAACTGAAAGCTATTTCTGCGCTAATATTTTACAACACAATTCACTTATTCAAGTGTCATCAGCAAGAGCACAGATCAATTTCGCATGGCGTTTAAAAGAATAATTTTAAACCAAAGCTTGCTACAAGCCCTCTCCTAACACCTAATTTTTTCTGCTCTCAAGCTTTAGGGTTTTACCTTCCTGAGGGAGCAGTTCCACGCGGTGGCTGAGTGGAATACCGGCTTGCAGCAGTATTTCCTGCTCTTTCCCCATTCTCCTGAAAGGGTGGTAAGGCCACACCTTTCCACCTGCTCTGGCACCCATTTCAGCCCTAGCTGAATTCAGTTCAGTTCAATTAGCAGAAAACCACTTTTTTTCCTTGGTGTGTTAGTTTTTTGCTGCCTCACCAGGCACAATTCTGCTGCATCACAAGTGTTCCAACTTCTCAGGTTGGGCAGAAACTTCAAAAGCATCATTGGGTAAAATAAAGCAGGGACAGCACATTTCAAGGTATCTAATTTCTCTGCTACTTTTCTTGTACTGGGTGTTACAAAAATGCTTCCAGGTTAGAAAGAAGATATCGCTCACCGAAGAACAAGGTGTGTGCCAGACCTGGGGCAAGGAAAGCAATGTCAGCAACACTTCAGGGGAGTCAACTCTGAGCTCCAGTGAGCTGCTAGATTGGCTCAGGAGAGCTTATGTGGCTGCACCCTTAAACATTCCACACTGGCAGATATTTGGGAGCCCCATGAACCCTCTTTGGACCAAAACACAAGGTATTACTTGCATCTAAACACTGAAATCCCAATAGCACATCTAAATGTACGGTTTTGGATTGCCGAGGCCCACAGCTCTTTACAGACCCGAAAGATCAATTAATCTTTTTTTAATGGGAAACAACTGAGTGCCTTTCACTGTAAAAAGTACACAAGATTGGTTCATTCCCTGATTTTGCCTACCCCAAAACCTAGTTAATCTACTCACCTTAGCATTTGCTAAGGGAAATTAGCATATGGGTACAAGAAAAAAAAGGTCCTTAAATTTGCTCTCTGCCAGTGGAAATATGACAGTGAAGTGCATGGTCCAATAAGAGTAAATTGGAATTCAGGATTGCTATTTCTGTATCCAAAATGCCATGGCCATGTTTTACAAAGAACTGATCTGACAACAACAACAACATACTCCCTTTTGCATGGTCTGGTTTGTTTAAGATATGTTAAAAGGCTGATTTTGCACCATGACAGTTTATACCAGATTAGACATCACCTGCTTTCAAGCAGCTAGCAGGAAGGTCTAAACCTGGGATAAACTCTTTTTTATATACTCTGGCTAATTCCATAAAAGTGTCACCACATGCTCGTCCTGCTCCAGAACAAGCAAGTACTGTTAGGTGAGCTGGTGGTGGGATACAGAAACACTGTCAAATCACAGCCTTAGGGAAGCTGAAAAAGCTCTGGAAATTCTGGTCAGCATCTCTCAGCTGGGTCCACATCAGCTGTCTTTGGCTCAGGCTCTCAGTATGCTCCTCCTGAGGAATCCATTGCCCAGCTGGGAAGGGGGCAGCAGTGCCATCAGGAGTTTGTGGTACAGCACATATGTAGAACTACTTTTCCCTTAATGCCCACTTATTGCAAAAAACACCCCAGTAAAATAGGGGAAATATGAATGGTGGTCAATCTAACAAATGGATAGTCACAACGAGAAAAGCGTGAAAAATAGAAATATACTTCAATTCCAAAATCTTGTTTTAATAAAGCATTTATTTTTACAAAAGCATATTGCTAAACATATCCTTATAACAATATTCCACATTAAGCTTTGTTTTTCTGTGGAGAAAATTTAACATCTCTTGAACTAATCACCAAATTGAGTCTATTTTACATCTGATCTTAAAATCAAATTTATTTTTAAGCACTTATACTAAAAGGAAGAGTGTGTATTTATAAGACATCAGGATCAAATTCTATACCGGAAAAAAAGGCTTCTCTAATCTAATCGTGCACTGAAGCACTGATGGCTTAAAAACAAATGCTTATTTGGTCTTGTTCTGAAACTGAAGTCTTGCCCTCTGGCCAAGAACCAAATGTGCTACCAGATGAGTGATACAGAGACACTGAGCAGCAACATGAGAGAGTGAGGCTGTCAAGACTGCACTGTATCACCTTCATATCCAAGGCTTTGTCTGAGTTAAAAAAACCCTGTAACCACACACGCACACACACAAAACCAACCCAAAACAGAAACAATCAAAAGAAGCCCCAAACAATACAAACAAGTAATCCTTTGTCTGGAAGCTTGTAAACCTATTTGTGACTGTACCACAAGGAGCTTGATAATACCCAGGCAACGCCAGATCTTCCAGCAGAAACCAGGCACTTCTACTTCATGCTAAAAGGATTTTCATGCATTTTCCATCAAATAGTTAGGTGTCTGTGAGGGATTTTGTTTTCTTTTTGGTTGTGAATAGAATGCTTTGTTGACTTTAATTTAGTTTAAATTGCTATGGACAGGCAGAACTCAGATTTTTAAATAAAGACTGTATAAATTGCTATATACCAACATGAAAAACACAAATAAATGTTTATGGGATATTCTTAATGTTTTAGCTGGGAAAGAGATTATCTACCCTGCGTAAAATAAACTTCCATGTACCTCATAATACATTAAGAATTAGAATGAGAGAAATGAGTGCTTAAATGCACTTGTCAGAGAAGGAAGTACACATAACTACAGCAGTGTGATTTCTGGCACTGAGTAGTAAATCAAGTTTCAGTTTCAGTGTGGGATACACATTTTGTTATAGTTATCAAAGGCAAAGGCTTTTTGTATAAGTTTGTTTAGAAAATGAAGAGTCGGAAAAATCATTATATAACAGAAGAATTGCATCTACATTTCAGACTTGTTTGAAAGAGAAATACCTTGAAAAATTAAACACCTGCAACCAATATTGCTACATCAGGGAAAGAAAAATCTATTGCAGACTTGGTATAAAAGTTAAATATTTCCTTTGTCTATATGCCTGTGTAAGCAGCATCCTCCCATAATAAGCAGAACATTCCGGCAGTTGGAGTCCAAGGTCAAAGCTGCAAAGGCAATGATTCCAGTCTCAGCTGTACTGTGCTTTCCCACAGATATTTTCAAAGTTGCAGACTCATAAAAAACACATCTGGGTTCCACAGTCAGACTACTAATCTGTACCTCATAGGAGAAATGCTACCGAAGACAACTGAAAGCTTAGAGATGCTCTTTTTCTAAAAATTGGCAAGATTTACCCCTGAAGTAAGTGAACAACCCCTCCCCCCAAAAAACTAAGAAGGAAAAAGACCAAAAAGGCTGAAAGAAACCCTCTGAAATCCTAATGCTGAGGAAACCCTGATGACTATAACAGGAAACAACCTAGAATGGCAAAGAAATGTTCTAGACAAATAAATGCTTGTTTTCCCTTTACCAATGGCACTATTCAAATGAAAAATTTGGTAGCATTTGATATTAATACATTTGTTTTGGATGTCTAACATCTTTTTTTCCTTAGAGGATGTTTGGAGAAACAACTGGCCTGTCAGCAAACTGCAGACATCACTTAACTGGTGCAGTTCTCCGCTACTGGAAAGCCAGTAAAGGACCATATCATGTTAGGGTCTGTGGAAAAGAAAATGCATTTCACAGGTAAAACCAAAAGTATGATAATCTAGATTTCGGACAGTTTGCATTTGGAAACAAGGTTTAGTTGAGGCAGGTAGCCCATCAGTGTTTTATATAACTTTATAGAAAAGTGCATTACAAAAAGCACAAGCCATTTGTAAAAGACTTTTGTAAAGAATATCCCCTCTGAGTCCCATTGTGAAGAAACACTTAGAGGGAAAAGACTGTATGACTCTATACCTGTGTAAGCTGATAGGGTAGGACTGACTTCACAGGGAAAAGAAATTGCCAAGAGCCAGGCCAAAATTATTTTGTTTCTACAAATTCCAAAGCTATCAATGGTATTTTCTTTAAAAAAAATAATAATGTTATGGAAAGAAAATGCAGCTTTCCAAGGGTGATTTAATCTTCTCTTGGTAGAAGGTACTAGTGGAGCAGGTACAGAATTTTGCTTAAAACAGGCTACTTTCTCTATCTGTCAAGGTTCTTCCAGATCACATGAACCAGAAAATGTTTCTGTTTTAGTCCTTATGCAGCAGACAGAAATAATTTTACTTTCTGTAGTGTTTATTTACTCCTCTCTACTGCACCCACTTTTACTTAGCCCAGCTGAGAATGTGCTTATTTTTCATTCAGAAGTCCACACTTGGACAATCACTATTCCCCTATCCCTCCTGTGTAAACATCAAGGCCTGGAAGGATTATCTCCTTGCTTTGTAGTTCATATGCTACTCGGAGGAGATGGGTCACAGAAAAGTATCTAAGGGGAAAGATTCATGGAGAAACAGAGCCTGAAGGGAAAATGAGAATGTTTTAAATGCATGGATGGGACAACGTGACATCAGAAAGATGGGCCATGTGTTGAAAGGCAGAGCAAGAGAATTACTAATGGGAGTGGTTCGGTGGGGGATCCCCGTGGGTGCTGCAGCGGCACCAGCCTCAGGGCACGCTGACAGAGCCTTGTTTGCACCCCTCACAGAGCACCCATTTGGGCAGGGACATGTCCGATCCTCTCTCCCCGCAGGGCAGCACTGAGGAGTTCATTTGGCACACAAGGCATCACTCCTTAGGGCAGGCATACACAAAAGTCCTCGGTGTCATTAGTGGTGTCACCTTTTACTCCTCCTGCGGGAATTTAATTATTTGGACCAATTCAGCGCTCCTTTCTTCAACAAGACACCTTTCTCTCTCCTCCCCCAGACCTCTCGGGTACTTGTTGCGAGGGCAGCGGGGCCGGTTGTCATTTCTCGATGGAGTCCCGCGGGGGTGGGAGCTGCTTCCTACGGTGGCAAAACGAGAGAGCGGCGGGAGCTGCCCTGCCCTGCTCGAAGAATCCCGGCGTAACATCAACCAGACCCCCTCGGAAAGAGGGGCCGGGCAGGGGCATCCCGCGGCCCCGCGCTGGGCAAGGAGAGTGCAATGTACCGCTCATCACGCCGCAGCCTGCGGGCAGAGGCGGCCGGCTCGGCGGCTCCCGCCGGGTATCGCTGTCTCNGCGCTGCTGCCGCTGCTGCGCGGAGGGCCGGCGGCACAGCAGCATCCTCTACAGCATCCTCCGCAGCGAGGAGCGGGCGGTGCCGCCGGCCGGGCCGGCGCCCCGGGGCTGCCCGTGCGGGTCGCGGAGGCGGGTGGCCCTGCGGAGCCCGCAGGTGGCCTGCAAGGCGGCCTCTGCCGTGCTGGTGAAGACGCTGCGCTTCGTCCAGAACGTGCCCTGCTTCCAGGAGCTGCCGCTGGAGGAGCAGCTGCTGCTGGTCCGCAGCTGCTGGGCGCCACTGCTGCTGCTGGGGCTGGCGCAGGACCGGGTGCACCTGGAGACGGTGGAGAGCGCGGAGCCCAGCATGCTGCAGCGCATCCTCACCGCCCGGCAGCAGGGCGAGCAGCCCCCGCCGCGGGCACCGGCGCCGGGCCGGCCGCAACACGGCCCGCACCTGCCCTCGGCCGGCGACATCCAGGCTATCAAGGGCTTCCTGGCCAAGTGCTGGAGCCTGGACATCAGCACCAAAGAGTACGCTTACCTCAAGGGCACGGTGCTCTTCAACCCGGGTGAGTGGCCGGGCGGGGCAGAGGGGTCTCTCTGCCACAGGGCAGCGGGGAGGGCGGGGAGACCCGCCTGTATCCCCAAGGGAGCAGGGCAGACCCGGGGCTTTCCTCAGGGTGGAAAAGGTGCTGGAGGAGAGGGACGCGGAACAAGGTTTCGCCCTCTGCCCCCTCCTCAAGACCCCGGCCACAGGCAGGAGGGGGTCCGGCAGCAGCTCGGTCTGGGGTCCTGAGGGCTGGCGCCTTCCACAGATGCTTTCCACGAACAAAGCGAATTCCAGGCGCGTGCCACTTGATTAGGGAAAGCCGGGAGTCAGCAGCGTCTCCTTGCTCGTTTCCCTCAGGGGGAGCGGCGAGACCTCTACTCCACCGCCCGAGGGCAGCGGGTCTGCCCGTGCCGTGCCCGGCGGTCTGCGCGCCCGGGGAGCAAGGGAAGGCTCAGGGCTTCCAGCAACAAAGTGCTGTTTTGGCTTCTGGTGTAGCACTTATGATCGGGGTTTTTTTTGCCATTTCTCTTTGTGAAGACTCTCATGGATGCATCCCTACCAAGGGACATATCATCATGTCGATGACTCACGTGAAAGGTAGCTGTCAGGCTGGATATGGCACTTCCCAAGTATGGCAGTGCCCTGTTAAAGTGGGACAGGGCTCTTCCGGCACTCCAAACTTAGTTATTGATGGTTAGGTTCCTATAGTAGTACTTTGCATTTATCATCCTGCTCCTGTAGCTTTGCTTCCTATACAGGTAAGAGAGAAAAAGTTACAATGGTGAAGCTTATGTTACACAAGGCAAATTTGGAAGCTGGTCTAATGCAAAAAGATAGAGACATTGTTCTGGTAGAAAAAAAAAATTCTTCTCTGAAAGGATGGTCAGGCTTTGGAAAAGGCTGCCCAGGGAAGTGGTTGAATCACCATCCCCGAAAGTGTTCAAAAATGTAGCTATATAGCTCAGGAGCATGGTTTAGTGGTGGACCTGGCAGTGTTAGGTTAATGGTTGGACTTGCTGATCTTGGAGGTCTTTTCCATCCAAAATGATTCTGTGGTCACACATAGCCTTAATTCTGCATCTTCCATCTTCATCTTTCTTTATCATTACTACGGTTCATTGGGAAACTTCCTGTTGTATGTTGGAGTCAGTACTTCTTGCCACTTATAAACTGGAGTAGAAACAGTTGTCAAAAGAAGCCTTCAAGGAGAACAATGCATTTTTGTACAAGTGTGAAAAACTGAAAAAGCTATTTTTGTTGTCTTCTGCACTGTAATGGTGTTTTGGAGAGCATTCTTCAATCAAAGTTTTTATCAGCTAATTTGTTTAGCACTTAAGTGAATGTTGATGAACATTCATATTTAAGGTTTGTGAAGAAGAGTACTAAATATCCAGAACACCAATATGATAAGAATTTGACCTCCCAATAAAATTTGGCATGTTGACTTTGCATACAAGAAGTCCTCCAGCAATTTAATTTGCTTGTTTCCTTGAGTAATAATTACAGTCTGTGAGCCGTTAGGAGTTGTTCTGTAAGAATAATGTTGTTTTATAAACAAAAATTATGTAAACACAATAATTTATTTTTCTTTTCAGATCTACCTGGACTGCAGTGTACACAGTACATTGAAGGGCTGCAGAGGGAAGCACAACAAGCTCTAAATGAACATGTCAGACTCATTCACAGAGGTGATGAAGCCAGATTTGCCAAGCTGAATATTGTTCTCTCCTTGTTAAGATCTATTAATGCTAATGTGGTTGCTGAATTATTCTTCAGGCCCATCATTGGAGCGGTGAACATGGATGACATGCTTTTGGAAATGCTTTGTGCAAAATTATAAAGGTGTGTAAAATAATGAAAGTAAGTCCAGTGAAAAGGAAGCCCCAGAGCAGGATAGTGTAAAGTATTGTAAATAAACTAACTTATTGTTTTTACATAGATAGTATTTTTGTATTCCATAATAAAATATTCTTCAAGTTCTGAAATTAATTTTTATTAAACATGGTGGTTTTGGAATAAGGTTATGGTCATCAAAACAAGCTTTAAGGTTGTAGAGAATGTTCAAAGCTGACTGGCTATTCTTTTACCATATCTCTGAATAAAGAACATATTTACTATATTGTACTTTCAAGGTGAGTAATCCCTGCTTTTTCAAAATAAGCACAGTCTTACTGCTATTCTTACTACTTCTATTGACTTTGCAGAATCAGAGTCTATGAAGGTTATTAAATATTCACCTAAGGTTTTCTTCCATATGGGGAAGATGTGTTAGGAGTATTTTGAGGCTTAATGAACCTTAAAGTAGCTTAATCAACTCTAATATTTGCAGTAAAACATTCCATTCAACACAATTTGGGCTCCAGGAAAATAAAATAAATCTGTTCCCCAAAACAACAAGCAAATAAAAACTGCCTCTAAAAATAAGCAAACAGCAAATGCTGATTAGGGTCAGGAGAACTAGCAGGGTGGACTTCACACTTTTATTTCATCTAGATAGCTGCTAACTGGGATTTCAATAGTCAGATTCTTCAGATTACTTATTCTTGTAGAAAAACAAAATTATTATGCTGAAACATGATGTACCACTGGTACCTCCATCACAGTTTGTCAGCTCATGTGATGATGTCTTAATTAAGCACTGAGCTTAACCTTTTATTTTTTTTTTGTCTTGGACTTGATCCTTTCTCCCAAAGTCATTGTGTTTACATTGGAAAAATACCCTGTTTTAAAAATAAAATCAGAAAGGGAAAATCAGCGATTTAAGGGGATTTGTTTCATGGGTTTCCTTTCTTTGCATGCAATTTTCTAGCTTTTCCCCAGGGGAATATTGGTAAAGAAATGGAAAGTGAAGTGTGACAGTGTTCCCAAAGTAAAAAGTATCAGTAACTCCATGTGTTGCACAGGCATATATTAACCACTAGCAACAGGTGGTTTTTGAAACACAGCTAATAAAGTTGAAGGAGTTGCTCTCCTTAATAGGAGGTGTGCAGGGGAGAGAGGAAGGAGTTTGAAGAGCTTTCTTTTGCTGCCACCTTGCGCAGAGGATAATCACAGCTCCTACTCTAAGGTAAGGAGCAGGGGCACTTTTGTTGGCTTTACCTACCCAGATAGAACTTATGGGAAGCAGAAATTGTTTGAGAAGTAGCCAAGCATTCCTAGGTGTACAAGTTCATTCATAAATATCACTGAGATTTGTATTACCATGGCAATAAGAATCTCCTCGTGGACTTTGACACTGTCACCGAGGAAACAAAACCAAGTAAGAAACACAACCCCCATCCCAAAAACCAATGCTGGTCCATAAATGAACAGTGTTCTGGTGCTCACATAACTCTGTGTAGGCTTGTGTACCATGAGGAGCTTCCCAAAAATTCAAAAGAAGAAAAAATATGTACTTAAAGTGATCTTTACTACCAGTCCAGACTTCAGACCAGTTCAGACCATAAGAGAGCAGGTTTTGTTTTTCTATTAGCTAGGTCCTTTTATATGTACACGCACATGCATATGCACACTTAAAACAAACATCTACATATGGATAATATTTATTGTGCATGTGTAAATATTGGGTGAGTTTACAATAGCTTTTGAGCTTACCTAATATCTCTGTTAACATAAATATATATATATATAATTCTCTTTTTCTTTGTAGACAGCATATGAGTTCACAATAGTTAGCTTTCAAAGATGACTGACAAAGAAACCTGTTTCCACAAAAGCACAAAGCATGACGCTAAAACATTTAAATAGTGTTTAGTGGCAGACGATCAATCTTGGGTAAGGACTATAAAGAACTCCAACAGCCTCAGATTAAAACAACTTTATTGCCACACAGAATTCATTAATACTCAGAGTAGTGTTCAGACTTCTCTGCTAAGTGGCAGAAGAGACTTGTTGGCAGTACTCCTAACAATTAATTATAATAGCTCAGCCTTGGTCACAGGCCAGTATTTTCAGCTGAACAGTCACCTTGAGACAGCGTGGCTCTATTGTGCCACTAAATACTGTAGTTTTCATGACTCAGGAGTACCTGCTTACATCCCCAGCTTTGATGTCTCAACAAATTCTGTATTCTGCTTAATTTTCTGAAGCTGTCATGAAAAATGTGCACTTCAAATCCACCTTGAGCTGTACTCTGTAATATCTCTCTTGGACCTGCAATACTGTTAGTCATTCGGCTGTTGTCTGTTCTAATGGAAGCACCTGGGAACGGTACATAGGAATTCTGAATGGGAAAACAAATTTGTCAAGGCTTTTGCAGAGAACTGGCAAAAAAAAAAATAAGTGTCTCTTCATAGGCCAAAGGAAGAGGAATGACAAAGCAAGACATTAAAAAGAGATTTGTAGGAGGAACCAAGCTAAAGACTTGGGAGAACTATGCAAGAATGGGAGAGAAGAGTCGGGTGTGGTTCTGGAAGGCAGTAGGGAAGGGTCTGATTTTAGTGTGGGGGCAGTGTGCCAAGAGCTGAGTAGAAGGAGAGAGATTGTAGCTCAGAAAACAAGCCAGAGACTGAGTCAAAAGGTTGCTGTGGGAGGATTCTTCTGTCAAGACCAGAAAATTGGCAGAAGGTGGCACTGAAGAGGACACAGGCATCCTCACTGACCTGCTGGGACAGGTGGCCTGTTCTCTCCACTGCTGCTACTGCTGTGCAGGTGTGAAAAATGAGCTGCTCAGCCTCCAACAGCATATGGTGCTCGCAGAATTAAACACAACCACTCGGTTTCTCCAGATCTTTGGCCCTGGGTGCTCTACAGCACATTTTTTTACTGGGCAGGAGAAGTACTGAACTAGATCCTTTTCTGTCCTGTGCAGGGTGGGTGAACTCTGGCTCAGATAGCCTCAGATGGCCACGGCCACTGCTGTGACACAAGGGGTGATCTTTCTGGATATCCTGGGCAGCAGGGGTAGTTCAACCTGCTGGAGGCCTCAGGGAGGCAGGGGCAAAAGGAAAGTGGCCATTAAAGGATGCTTCTTAGTAATGTAGCCTTTACTAGAAGAAAAGGGGGCAGGTCGAGACCCTCCTACAGCCTCAGGTAATGTGTGAGAGCTCTGTCAGCTGCCTGGGACTCCTGTGGAGGCAAAAGCCCCCAGGCCTGCCTGCTGCTGAGCAGTGCTGGGAGCTCTGCACTGTGCTGGGAGCTCTGCACTGTCACGTGCAGCACAGAATTTCTCCTCCTGGTCCTAAATGTCAGCATGTTCCTAAATGTTCCTAAAAGTAGTCCTAAAGTCTACTTTTCAGATCAGATATTGACGTGGCTTCTGAGGATATCTTAGCATTTTCTCTGTTTGCTCTCTATCCCTGTCATTTCGAGCATGAATCTCCTCAGGAGCACGATTTTTTTTCAGCCCTCCAGGGTGTTAGAGACATTTTAGGTAAGAGCAGCCTCCCAAGCAATTTAATCCTGCGGTCCCCACAGTGAGTGTTTCAGGCAGAAGCAGTGCTGTACAAAGAGCCATTCCCACCCACCTCAACAGAGGTTCCCACTGCTCCTGGTCAGGACTGCCACTCCAGCAGGGCTTCTAATCACAAAGTACCATGTGGCAAAGCAGCCTTGCAATAGCCTTTTCTCTGCAGAGATCGGAGAGAGGATAATTTGAACTTGCATTTTCAGTTATATGAGTGTTTCTTTCAGATAAGGAAAAGCATAGCATTTATTTATAATCTTACTTTTCCAAGTTTAATATATAACCTTTGTTTTGGTAACCTTTCTAATAGTTTGCTTTAAACTTTGCAGCATTTTGCTGTTGTGGGTAGACTGTGAATGTTGTTAATTGCTAATGAGTAATAACTTTCCTACCAAAGTTGGGATTCTGCAGCTTAAGTTTTCTTGTTTTGAATTGGCCTCATACACTGGCTTGAAATTATGATACTGTCAGCCACTTTAATCCCTTTTCAGAGAGAATTTATTCCTCTAGTGGACCTTCTGGGCATTGCAATATATAGCAAATAACAAAAATAAAGTAAAATAAAATGTCAGAAAACCAGCTGGTGATCAGTTTTTAATTCACTGAAAAAAGTCACAAACAGCATAAGAAAATATTATATCAAAAATTTTGAAATTTCAAGATACAGCTTGAGATCTGAACATACATATTGTCTTAGGACTCCTAATATTTATTTTAAATTATGGAAATGTAGTATTTTAAATCTGAAGTGCACGTGAGTAAGATTCAATAGCTGAGAGAACTAGAAACTGTCAGAGGAACTTTGACAAAAATATTCCTAAATCTACAAGCTCTATGAGGTCACAGGGCTATAACTTGTTAGCTCTATGCAAATCCACAAATCATTCACATTGTTGACATAAATCACAGTGTTGATAGGAATGGGTAGTCATTTCACTGCTTGTGTCAGTAATGAAATTGGCCCAGCTTCATTTGCATATTCACAACATGCCTAGATGTAGGTAAATAACCACACAAGTGCTATGCAAGCATAAATGATACACAGACCCTTTTTCTTCTGTGTGTACGTATGTTATTTACTTATTTTGTATAAGGGAAATTACACTAATTTCAAGTCCAGAAAAAAAGAACCTGTTCTTTAATTGTGTAGAATCACTCAACGTTTTGCCACATGGGGTTAATTTCACCTTGCTGAAACTAAGCTGCCTGAAAATTTAACATCCAGTCTAGTTGGGGCATCTGGGCTGTGACTGGAGAGGATGGAGAGGCACAAAGACCTCCAGGTTCCTTTTGATCCCAGCATCCCTATTTTAGGGTGGCATCATGGATTCATACTTTGCAGAATAAGGCTGGATTCAAGTTATACGCTGAACTGTCAGTCACTACAATTTGGTGAAATGAAACTTTGGAGTCATCCTCACTTCTGGCAAACCATCAGCCATCTTCTCCCAGATGAGACCATAGTGAAGCTTCTCACATATGCACATATCCACACACACATACATAGCAAAATGTAGCAGGACAATTCAGATCCCCCTCTTCTTGTGGGGCTGGGTTAGTAGAAATAACCAGAAAGTCAGTAAAGCCTGCAAGAGTAGAGAAAAGGTTTTTAGAAAAAAACTTTTGTACATGTAACTACGTTTACCCTAGGAGCAGGCCTGCTCCTCCAAGTTCTATGTAAAAAAACTAATATCTGCCATCTCTAAGTAAGAACTAGCTGAAAAAAATAAATCCATTGTTCAAAGAAAGAGACAATCCAGTTTATTTTGTCTCTTTGAAACTGGAATGAGCAGATAGGCTTGACTGATCAAATGACCGAAACAATCAGTACTGGAACGAAGGGGTTTTATCGTTGTTATTATAGGGGGTTTATTTGTTTTTTTCCTTTTTCCATGCTATCTCTACCAGGTCAGATACAGGAATAGATATGACTCTGTCTTCAAAAGGTTGCAACTTAGCCGGCAGCAGCCATCCAGTGTACTGCTTCTTGTCAAAGACTTTGGTGTCCTGAAGAACCAGAGCTGGAGGAGATCTTTAAGAAGAACTTCCAGAAAGCTGAGGAGAAGTGTTGCAGTTTTAATGCCTAATGCTTCTCAATCAACTGACTCTCAAACAAGGTAAAGAGAACAAAATCCTATTTCAGGTGGGATCTGAGCTCATCTGAGCTGAGAACTTCAGCTGTTCCCAAACAAGATGAAATGCCTGAGATAGCATTTGTGACCATTTCAGTTATTTCTAGTTGATCTCCAGACATGCTAATCTGTGCAGAAATTGAGGGAGGTAAGAATGATGCCTGAGTGGGTTCTGACAAAGAAGTACCAAAACTCAAGAAGTTGCCACATTTAAACTGATTCTCAACAGGTCCTTTCTATTATTTCTGATATTTTTAGTTGTGAAAAGAAAACTTTCACTTGACGTTTGCTGTGGTCAAATTATCACAGCCCAGTTAACACTTTGAATTAAGGTGCATCATAGAGCTAAACTCTAAGACACTTAATGGCCATCAGCTGGAACTAGTTATTCTGTCTAGAAATCGTGCTCAGAAATAGCTTAGACTTTAAGAGTCCAGCTCAATTAGAAGTGTGTCCTCCTGTGACCAGAGGCACATCCAAGCTACAGCCCAGCTCTGCTCTGGGGTGAAACCATTGTGGTGCCTGCAGTATCCTCTCAGTTCTCTTCCTCCCTTCCTCACAGTGCTTTGGTTTTTGTAGGAAGTACATCAGGTATGTGGGCTGAAAGGAAGTCAGGGCTCCCTCCAGTTAGGTTGTTCTGGACAGCCACACACACTGCATCTTGCCCTGCCTACTCCAGATGCATCGTGGAAGTTGCAGATGACTCCTTCTCCCCTTTTTACTGAGCAAATCATGTTTCTATTATCCATGTCTTTCCCTCCTTGTCACTATCTTGCATGTTGCGACAAATGTTTGAAAGTATTTTCTACCGTGTTTATGGGGCAAACCTAGAGCCCTTATAAGCATAAAGCAATTACTGATAGTATGAAGGAGGCACTGCTTACTTAGCTTTGCCTGGCTCCCAAAGAGTCCAGTATTCTTGGAGTTGCTATGGTCTCAGTGTTTCCTTAATATAAACCATAGAAGTGATTCAGCAAAGAACCCCTTTTTCCATCAGTTACTTTATTACAGAACAGTAAAGGTGACAAGAAAGAAAATATGAAGAGAAGCAGTAAAACTGAAACAGGCTATAAATTACAGTGAGTGTATATTCTGTTCTTCTACATAGTCATATGGCTGGAAGGGATTTCATGTGATCATCTAATCCATCCTCCTGTCCTGACAGGATGAATTGTACACCATGTCATACATGGCAAGAGCTTGTCTAATCTGTCTTTAAACATTTTAGTGATGGGGACTTTATGACACCTCCATTCAGTCTATTTTTGTGTCACTACCCTTAAAATTCTAAAGTTTTCCAGGCATCTGAGCTGACCCTTCTATAGTGTAGCATAATCTGCTTTTTTCTTAACTTATTCACCAGCCACATGGACAAACTTTGTGGCAGAGAAGCCTCGCATATTTGAAGGCTGTTAATCCTACAGTTTGTGGAAAGCTACTTGCCTGGATGCTTTCAATCACCCACGTTCCCTAGACCTCTTACCTCCTCTACACACCCATTTTGTCAACATCTTTCCTGAACTGCAGCTCACAGATTTTCTACTGGAATAGAAAAAAATACAAATTATGAATTATAGTCTTCTATGATCCATTTACACTATCTTGTCATCATTTTAAAAATAGCACAATGGACCCTTTATAGACATTTTTAGAAATACTTATTTTATATCACTCTAGCACTTTCTGATAGTCAATAACCACTGTTAAAGCATATTTTCCAGCTTCATTTCTAAACATTCGGCATAGATACAAATTGTATTTATACTTTTCTAACCTCATGGTTGTAGTGTTTGATGTTATATGCAGTTATATTTGAAGTATCTCTTGGATTTTCTTTTTTCAAGGTGGTCTTGACACTTGTGAAATTTAAAAATAAGACTGCTTAAAACACTTAGAACTTCCCTAGAGGGACTGTTCTTAAACTGTCAGTGTGGGTGGATGAGCTTGGTGGATGGGTAGTTTTCAGTGCCTAATTGCCCTGAGTCTATGAAATGCAGCTCATTGCATCATCAGCATATGCCATTGTCTCAATGACCATTATTATGTTTTCTTGAGACAAATAGGTTCGACTTTATAGTGGATTTTAATTTACTTGTTTAAACTGTCTTAAACAAAGAAAGGAAAGGGAACCAAGTGCATGTGTAACACAGCAGTTCCTCTGGAATTACTATGCAGAGAATACGAAAGGAAAACAGCTAATCTTGTTTGCAACATGCCCAAAGAAGAATGCTTTACATCAAAAGTGAAACATTATCATTTCTGCAGATCTTTTACTTCACAAACAACACAGGCTTTTATACCTCAGGAATTTTGCTGGAGAAGAGGAAAAATGAAATAAAACGAAAAGAAGGCAGAAAGATTAAAGGAGCATATGATGGCTGCTATAGAGCCTGGCAAAATCTGCTACACAGCAGGTCTCCCTGTGTCTGCTATGCCATACTCTGTCAAAAGCAGTTCCCAAATGTGGTGAAGGAAATGTTAACATTTCTAATCTTGGAAGCATTCAATGGTGCCATCTCAGTTTCATCAAAAGCCTGTAATAAAATACATCCAGAACATTTTCTCTCATGAAAGCTTAGTGAAACACAGATGTTGCTGCTCCATATTTTCCCAGAGACCCTCACCAACTCCTTTCACAGAGAGTCTGGGCTTCCCATAACCCCATCATTGCCTCTAACAGCAGCCTGCCATTTCCATCAACATTTTGCTCTGCAGAATTGCTGTTATCGTGCAACACTGTGCTTTTCAGCACATTAAACTGGTTAGAACTGAGGCAGTAGAAACGTATCATTGCTATTGCTGGGGAAGAAAGCAGATGCTGTTCATATGCATACTAGAAATGAGACGAAAAAACCCCAACTGAAGACTGTTTTGGAACTTCCTTAGAGAAATGTGAAAAAAAGCACAGCCCAAAAGGCAAGGAAATTACACTAATCAATATTCACCTTAAGCCTGTGAAAGAATGATTGGGATCTATGCTGACATTATCAAAAGCTTTCTTTTTTGCTCATGTACTTTTCAATAACAGGCTTATTTTCTCTCTCTCTCTCGACTGGAATAGCCAATTGTCTTGGTTTGAAAAACAGGTGTCTGCTAAGGAAGTGTCATATATAACGAATTGAGATTGGCCTTTTGCATCACTAATTGTTCATCTGTGAGCCCCAACTAGTTGCATAATTGTTGTTGTTAATTGTCGTTGTTTGTACTTAAACATTGTTAACAAATATTGTTTATACTTAAATACTAATTGTTAAAGCCACTCCAAAGAGCACAAGCTGACCCCGAGCACCCCTACGGAGCGGCTATTTTCCTATCTTTAAAAGACTTTTGATTGTTCTCTGTCGCGGTGACCCAGCCCGCTCCGGGGCCCAATGACATCATGTGGGTGGATTTCCCTGCCCACGACAGTGGCTCCGAAGGCGGGTCTATGGGCGGTTCTGAAGGCAGTACCCCTGTCTAAGGACACCGCCCCTTGGGTGCCATCCTGAGTCCATCTCCTCCCCCGTTTCTAGAAGTTTCTTTGACTCTTAGTTCCTTATTGGTTAGCCCATTCATGTTTATTCATTTCCCTTGTTAAATATGTAATTATGTTCTGGAAGATTCTGTACTGTTCGACACCCTATTGGCTGTTCCCTGTTTGTCCCTCCCTTTGTCTGTTGCTATTGGTTCCTTGTCAACCCTCGTCATTCTCCCATTGGTTTACCCTCTGGATCCACCCCTGAGTTCCCCCCATATAAAAATCGCTGTCTGGGACCCCCTTCGCCTTTTTCTTGCTGCTCTCTTTGGATCAATAAACCCGAAACTGTTGCAACGAGAGAGGTCCCTTCCTCCTTCTTTGCCTCTGCCAGTTGCCTAGCAACAACCCTGACTGCAGCCTGCTCCCCAAGGAGCCAAGGGCAGAAAGCTCCAACAGGAGCCAACACTTTGCTTTTGCCCCACCGGCTGGAACACCTAAGTGAGTCTGCTGCCAGGCCTCCGGGCAGCCAGGTGGTCAGTGCGACAGTTCTCCAAGTTACAGGAAAATTCTTGAAATCCTACAGTTTAACGTATTAAGCATAACCTGTGTTTTACTAAAATATAAGTTATATATAAGTTCCGTAAATTCCTGGTTTAGGCTAGCTTTGCCAGGCTTCGTAACTGACAGTTTCCAAAAATAGCTCCTCACTGCCACCTCTGTAACTCGGCTCCATGGCAACCCTGAATACTAATGAGGGACATTCCCGCCCTTGAACCAAGGATTACATCATCGGTTGATCTTCCCCTAAAAACACGGGCCTATTGGCGGGAAAGTATTACCTCACAGGATAGATCCACCAATCCATCGGGACCATGGGGGCTGGACAGGGGCGGTCAGGGGAGGAGCCACCACCGCATAAAAGGCCTTGCACAGGGCAGGAGCTCACTTTTTCCATACCAACTAGTGGTTGGGAAGGCCAGTGCTGAGGAGCCTGGCCTCTCATGTCTCAGAGAATTTTATAATCTTTTGTTGGAGTCTCGGATTAGCTGAGTCTCCCCTCGGCACTGCATTGTTCCCTGTTTTGGGGTAGCCGTGCGGTTGCCCTGGTGTTTTATCACTGCGTTCCCGGGCGGTTTTCATTTTTCATTACTATTGTTTTCTAAATCCTTTTCTTTTGCTCTTGTTGCTGTTTCGAATTACTTGTTAATAAACGCTTTTGAATTTTGCGACAAGAGCGAGTTGTCCTCCGTTTTATGACAGGAAGGCAGGAGCCTCCCTTGGAATGGAAAATGTAACCCCCTTCCCTCCAAATTATTATAATTTTGAAATTAAGAGGCTTTTGGGCAAAGATATGAGAAATAAGAATAACAGTTCTTTACTAGTATATGTAACAAGCCAATAATACAGAAACTCTTGCCTTAACCTGGCAGAGTCAGGATATGACCTGACACCCTGCCAGGCGAGGTGGGGGTAGCAGTCCCATTAAGGGGTGGCTGCATCCTCTTTGAAGTGGTTCTGTTTGAAGTGGTGATCCTGTAGAAGGGTCTGATCCTCCTCTGAAGGCCCAGCAGTGGTTATGTAGCTCTTGTGCTCTGGGAACCCAGTGGGTAAGGGCTGCCTGTGGTGTTCCAAACCTCAGATTATACCCAGGCAGGAATGCTTGGCTCCTCCCCCTGGGCGGAGCATCTCACAGTGGGATGATGTAATTTTCTGAGTCATGCAGTGAGGCTGGATGGCCCATTAACAGAAGATATCCCCCAGAGGGAGTGATCAGGGATGTGTCATGGAAGAGATAAAGAACACTGTCCCACCTGGTTTTAACAGATGGTGATAGAATACACACTTTTGGTTACATCTTACATTGTAACCTAAGACACCAGTTAAGGTTTTTAAACATCTATGGATTTTTCTTTCAGCAATCTACAGAATGAATATAAACCATCTTCCACAACTTACAATGCTGCTTCATGAAAGTCAGTATTTTTAGCTATTTTGTTCTGTGGCATCTTTCAGTTTTCCTTAAAATCTGGTTTTTTTACTCTCTATTGATTATTTTCTTCCTCAAAATATTTTGCATATGAATATTAGTATGATTCCTGTTGAACACTTTCCAGTACTATCATAGGCACATGCATTCATATAAATTTTGTGTAACTAAGCAAGTCCTCATTAATGTACTTAGTTATTAATTTAGAAGAGCAATCATTTCTTAGACATGGAGTTTTGAAAATTAGACTCTGTAATTTGAAAAACCTTCCATTTGTAGCTCAGCTGTCAGACATTTCATTATCTAACAATAAAATGGCCGGGTATATTAAGATATATTGATGTATTTGAATAGTTTTAATGGGGAGTTTTAAATCTGCACACTGTGGCTGCCAGCACCAAGTGAGAATCTCATGGCTATCATGGTGATCAGTGGACTCTCAAGGTAGACATTTCTTCTGACAAGTGAAATAAATCTGTCCTGTCAAAGGAAAGGAGTGCATTCAGGAAGCTAAGCAGCAGACCTGCTCAGACTTGTTAAAAACTGGTGGTCATTCTGTTAGAGGTATTTGGAATTGGAAATTCCAAATACATAATGATAAAGTGTATCATGCTGGATCTGACAGCTCAAGGAAGTGGCTGCTGCCACTCTGTGTCCCCAGGTCCAACCGATAACGAGGCTGAAAAATTGTTCCCAGCAGGCACAGGGCACATATACAGATGTCTGGCAGCGCAGGTCATCAGCAGACACCCAGAGCATTCCCAAAGCATAGGCAGCACCAACAGCCCTGTCCTGCTGTCCTCTCTGGCTGGGCAGGACAGCAGACCATCAGTGGGAGTCCAGGAACACACACACGAGGTGGATCCAGCTGGCAGCGAGGCTGCTCACTCTCTCCAGCTGAGGGCACCTGGACATATGAGCTCCCAAGGATGCAGCCCCATTCCAGCTGCTGGCACCACAGATTCACAGGCAGGCAGGCAGACACGGATACACACGGCAGGTGAAAAGTCCCTGACTGCAAAGCGGTTGGAGGTGGACTTTAATAAGTAGACAAGAAGACTGTGATGATCAAGGACAAGACAACTGTACTGACCAGACCTTGCCTATGTGTTAATGGACCCTTTTGCTCCCTTATCGGCCCTCAAACTCCCCAAATCCCTCCCTTTTCCTCATCTTTGCATCCTCCCTAAGAATCCTATAGAAAATCAGGTGCAATCCTAAAATGTTCTTCCCTTTCATCCCGTGATGTGTCCGACCTCTAGACAGGAACCATCCTTAGTCCAAAAGATGATTCAGAGAGTTGCTCCCAGTGATTCATCGTGGCAGGTTTCACACCTGGACACTGGGACTGAGGCTTTGCTGGGACAGCCCTGGGTAAGGCCCAGACAGGATTCCCTTCCCTTTGAGTCTTGAATTGGGATTTCCCTCTGCTTGATGTTGTCCCTCTGTGCTCCTCTGGGCTTATGGCTACAGGGGTGGGCTTGCAACTGGCTGGACAGGGTGTTATTTGGGCTCTCTCTGCTCCATTTTCTCCCTGGGCCCTTTTGTGGGTGTGCAGGTGAGCTTTTATCAGATAACCTAACAAGTTTATTTTGTCTTGTAACTACAGGGACCAAAAATTCAGTAAGACTGAAAAAATCTCTCAGCTCTGAGAGAATAAAAGAGATCCTGAGCTCCTGCCTTCTGAGATATCCCATGTGCTCTTTTTTAGTAATATGTGATAGCTAGAGCCATTCTACTACAGATATAATTTACATGTTAGGTTGTTTTATCTCCCATCTTTTAAAATGCACTTCCACCAGTATAAAAAATATTTTTGTTCTGTATTTCTTTGAAGAAGTTCAGGATGATAACATCTCTTGATTAAATTTTGGTAGATCACAGATATTTTAATCAAAATTACATCAGTTAACATCCTGTCTACATTTGTTAGTTTTGGGGGTGGGTTACTGAGGAGATGTGATGATGGTGTGTCAATGGGTGCAAAGGCAGCTTTTGATTCCTAAGCACTTTATGAAAGTAATGCTCCTGCATGTAACTTCACAGTGTCACCCTTACTTCCTCCACTACACCTTGACCAACATGTTTAACCTGTAAACAACGCGAAGCAGAAAGAAGTCAACAATCCACTGTGTAATTACAAAGCAATGAGCAAATTCAGGCTTAGATGAGGCTCTCTGTTGCTATATATTCATGCAACTTCACTGATTTTTCTGCAGGCTGGAGAAGCAACTTGAGCAGAACTTGGCCCATGGCATGACTGACATTTCACACAGCCACGGTGCCACTTCGCCCACCGCCTGTCCCCAGCGGTATTTCAGCAGAGCGTCTGAGCACCAAACTCACCCCCCAGCTTCTTCGCACAGTTGTGGTGCGAGAGAACTTGGTAAAAACCTCCTTCATGTTTGAAGAGCTTAACAGAGTTTCCTAAGCGGCAAACGTGTTAGAAGTGGATCTGAGAGACTCCTACCCTGGACTGCAAAGTAGTGTTAAAACCAATGGGTAAGAAATGCTGTTAAGGATCTGAAAAAAATGACCTTTTCTACTCTGCCCCAGACCATTCCATATAAATTCTTGTTCAACATTGTGTCCAGTGGGTGAGCAAGTGCTTCATAGAGTACACAAGTTGTAAGTCATGTTATGTTTACCTGCATAACATGCTGAAAGTTTTCCCAGCTGCAGTGCTTGAACTTTTAACCGAATTCCTCTAGCACAACTGAAGCTGTAGTTTGAAAACTAAAGCTTGACTTGAACTGCAAGATAAGGGATAACTTGAAGAGATTGTAGAGATTACACTATCAAAGTAAGTGTCCTAAATTTTCTCAACAGATATGTATGAAAATGAGTTTTTGCAGTAGGTTGTGATTAGTACCCAGAACAACACCCCCTTTTCTTCTAACACAGCCTCAACTAATTCTCTGCAAAATGCAGTCACAGCTGTTTTATATTGACAGCAGTCCTAACCTTGCTCCTTTTGAAAATGAAATGGGAAAAAGCAGACAGAATGTAATGGAATTGCTTGAGCTGGAAGCTAGACATAATATCAAGGCTAGTAGTGGAGAACATACAATAGGATTTTCAGCTGATAAGGAACTGGATCTTAACTCTTATTTTCAAAGGAAATACCTCTGACAAGCTGGCATTTTCCAACACGGTGAAAGGCAGGGATGGAAGGAGCAGACCTGAGGGAAGCATGCTGCCTAGTGAGTTACCAACACCTACACACTGCAGCATTTTGATTTTTTTGGAAACTTCTCACCCAGATACTATCCAGCCCCATCTGTGCTCAGCTTGAGAGCTCTGCTGCAGCCAGAGCTCAAAGCTGCAGGCCAAATTGGAGATGCATGAACTGATCAAAATTTCCTCTAATCCTACCTCAAGAATAAGTGACTGAAATGAATTCCATCAACTCTATACATTTGCAGCACTGCCCCTGGCACATTCGAGCTGATTGGCTTATTGCCATAATGGTTTCAGAAATATACTGCACTATAAATGCATGAGTTCTTCACAGCAGTGCATTACAATCAAAATTCCTACACATCTACACCTGCTATTATTTAAATTGCTCACTGCAACTTCATTGAACACGGCACTTCATTACAATGGATGCTTAGCAAGAAAATCAAATAGAAGAGGACAAAGGGATAAAATCGCAAGAAAATGAGAGCATGTAATCAAAGCAAAAAAAAATATATAACGCTCTGGGATCTCCAATCTTATCCTCACAATATTAAATCATTCTCTTCTTGTCAGCAGGGAAGAATCTGAATGACTAAGAAGGCTAAATGTGAGTTTGCAATGCTGAAATAGACAGTAACGGGTGAAAGAAACCATGAGCACTTAAAAATCATCATTGAGCCTCCCTGCAAAATCAGCATAACTAGGATTTCATTCCAAGTGACTAAAAGTGTCCAAAAAGAATTCCAAATAATTTTAATAATTTTTTTTTTTTTTTTACTCCTAATTTGGAGCACTATGTAAATCGTACCCTGCCGCTAGAGAGGGAGAATATACTCAAAAATATGATGTATATCAGCTGTATTTTTCAGGGCTACACAGTCCAATATCCCCATGGGGCCCATTCAGCAATCCAGCTGCATGAAGTCTTCTGCTTCTACAGGCAGCACAGGCGTGTTTGGGCTTTTGGGTTTTTTCCTAATATGTAGGCCCTAGTGGCTACGTTTCTTTAGATTCAGCTTCTCAGTCAGAAGAAATAAATCCTCTGAGACTGTGTGATTCTATCAATATTAAAGCCTCAGGAATTGTGTGCATTTGATAGGAATTTTATTTTAAAGGAAATCTACTCATTTTTTTATAGTCAAACATCCTTCTTAAAGACACTGAAACGAGATACATTTTTTTCAAATTGCTTGTCTCACTTTGTTTTTAACTTTACATTTGAGCTTTGATGAGCATCAGTATAAAGTAGCAAGATGTAGGTCTGGTTGACAGACAGCATTCTTCCCCTCCTCCTCTAAATGAGCTCCTTTCCAGATTGTGTAAAAAAACTCTGTGTTTGATTTAAAATCAAAACAAAATTTGAAATTCTCTGTGGAACAGAATTTCTGTATTTTATATGGCTTTATCATTAGACTTTTCTTCACTAATGACAGGTGAAATATTTGGACATGCTTGGAAAGTATTTTCCATTGGATGTACTCTCCTGGCTAATAACTTTTCAGTTAGCCAATATATTACCTTAATTTGGTCTCTCCCAGGCATTTTGAACTTGGAAGAGACTCCTCAAAGTCCCACAGTAAGAGAAATTGGTTAGTTTAAAACCTGTGGTGGTAGGGTTTCCCATGGCACATTAATACTTAAGCAATAATAACCACCTTTATCTGACTCTTCAAAGTCCATCTGACTGTGCTCTTTTCTATTTAACTACACAATTGATTTTTAAAAACAAAAAAAATGTTAGTGAAATCTAAATTCTATACATATCTAATTTCAGTGCACCTCGTACACCAGCTAGCAGAGAACTACATGACTGCGTAATAATCTGATGTATTCCTCTTCCTTTTCTACTTTTACCCTCCCTTGTTTATGAATCCATCCATGTTCTCAGATATATAATGGGAACATATCATTCTGTGATATCTGTCACGGTTACACTGCTGTGCCATTTGTGTTGCTGACTGTTCTTGAAGACTCAAGGGCCAGAATCACTTCGTGCCCACGTTACAAATCTTAGGCTGAAAGGACTAAAGCTCAAGATTTTTTGTATTAAGAAAAACAATTTGCCCCTAACTGGATATCAAATGCAAATATGTCAGCAGAATATGTCAGACTCTTTCTCAGTTACTAAATATAAATTCTTTCTATACCACATAGAAACATTCTATATCTCAGCCCTTTCCAAGTCTTTTTGTATAGGCAGTAGTCTCATTATTCAAAGCTTAAATTGCAGGCATTTATGTCTCAGTAATGAACTTGAACACTGAAATACTTCTCAGTTTTAGTACAAGCCTCTCTCCAGGAGCTGAAGTTATGCTGATGTTATATTGCCAAAAAAGAAGAAAAAAAAGAAAGTGACAAGTTGCTCTGTTGTCTTTGTATTCAGTAAAATCTTTGCTATATTTACTTCCCCCCAGCCCTGCCCCCCATTTCTAAAGCACTCGTGGGCAGATCAAATACTTGACATCTGAATTGTTTAAACTTTGCCATGAAAGAAAGTGATATTATTACTTGAACAAATACAATCTGTGACTTGGCAATAAAAAGGGGCTATAACTGAGATATGTGAATTGCTAAACATCATTTGAATTATGCATACAAACTTTATTGATCAGCCTACCAACAGATCATCTCCTGTTTGTCATTTGATGCATATTAACTTTATGCACTACTGCTTCAGCTGCTATTTCATTAGAATGTTTACTGACGTTTAAGGTATATTAATTCACAACAAAAATAAAAGTTCTTACAAGCTCATGTTCTTATCCCTTCAGCATTGTAACTTCTGTAAAATTTATTTCCTTCAAAATTAAATAAAAGAGGATAATGACTATAGTGTTACAACTTTTGTGGTTATGTAGGTATATTGTTTTCTTTTCTTCCAAGATTTTTAATGTAAAAATCAATAATGGAAAAAATTTAAGACCTGCTTTTGAGGTTTTGTTCTGAATATTAATTTTTAAAAATGTGTGGTAGTGGTAAAGTTGGAACCAAGAGAATTGACTTGAGTCAGGGAACACATAGACATAATTATTTCACTCAGAGCTCCTGTATTTTTTAGGCCTAAAGCAGAATTAAATTAGGTATCTGGAATTCATATATATATGAAAATATATCTATATAAAAATATATACCCTACCCAAACAAAATCCACCCCCAATCCATCCTCAGACTAGTTTAAAATATCTGCAGTTTTTGAAGAGATATTTCAAGAAACAAGTACTTTTGCTTTGCACCTAAAAAATCTCTTATTTCTCTCAATATGGTGCTGGATGTGCAGTCCTGTTTTAAAAAAGGTTTTATCTAAGTGCTCCAGTGCCTTTGCACAGTGTAAGAGTAGTCATCCTTAGCAGCATCACTGTTGCGGTGGTTCAGCCTGCAGAGCTGATCTCGTGGGTCCACTTCCCTCCTCGCGATAGCGGGGGGGAAGAAAGTTCCATCGAGGACCCCGAGACAGACACGCCAATCTAGGAGCACCGCCCTGTAGGCGTCTCCGGGAACCCGCACTCTCCTCCCTCCATCTGGCTTGTTCTGGAAAGTTCTGTCGCCTTCTGTTCCTGATAGGTTAATTACCCCACGCATATTTATGTTCTCCAGTTTACTAAGTAATTATGTTCCAGAAAGTTCTCCCCTTCTCGTTCCCTCATTGGCTGTTGCATTGTTGTCCCTCCTTCAGTGTTCATTCATTGGCTGCTTGTCATTTCCCATCAAAATGTTATTGGATGTCTGTTTTCCCCGCCTTTGCTCCGCCCTGAGATCCTCCCCCACATAAAACCCCGTGTCCCTTGCTCTCTGCGCTTCTTTTGGACCCTGCTCCTGACCTATCCAAGTTAATAAACCCGACTCCTGTTTTCACCAAAAGAAGACCTCTCCACTCCTTTATTCCTGCTTCGTCGCTTGCTAAACAACTACCCTCAGCTTAGCCCGTGTCATCGGTGAGCTGACACGTGGGAGAGCTCTCATCGGTGTCCTTGGCCGGACACTGTTGCCTCCTTCCGGGGCCACCGGGCGGCCCAGAGGTGTCGAGCGGCAACACATCACTTGGATTGGGAGTTTACCTTTGAAACGCAATTTTCCAGTTACTCCCATTTACCAATGCCTTGGCTCACACCATGGAAAAGTTTCGAAGAGCAGGAGTGGATTCCCTTGAGATGAAACTAAGCTGGGAGGTGAGCTCAGCTGCTTGTGGGCATGCAGTTCATGGGACTAGGCAAGAGTTAGTTAAAAGTAAAATATCTTTTGGGCCAATAGTGTGAATAACAGGTCTTCAGTACACTTCTGTGTTGCTCTACTCCTGTGTAGGCTTGCTCTTTGACCCTGCTGTGTCCTACCTTCTGCCACAAACAGGTTTTGCTGCAGTTCTGGAGCCTGGATTCTGTCCTGACACTGGTGGGGAAAACCAAACAGAACCAAACCTGCTGTTTGTTGGTTAGATTCATGCTTTACTAGATCTGTTTTGGAAAAGCCAACATGTCATGTACTCATTTGTCATAGAGACTATTTCCCTCTGTCAGTTCTGATTTTGGGGCTATACCAAGGAAAAGGAAAATTAAAGTTCCTTTGATATTTGTTATGCTCGTTTCATGGGAGAGGGAAGACAGTCTTGCCCCTGTATTGGGTTTGCAAGGCCAGGTTTGGTAACAGGGGGGCTACAGGAGTGGCTTCTGAGAGAAGCTGCCAGAAGCTTCCCCTGTATCCAGCAGAGCCAATGCTAGATGGCTCCAGGATGGACCCGCTGCTGGCCAGGGCTGAGTCCATCAGGAATGGTGGTAATGTCTCTGTGACAACATATTTGAGAAGGGAAAAAAGTAGTTATTGTGCGCGTGTAATTGCAGGCAGAGAAGAAAGGAGTGAGAGTATGAGAGAGGAACAACTCTTCAGGCACCAAGGTCACTGTGGAAGGGAGGGCAGGAGGTGCTCCAGGAACTGGAGCTGAGATTTCCCTGCAGCCCATGGTGCAGCCCATGGTGCAGCAGCTGTGCCCTGCAGCTTGTGGAGGGCACAGGGATGCAGAGATCCACCTGCAGCCCATGGAGGAGACCCAAGCTGGAGCAGGTGGATGCCTGAGGGGAGGCTGTGAACTTGTGGAAGGCCTGTGATGGAACAGGCTCCTGGCAGGTTTCCTGGTAGGACTTGTGACCCTGTGGGGAACCTATGCAGGAGCAGCCTGTCCTTGAAGGACTGACCCTGTGGAAGAGTGACCCACATTGCAGCAGTCTGTGGAGAACTATTGCCTGTGAGATGGACTCACACTGGAGAAGTTAATGGAGAACTGTCTCCTGTGGGAAGGACCCCACGCTGATCAGGGAAAGGACCCGTCTCCTTGAGCAGCAGCAGGAACAACCCGTGATGAACTGAACATAACCCCCATTCCCATCTCCCTGCACTGCTGGGGGAGGAGTTAGAGCTGGGAAGAAGGGAGGGGGCGAAAGAGGTGTTTTTAAGATCTTATTTTACTTTTCATTATCCTGCTCTGATTCTTTTAGTAATAAATTCTATTAATATCTCTAGTTCTGACCTGTTTTTACCCATGATGGCATTTGATGAGTGATCTCTCTTGATCCTTATCTCAATCCACGAACCCTTCTTTGTATTTTCTCTCCCCTGTCCAGCTGTGGAAGAGAGTGATTGAGAGGCTTTGATGGGTGCCTGGAATCCAGCCAGGGTCAACCCACTACAGCCCCTTTTCTTTCCTATTGCCTTCTCAGAGTGCGTGCACCGAACACTCCTTGCATTTGATAACTCCAATAATCCCCATAACACTACGGTCCATCTGGCTTTGTGCTCAGGCTGGGCCAAAGCACTTGCGAATCTTCTCCTTCATTATGGGTATGATTTGTTATCTCCTTAGCAGGATGGATGGAAGCTGATGCTTCCAACTGACAGACTTACATGTCCACAGGGAAACACAGTTTCAATGTCTACATAACGAGGTGACATCTACATTTGCATGATTTCCATAAGAAATTAGAAGAGAGAACTATCAGGTACAGAAAATACGTAAATAAGGTATGTTATCTGGAAATCTAAGATGGGTTGGGGAGAGGAGGGAAGGGAGTGAAGCTTTCTGTAGTTGAGCACCACCAGTTCTGGGGCTTACAGGGCAGGTGCAGATGTGAACCCTGTCAATGGTCACCTACAGATCACCCCATGTTGGTCAGAGTGGCCAGGTCACAGTGGTTCCCTCCCTAGGAATTCCACTGAAGGTCACACAGGCTCCTAGATCAATGGAAAGTGACTTTTCTGTGACACATTGATGCTAAATATCCTAGTAGTAAAGAAACCCTAAATGAAAATCCTTTTGAAAACTGTTTTGTTTTGATAAAGCCAGCAGTTCCCTGTACTGCACATACTTCTCCTATGATATTAGGCATATTCCAGTAAGTGAAAGAAGATACGCAGCTGCCATCAGAGATACAAAATGTGTGAAGGGCAACTTGTTAAATACCATCACTATCCTCTGAGAGAATTTCTGGTATTTTTCTGTCAGGTTTTAAACCAGTACAGGGTTTCTCCTCAAGCAATTTGTCACAAGGGAATTTAATTTTTTTTCCAGGCAGTATTTTGTGACTGCTGTTTCCTGTACTTCAGTGGAACACTAAATTTCATGGAAGTCTGCATTTCCCTTCCACTTGAAATATTAGGAAACAGGCTGCATAGTCTTTCAGAAAAATAAGCAAAATAAAGAGCTATTCTTTTCTAAAAAAGGATTTTTATTCTTAAATATAGTAATTCCCAATTTTGAATTAAAATTTTATGTTTAAATTGAAAAGAAACAGTGTCTGAACTGTCTGTTGTGAAAAAAAAATCATCTTCTTGAAATTTTCCTTTTTTACTCCAATAAAGTTAGTGCCAATGATAAGCACAAAAGGCATGAAAGACATAACAAATCAAATTGCATACCTGGATTAGGAACATTTTAGTTTTAATTCTGTATCCTCAAACGAACAAACCTGACATGAAATAGTTCTGTCATGCTTACTTCTAAGACAGAGAAATACCTCAAAAACTAAATGAGCGTCCTATGGAGTATTGTTTTTTAAATTATGTAGAAAACAAAGTTCTGAAATTTCAGCCATTTCAAGATGAGCATGTATATATTTGTATACTTAGATTTACTTTTCAAAAATACAAATGTGTAATGCATTTATGTAAATATAACTATATTGAATTTATATAAGGCTATACTTGTGCATAGATTCACATTAAACATGATACCCTTGCAGTACATTTTTATTCTGGATTTAATTTGGATGGTATTACATTTATATAAATATACATTTATAAAATGCATAAATAGTAAGTGGCAGGAATAGTGAGATAGCTGATCTTCTTGTTTTGGCCTTTGCAGCCCAGACCACGTGCTGCTGCACTGTGATGAGGAGATCTGGCCCCTTGCAGGAGCGGAGCTGCAGCACATCCCCTGAGCCTCTTTTAATTGCTGAGGATATGCCAGGTCCTGTCCTCTCACTCTCCTTAAGGTCTGAGAGCTCTGTTTTAGTGGCAGAGTAAATTTGGCTTTGTTTTCGCATTGGAGCATCATATATATTCTACCTCTGTGTAACAGTGATGAAGGATGATGTCACTAAACCCTCTAAGCAAAACTAGGATGGAACTTACCTCCTGCTTTGGGAACCCGAAGCCGTGCAATTTGTACACCTACAACTGAAGTTTTGATTTATGTCTCGCTCTGAATAAAGGAGCTACCTTACACAGCCAGCTGGGTCCCTAAAAAATGTAGAAATGAGCTGATTGTACACACGTGTTTGCTGTTTATCTGAAGGGTAGAATAACATGAATAACATGGTCTTATAACACAATTTTACTACATAGTTCTGGTAAGCATCTGTCAAATGGCACCTCTCGGCAGACCAGCTGCTGAGGAACAGAATGCTTTAGTTTGCGCTCAAGGGTTAGAGGAGAAGGTTGAGGGATGCCTTTGAAACCTCTGCCTGAATTGTCAGAGGATCTGTCTGAGGATTCTTGTTGGGCATCCATTTATTACCCATATCAAAGCCTCTCTGCATATGAGATAGTGTGCTCTCAGGTCACAGATATAAATTCCACTGTCTTGCCCTCTTGCCAGTTTCCAGACACTAAGATACCACCTTTAAAACACTAATTTTCTTGTAAGCTGTCTGTAGCCTACTGAGAAAGTACAATGATCTTTGCTGCACTTGTAATAAAGAAAATAAAAATGCATTAACAAGGTGGCAGAGGAGAGAACGGATCACTGCTTTTGGGAAGCACAGTTAAATAGTCTTCTGTGCTTTGGTGTGGCAGATGTGAAATGTGAAACTGGTGAAAAACAGGTTTTGTACCTTAGGCAGCGCTTTGAAAACTGAGCAGGTGAAAGAGTCGCTGGAACCCTGGGAAAATATTGGAACAGGGAGCAAGAAGCAGGAGGATTTGCAATATCAGGTTTTGCCTGTATTTGAAAGCACTGTAAGAACAATTTTGAGATAAATAAACAAATATATCCTATGTGGGAGGTCCAGGCTTGGTAGCAGCTGTCAGCTTCCACCTCCAAAGAGTGGAGCTCCTCCCAGGAGGAAGGATCTGGAGGCGGTGCCGTGGTCTGAGGCCTGCCCCCTCTTCCAGAACCTTCTGTAGAGTTCGACGGTTCATTGGTTGATACTGTTTGTACCCGCCCCTCAAAAAATNTTTTGAATTAAAATTTTATGTTTAAATTGAAAAGAAACAGTGTCTGAACTGTCTGTTGTGAAAAAAAAATCATCTTCTTGAAATTTTCCTTTTTTACTCCAATAAAGTTAGTGCCAATGATAAGCACAAAAGGCATGAAAGACATAACAAATCAAATTGCATACCTGGATTAGGAACATTTTAGTTTTAATTCTGTATCCTCAAACGAACAAACCTGACATGAAATAGTTCTGTCATGCTTACTTCTAAGACAGAGAAATACCTCAAAAACTAAATGAGCGTCCTATGGAGTATTGTTTTTTAAATTATGTAGAAAACAAAGTTCTGAAATTTCAGCCATTTCAAGATGAGCATGTATATATTTGTATACTTAGATTTACTTTTCAAAAATACAAATGTGTAATGCATTTATGTAAATATAACTATATTGAATTTATATAAGGCTATACTTGTGCATAGATTCACATTAAACATGATACCCTTGCAGTACATTTTTATTCTGGATTTAATTTGGATGGTATTACATTTATATAAATATACATTTATAAAATGCATAAATAGTAAGTGGCAGGAATAGTGAGATAGCTGATCTTCTTGTTTTGGCCTTTGCAGCCCAGACCACGTGCTGCTGCACTGTGATGAGGAGATCTGGCCCCTCGCAGGAGCGGAGCTGCAGCACATCCCCTGAGCCTCTTTTAATTGCTGAGGATATGCCAGGTCCTGTCCTCTCACTCTCCTTAAGGTCTGAGAGCTCTGTTTTAGTGGCAGAGTAAATTTGGCTTTGTTTTCGCATTGGAGCATCATATATATTCTACCTCTGTGTAACAGTGATGAAGGATGATGTCACTAAACCCTCTAAGCAAAACTAGGATGGAACTTACCTCCTGCTTTGGGAACCCGAAGCCGTGCAATTTGTACACCTACAACTGAAGTTTTGATTTATGTCTCGCTCTGAATAAAGGAGCTACCTTACACAGCCAGCTGGGTCCCTAAAAAATGTAGAAATGAGCTGATTGTACACACGTGTTTGCTGTTTATCTGAAGGGTAGAATAACATGAATAACATGGTCTTATAACACAATTTTACTACATAGTTCTGGTAAGCATCTGTCAAATGGCACCTCTCGGCAGACCAGCTGCTGAGGAACAGAATGCTTTAGTTTGCGCTCAAGGGTTAGAGGAGAAGGTTGAGGGATGCCTTTGAAACCTCTGCCTGAATTGTCAGAGGATCCGTCTGAGGATTCTTGTTGGGCATCCATTTATTACCCATATCAAAGCCTCTCTGCATATGAGATAGTGTGCTCTCAGGTCACAGATATAAATTCCACTGTCTTGCCCTCTTGCCAGTTTCCAGACACTAAGATACCACCTTTAAAACACTAATTTTCTTGTAAGCTGTCTGTAGCCTACTGAGAAAGTACAATGATCTTTGCTGCACTTGTAATAAAGAAAATAAAAATGCATTAACAAGGTGGCAGAGGAGAGAACGGATCACTGCTTTTGGGAAGCACAGTTAAATAGTCTTCTGTGCTTTGGTGTGGCAGATGTGAAATGTGAAACTGGTGAAAAACAGGTTTTGTACCTTAGGCAACGCTTTGAAAACTGAGCAGGTGAAAGAGTCGCTGGAACCCTGGGAAAATATTGGAACAGGGAGCAAGAAGCAGGAGGATTTGCAATATCAGATTTTGCCTGTATTTGAAAGCACTGTAAGAACAATTTTGAGATAAATAAACAAGTATATCCTATGTGGCAGGTCCAGGCTTGGTAGCAGCTGTCAGCTTCC
>VZRS01011727.1:145764-459719 GCA_013398055.1 Ifrita kowaldi | reverse complement strand
CCCCCTCTTCCAGAACCTTCTGTTGAGTTCAACGGCTTATTGGTTGATACTATTTGTACCCGCCCCTCAAAAAATTTTATTGGCCCCCTGTTCTATGTACCCACCCCTCAGCTGTATCCTCATTCGCTATTGTTTGATGCTCCACCCCATTCTCCCCTCCCTTATAACCCGGCGCACGGACTGAGCTCTGGGAATTTTCCTCTGGCTTCTGTCCTGGTGGAATGTCTTTTCCTGCCCCTCAGTAAAGGCGATCTCAGGGGAGACCCCCTCCCGCAGCCTCCTGCTTCCTTCCTGTTACCACCATGCCTTGCCAGCCACTCTGCAAGGGCCGTCCCTCTCTGGCACCATCCAGCCATGCCCGCCTTGGAGGTGTCAGCCTACCAGACAGCCACACCTTGGGGCTCCCTCGCCAGTGCCTTTGGTGGAGGGCAGCAGGGAAACCCAGGCGACTGCTACAATCCTAAACCATGAAATTTACTGAAAACTGACAAGAAATGCTCATTAGCATATGCTAATAATTTCACAGACACATCGAAACAAAACCAGAAGTAGTACGTGGTATTATTAAATAAATTGTTTATTCATGATGTTATGTGATCCCCTGTTCATCTTCCTTGATGTTTTTAGACATCTTACTACAGCCATAAATACAAATTCGGTGTGCTTAGAAGGATGAAAAACATCTCTTTGTCTTCCCAATCTCAAGAATGTTTTTTGTTATATGCAATAGTATTCAGGTCCTACTCTCTGCAAGCATCATTAAAATATTTGACTCCTCACAGGCAACTGTCCAGATTTTATGCTTATTACTGGCTTTGATCGATTTTGTAAGGTAGGCAGGGCAATTTTTGCTTCATACTAGCTTCCTAAATACAAGAGGTCTTTGGTTTTTTTTTTTTCCATTTGATTAGTAATTCTAATAAGTTTTTATAGACTTTCTAAGAAAGAGTTATTGCAAATTATTAGAAGTTATTTTATTGTCTTATATTATTGTTTTCCTTATAAATTATTTAGGGTACTGCATAATTTTATTACTTTACCTCAAAGCTGTCCTGCTTAAACTAGTAAACTATCCCTCCCCTGAGATAGTGGTGTTCTATATCTACTTTCTAAGTCTAAAATTTTTATTAAAAAAAAAAAAAATCAGAATTTGCACACAGCTGGGAAATTTTCAGAACTCAGTAAGCAAGCACTTCAGAACACTGTGAAATGTCAAAAACTATCTGAAACCTAAGAACAGTTCACCATTCAGAAGGAAAGCAATCAACCCAACCTGTAAGGCAATCACCTTGCTGGCTGCTAAATTTACCAGACACCAATGAGAAAAGCACTGTGGGAAAATCAGTGTCAGAATACAAAGCCATACTGAAACATTCAGTGACACCTGCAGGGAGCACTAACAAAAGAGATGCTACTGGGGCAGGGGCAATCTAAGTCTGAGAAACTGAAAATTTTACCATGATTATGTCACTTTTCAAAATAATGTACTGTATTGCAATGAATTACTTTTTTTAACCTAAAACCATGTATGAATGTATATATATAAAATAAAAATTTAACGTAATTAATTGACTTAAAAACCATAATTTCGTCAATTTTAGTCATGATCCTGGAGATCAACACTAATAAGTCTAAAACTTTTGGAGCACATTTGAAGAAATATTATGGTAAACAAGGAAGGTTAAATTAAACCAATGTTGTGAGAACAAGCTTAATTCTTTTTCAGTAACAGGATTATGAAGAAATTTAACATTTCTTCTATCATCCCGCCAAACTCTTTTTTCCTGAATATTTCATTATTGGTTAATTATGACTGTATTATTTTTATAGACTACAATGCATAAAAGCTTCTATTACCTATTATGACATAAATTTAATGAGTTCCCATTTTTAGTAGACCCTTTAACTTTCCAGTTTTATGAGTCAACTATACTTTGTAGAATTACTGCCAAATTAGATTCTCTAATCTTCCAGAGGAAAATGTAAACAGTCTAACGGTCTGCATGGTATATGTCATTAACATAACAAGACTTCTGTTTGCCAGTTGACCTGGTATGCATGCTTCATTCAGATTCCTTGGTAAATATTTTCATACAGTAAACTAAAAAAAAAGGAAAAAAAAAAGAAAAGGGAAAGATATCAGCAATGTATGTTTACTGTAGATTGAAAACGTAAGTATAGCCTACTAAGCTAAGTCCAGAAAGATTTCTGTATAGGAATATGTAAATTAACAGGAAAGATATTTAACAATAAGGATATGTGAAGTGCTGCCTTGCTGACTCTGTACCTTTTTAATTTCATGTTCAGTCATTTCCTTATGTACATCTCCTTAGGGCATCTCAGACCTCTTCGTGGCTGACAAGGGTTCACACTTTCTGATTCGGAGTGGCCCAGCCTCCAGCCTGTGAGCCACAATGGCTTTATGGAACTGCATCCTTTAACCCCGACGTATTTCAGCTTTCAAGGGTTACATAGGCATGTGCCAGGGAATAATTACCCATTGCTCAGGTGGCACCTAAAAACTACTTTTTGAAGAGCCTGCTTCCTGAGTTCTGTTAGTACAGGGTCGTGTTACCACCACTGCATCCATGTGACAAGAATGGATGTTAAGGATAATCACCACGTGTTTCTGAATGTTTTTAAAAATGTTTGTGCTAGTTGTAGATCCTGGTGGTTCGTACTGGGTGTTGTCCCTAAAGATAGCACCTAGTTCCTAGCAGGTGTAGATAATTACTGATGAGAAACACCGACTTGTGTAACCCAGAGTGCACAGCATGCCTTGTGAAATACAAAGAGTTGTTTGCTCAGTCCTTCATAACTTTTTAGTTTCCAGCATAAGGAGGGCAAAAATCCTGATGCTGTTGAAGCCAAATATCTGTTTTGCTTTTGCTCCAGCAGGGCCAGCTGTTAGGCTCCCTATTTCCCCTAGGAAATAGGGAGCTGCATTCCTGCCTGGAACCAAAGCACAGGTTTTCAGCTTAATTTTGAGATAAAATTTCAGAAAGAACATGCATTCACACACATACACACGCACACATGCCCTGCAAAAACACCCCCACAAAACGAGTGCATATTAAACATGATGGTGGGGTCATTTATTCATGGATAATGGAAAATACTTTAAAGAAGATTTTCTTCTGTAAAAATGGAATTGTAATAATGACATGGGAATGGAAGTACTAAATCGATTATTAGTCAGGAACATATTTGGGTGTGGTGAAAAGACATCCCCCTACCATTTATTTCAAGGTTAAACTACCAAATGTTCAAATATGTCTGCAACTGACTCAACAGCATTATAGATGAATAGGCACTACGCAATCAGAATACATTATATGCCTACAGAGGCAGTCCAGGAGGAATGATGGTGATAAACAAGACCATATTAATAGGAGTGACAGACTAAAAATAGAAGGTTTATTACAATGCAAAAATGCATTTTTAAAATATTTTGTTGGAAGAATGCAATATTGGATCTGCCAGCACAAAAGATTATATAAAATTTTTGGATTTCAGGTTCTGCTTCTTGTTCTGACAAAGTATCTGGCTAAATTACAGCATGAAACAAGTATTTCAGGATAGAAATCAGACCTCAAACCAGCTTAAATTGTCCTGGAACACTTGGTGTGATTCTTCTCACTCTTCCTCCACTTTTCCACTCCTTCCCAGGGAGGTTCAAGGGAAGGCTGTGCAGGGCTTTTTCAGCTGACTGTAGGCTGCTTCCATACGTTTGGGTTTTCTTTCAATCCAAGCTTCTCTGAATGGTACCTTGTGCTGCAAAGGCTCAAAAGGGGCAGAATCAACTTCTCAGTGTTCTCGTTTTCTGAGTCAGATTCCATAATGTTATCTCCAGTGTGATAGAGAGTATAAAATAAAATCTTTATGTGCAGGGTAGTTTTGGCTAGTGTTAGCTTCTCTGGAAAGTGCAGCAAGAGGAAAATAACTTCTGTAAATTTTCTATTCTTTTTATATATTTATCATGTAGTTTACATGTGAGAATCTTGAATAACCAAAAGGATGTTACATTAGATTCATAGAAAAATGGGCCAAAGGAAAGGTATTAGGCAGATGAGAAGGACCAGAGCAAAATCACCAGACCGTCATTGAGTTTACAAACTCATCTAGGGACCACATTCTTGTTCTTCAGCATCTGAGCCTTGGGTCCCATATAACAAACACATTTGCCCTAGGCCAGTTTGGGTTCAGTTGTGATTGCAACTGGTTTAGTTTCGGTTCCAATACAAACCTGTCAGAACTTTGAAAAAGAATTTGCTTTTTGTTCTGGTTTAAGCCAAAAATAAGAAGGAAAAAAAGACTACTATTTGTTCAACCCCATTGCTCCACTGTTCACTCATCCATTGTTCTGAAATCAGACTTTTCAATACCTGCATATTTTAAAGTGGGCTCAGTGCTAGGGCACTTCACTGCTAATAACCTTTCTTTAATACCGGAGTCTGTGGATTGTGTATATCCAAAGAACACTTTGGGTAAGAGTTTGTGTGTCCCAGTATGGATGAGATGACTAGATAAGTAAAAACCTTTTCCACAGTGCAAGTTTCATCATATCTGAAATTGGTTGCATATTCGTCAACTTGAAGATAATGGAAGAACCATTTACAGCTCCTGTTCATATCTCAGATTTTTATCCCTGCACCACACTGAAACACATCCCTGATTCATCAATAAAAAGTCGAGCTTACACAAGTTATTTACTGTCAGTTCCGGTATTAGAGATTTACCTTTGTGTAGTACTGAATTCTTACAGTGGTACAAGTGGTGCTATGAACTTAAAAGGGTCAAAGTAAAGCACTGAGCTTCACTTCAGTCAAATGCAGTAGGACTACTAGTCATGTGTTTCTGCACCCAGTCTGATTCCTGAATAGTTAATTCTCTTGCATATCTCCATGTTTTAGCTGTTTTCACTTAGCATTCCCATCCAGAATGGTTGCTATGTTCCCATTCATAGCATCCAGGGAATATGTGAGCAGTGGTGAAAACAGCAGCAGGAAATGCAGAAATGATCCTAAGCAGCAGATAGGCAGAAAAAGCAGAATTACTTTTTAAGCAACCAGAAATGTGCACCAAAAATTTAACAAGCCTGTATGCAGCAAGAAAGGTGGCATATCATCTTTATTGATTACCACTTTCAGAGCAGATATATGTAGTTCACAATAGAAAACATACCCTGCATTAAATTTCAATTTGTCCTAAATCCCTAGCAAGGATAAAAGAGTTAGGGAAAAGGTCATATAGAGTCTTTGTAATAAAAATGGTCATTCTGTACCCCTACTGTGTGATCTAATGATAATGTTGAGTCAAACATGAACAGAGGAACAAAATTGGCATGGCTAAACAGAGATATTTGGCTGGAACTCAGGACTAAAATGAGAGTTTATGACTTTTTGAAGAAGGGGAAGGCTACACAAAGGGACTACAAGGATGTTTTGAGGCTCTGCAGGGAGAAAATGCAAAACCTTGACCGGATATTGTCTGGCTACTGCTGTAAAAAACAATAAAACTTGTTCTATTAATACATTGGAAACCAAAGGAGGGCTAAGGAGAGCCTCCACTTTTTATTGGATATGTGGCTGCTGGGGGGAACACAGTGACAAAGGCTGAGGAAAAGACTGAGGTACTGCATGCCTTGTTTGTCTCAGTCTGTAGTAGTAAGACCAGTTGTTCTCTGGGTGCTGAGCAGAGAACAGGGAAGCAGAATGAAGCCCCCATAATCCAAGGGGAAATGGTCAGTGGCCTGCTACATCCCTTAGATACACACAAGTCTGTGATGCCAGATGGAATCCACTCGAGGGTACTGAGGGAGCTGATGGAAGTGCTCACCAAGCCACTTTCCATGATTTACCAGCAGTCTGGGTTAACCGAGGAGATCCCAGTTGAGTGGAAGAGACCTAATGCGATGTCCATCTACAAGAAGGGCTGTAAGGAGGACTCACGGATCTACAGGCCTGTCAGCCTGACCTCAGTGCCACGGAAGGATATGGAATAGATCATTCTGAGTGCCATCATGTGGCACAAAAGGGGCAACCAGAGGATCAGGCCCAGCCAGCACGGGTTTAGGAATGGCAGGCTCTACTTGACAAACCTGATGTGCTTCTATGACAAGGTGACCCATTTAGTGTGTGAGAAAGAGGCTGTGACTGTTGTCTACTTGGACTTCAGTAAAGCCTTTAATACCATATCCCACAGAATTCTCCTGGAGAAACTGGCTGCACATGGCTTAGGGAGCTGCACTGTTTGCGGAAAATGACATATTGGGCAGGAAGGCTCTAAAGAGGGGTCTGGACAGACTGGATTGATGTTCCAAGGCCTCATTGCATGAAGGTCAACACGGCCATTCTGCACTTGGGTCACAACAACCCCAGGCAGCACTGCAGGCTTGGGGAAGAGCGGCTGGAAAGGTGCCTGGAGCAAAAGGACCTGTGGGTGCTGTTTGACAGCAGCTGAACATGAGCCAGGTGTGCCCAGAGGGCCAGGAAGGCCGATGGCAGCTGGCCTGGATCAGTAATAGTGTGGCCAGCAGGACCAGGGCAGTGATTGTCCCCCTCTGCTTGGCACTGGTGAGGCCACACCTCAAATCCTGTGTTCAGTTCTGGACCTCTCACTACAAGAAAGGCATTGAGGGGCTGGAGCGAGTCCAGAGAAGGGAACAGAGCTGGGGAAGAGTCTGGAGCACAGGTCTGATGAGGAGCAGCTGAGGGAGCTGGGGGTGTTTGGCCTGGAGAAAAGGAGACTCGTGGAGGACCTTATCACCCTCTACAACTCTCTGACAGGAAGTTGTGGTGAGGTGGGGGTCAGTCTCTTCTTTCAAGTAGCAAGTAGCAGGAGCAGAGGAAATGGCCTTAAGTCATACCAGGGCAGATTTATTTTAGGTATCAGGAAAATTTTCTTTAGGGAAAGGGTTGTCAAATGCTGGAACTGGCTGCCCAGGGAAGTGGTAGAGTCACCATCACTGGAAGTATTCGAGAGATGCGTAGATGTGCCTCTTNGAATAGATCATTCTGAGTGCCATCATGTGGCACAAAAGGGGCAACCAGAGGATCAGGCCCAGCCAGCACGGGTTTAGGAATGGCAGGCTCTACTTGACAAACCTGATGTGCTTCTATGACAAGGTGACCCAGTTAGTGTGTGAGAAAGAGGCTGTGACTGTTGTCTACTTGGACTTCAGTAAAGCCTTTAATACCATATCCCACAGAATTCTCCTGGAGAAACTGGCTGCACATGGCTTAGGGAGCTGCACTGTTTGCGGAAAATGACATATTGGGCAGGAAGGCTCTAAAGAGGGGTCTGGACAGACTGGATTGATGTTCCAAGGCCTCATTGCATGAAGGTCAACACGGCCATTCTGCACTTGGGTCACAACAACCCCAGGCAGCACTGCAGGCTTGGGGAAGAGCGGCTGGAAAGGTGCCTGGAGCAAAAGGACCTGTGGGTGCTGTTTGACAGCAGCTGAACATGAGCCAGGTGTGCCCAGAGGGCCAGGAAGGCCGATGGCAGCTGGCCTGGATCAGTAATAGTGTGGCCAGCAGGACCAGGGCAGTGATTGTCCCCCTCTGCTTGGCACTGGTGAGGCCACACCTCAAATCCTGTGTTCAGTTCTGGACCTCTCACTACAAGAAAGGCATTGAGGGGCTGGAGCGAGTCCAGAGAAGGGAACAGAGCTGGGGAAGAGTCTGGAGCACAGGTCTGATGAGGAGCAGCTGAGGGAGCTGGGGGTGTTTGGCCTGGAGAAAAGGAGACTCGTGGAGGACCTTATCACCCTCTACAACTCTCTGACAGGAAGTTGTGGTGAGGTGGGGGTCAGTCTCTTCTTTCAAGTAGCAAGTAGCAGGAGCAGAGGAAATGGCCTTAAGTCATACCAGGGCAGATTTATTTTAGGTATCAGGAAAATTTTCTTTAGGGAAAGGGTTGTCAAATGCTGGAACTGGCTGCCCAGGGAAGTGGTAGAGTCACCATCACTGGAAGTATTCGAGAGATGCGTAGATGTGCCTCTTGGGGACCTGTTTTATTGATGGACTTGGCAGTTTTGGGATAATGGTTAGACTCAATGGACTTAAATGTCTTTTCCAATCAAAATGATTCTGTAATTCTATTCTATGATTGCCAGTGATGATGATGATGATGATGAAGGGAAATAGGGTGGCATCTTAGAAACAGCATAAAGCCATAAAATATTTTTACCCTGGAAGAGCAAGCTTAGCATAACCCTTGTCCCTTTGTAGTCATCAGTAGTCCTAGTGGTGTCAAGCTGAGATAGGGCAGTAAAATTTGCATTCTTTTGATTAGAGAACTGAGATTAACATTGCAAGTCTCCTCTGATTATATCTGAGAAGACGGGAAGTTGTATGAGAACTCCAGGGGGAATGCGATAGCCTTTAAATGAACACAATTTAAATGGAGGGTATCAGGTCTCTCATTCCTTTGAAGGCAGAAAAAAGAATAGCTTCAAACTGGTACCATGTGAATATCATGCAGCTTATCTGATGTTCACTAAACACTTCAGGACTGCTGCCATTCCAAAGGCCGAGGGAAAATGTGATAGTAAGAAAAAAAAAGAAAGTGCAAAACACTGGAGATGGGCAGCACACCTGTGTCTGCTTATAATAGGGAAAAATCCTGAACTGAATGAGAGAAAAAGAGAAAGTCACTTTTAAGATTACTTGTGCTGATCCATTTCATGAGTAACAATGAGAATTTGCTTTTAGGCATAAAATGAAATGAAAGAAAATACATATTTCTTAGTCAACTACTTTTGATGAGTTCTACATTTCTGCCGATTACAGACTCCTCGTGGGTTTAAAGATCTGGGGCAAATGTAGGAAAATACTTATTTGAGTTCCCCCAAAAAGGAGTAATGGGCCTATTTATGTAATCGCTTTTATCAATTCCTTTTGTCATTATGTAATAGAAGTGACAAGGTTCATTTACTTATTCTCTCACATCTTCTGTTGCAGCAGGCTTCTCTCCCAGCCTGCATGCCTAAATTTTGGGTTGTTTGTTTTTGGAAACACTTGAGCAAGATAACATGATTTTTTTCTCATATGTTACAGTGAAGAAGGTTCCATGCATAGCCCATTATTTTGCTTAACATTAATTATGATTTAGACCTCTATCAGCCTTTTTAAAAATTCCTTTGTATTTGAGATTTTAGTATTGTATTAGGATTAGTTCCTGCAAGCACGCTCAGATATTTCTATAAATACAACTGTAACGGATGCAGTGAGTGAGGTGGAAGTCCACTGTACTTGGTTATCTTCTCCCTGTTGGTAGCTAATACAGATGTACAGAGAACAAACACAAGAAACAGTGCACAAGAACTCACTCAAAGGAGCTCAGAAATTTAGAGACTTCCTTGCAAAAATGGCCCCCAGACTACTCCTTTTCCTAGCATATAAGGACCAGCTGTTCCCATCTGTGCAGGGGTCTGACTCCTTTCTGAACACATATAAATCCTGGCTCCATGGTAACATCTGGCTGTAAATTCAACAATTCAGTGTGCTTTTTGTTTATTAATATTCTTCACAGTCATTGCTTTGGTACCTACCGGGGACATTTAATCTTCTGGTAGGACATCATGGATACACATTGCTCATCTGAAACCTCCTCAATCCTGAAGACTTTTTTTAATAGATTTGTATTATGGAAAGAAGTATTTCAACATTGAAGCCTCTTGCTCTCAGAGCACATTGCAGCCCTGCAGATTTCAATTCCAAAATAAAGTACTCTCCCTTCTTCAGAAAAGCTGTCAGACTGTTGGGCATGCTAGAAAGAGCCCATAACCAGAGGAAATAATGGAGAACAAAATTTATTCTGTGTATCCCCAACAGGTAGTCAAATACATATGGCAGATTGCTGAGAGACCCTGCTTTAATTATTCATGTCTGCGCCGAAGAAGAGGGCCATAACCATCCCTGTTGAGGGATACAGCGATATAGCCCGTAGATGGCACTGCTCCCTCACTAGTTCTCTTCTCAAGCGAGCTGTGACTCACAGTTTGTACCGAAGACGTTATTTTTTCTCCCAGGGACATGTTTACTTTGTGCATCCTTAGCCACAAACAGAAAAATGAGCTCTTCTTCAATGCAATATTAGCAATGAAAATCCTGTTAAACCTTTAAAGATCGGGATGGGTCATGTTTCACTTACCTTTTGCACCAGACTGCTCATACAGTTTAATAAAATTGCTCTTCCTGGTTCAGTGGACTAAAGCCCTTGCTTTCTGTCCAATTTAGTGTGGAATTCCTTTGTTTCTAGAAAAAAGCCACTTATAAAACTTACAGATCTTGCAATAGCATGGAAACCTGGATGTTTCTCTAAGAAAAAATATCTTTCAATTGATAAAGCAAACAGGTGAATTGATTAAGGAATACATTTAAACACACACACACACAAAGAAAATAAACAAATGTGTCCTACTTCAGGCAGCAGCTTATATTTGATCAGGCTTTCACTGAAGATACAAAGCTAGCAAGTAAATTGGACAAGGAAGAGTTTTCCTTTCTGTTCCCTGCAGTGTGGCACCTCAGTAAACAATGCTGGGTAGAATTTAACACCAGACTGTGGCAAGGGAAGCAGCATGCTGTAGTAATTTGGTGACTGCATGCTCTCCTTTTATATTTCTGCAGAGAGAGCAGTAATGCTTGCAGCTAACGTTTCATAATGTTTTCCAGACTAGAGTTAGAAAAAGAGATGGTTTGTCTAAGTTACAGCATCTCCCGTTGTTTCTTTGAAGAGCATTATTGTCTTTGTTTTTTTAGGCAATGGATTTCAATTTTCTCAGGGGACTAATCTTGAGGACATGAAGGTGGCCATTGCTTCTGCTTGATTGTTTACACTGATTTGACCAGCTTATAAAGCTCTTCAGAAACCATGTTCTTACATGCTTAGCAGAACTCTATGGAGACTGGCTGTAAAAATCTTGCAGCGTTCAGTTTGTGCTAGGCATACACTCCACTCTACGGAAGGCTCTGCAGGTATCTGTCTGGAGCAAGGCTTAAAAAATATGACTGAAGCTTGCTGCTGCAGGTACAGCTCCTGATGCTGCACAGACAGAACTGCAAAGCCTGCCTGCCCTGTGTGAACACGCATGAGACAGGATGCTAGCAAGGGATTTCTACACCACAGCAGATCTCAAGGGGTTAATGTGAATAGTAGCATTTAAGGGCTCCTAACAAGGCAGTGACAGACAACCTATCTGATAAGGACACACAGCTGGAAAGGTGTGTACTCTTTTTGCTCCCCACGTGCCGGTACTCAGTACTGAGGCTGTAGCCACTTTTCCTTGTTGCCTATCACAAGGAGTTTGCCATGTCCAGGAAAATCCATCATTGTTTCTGCTCCTTCAGGTACACAGGAGAAGGGGAAGCCCAAATTCTTGACTTGTCGCATTTGTTTCAAGTCCAGTAAATTATAAACTGCTAGCTAATTGGGAGGCATGTCTCCTGTAAAAGACAGAGACTCTAATGGTTAATTTGCCCACCGCTCAGCTAGATACAACTATCATTGAAGTCAACGAGCAGACTAAAGCTCAAAGCAGATTGAATCTAACATATTCCTGAGGAACTGCTGAATAATTCCATCCTTTGCCTTTTCTCCTCACACTCCTGCTACGCTTTTTGTGCCCGCTGCTTGATTTCCTTTTTTCTTTGTGTTTGCTTAATGATGGCTGCCATTTCTCCTCTCCATGAACAAACAAGCTCACCATTTTCTTTAATGTTCCTGTTTGAATTATCTCTGTAAATTCACCAGAATGATAGAAGTGTTATTTTGCTATCTACCCCAACTGTGAGTCTTGCTGATTTAAACTCAAATATGCTAAAATGAGTTTTAGATGAGGATTCTTTGTTCTATTGTCTCTACAGAATTCACTGTTACAAATGTGTTACTTTGAGGAGAAAAAAAAATTAATATCCTGTGCTCAGGGCATTCTTGGAAAAAGCCAGTGGCCTATACGTATAAGGGACAGATACTTATCTTATAAAGAGAGTCTCTATGCATTCTCCTTTGAAAAGCTGTTCTAGTCTCACCCACCCACCCCACTTCATTTCCCTCTGGCTCATTCTAATCTGACTCCTCTGAAGTTTCCTTGACCTTTCCTTACTTCTCTCTCTTGACTTTTCCATTTCATGTCTTTATGTAAGGTGGATAAACAGTTTTCTTTGTACCTCTGACAGCTTTTTCTTTATAGCCACCCCTGTGGGTTTGAATAGCATTTATCTCTGGGCAAAAAGGCTTTTAACTGGATTATTTAAAAACAGAAAAACAACAAACCAATTTATATGATGTTCCAAACTGAGCTTTTTAAACAAGAAGGAGGAGGAAAATATTTATCAGGGCTCAAAAGTAAGCACTTCAGGTAATGAAAGCTGATTGACAATTACTGCTGTCTTTTAAATGGAACAATTGGACTGAGGTATTTGGAAGACCTGTTGTATGAGCTAATATTACAAGAGAAAAGCTTGAATTGTAGATGCACTAACAAAGCTAAGTGCTAATTCACTTTTAAAATGAATAGGTTTTAATACCGAGCAAAAGTTGTCAGAGGACTTGACAAACTATGACACACACAGAACATTGTTTGGTAAGTGATGTATCTAGGGCTGGCTTCAAGCATGCAGGAAAAAGGCAGTAGAGCACATCAGCAGAGTAAAAGTAGGGAAAAGAAAAATTGCAAAGTGGCCGTGCCCCACTGACTGCTCTGCCGTGGTCAAGGTCCTGCAAGGACAAGCTGACTTCTGCTGTGGCTGTGAGAAACTTTGTGGATGTAGGGCAGAAAGCGTTGCTGTGAAGGAGCAAAACTCCTCTTGGAAGTATCAGTTATTTCTGTATCTCTTGCCTTACCTCTGGCTGCAGCAGGAACAGCAAACCTGTTTCTCCAGAATCCACTTGATTCTGACACTTTCAGGAAGGAAAATGTTTTTCTCTCAGCCCTCCTCGGATGCCACCCCCATAGTTCTGCCTCTGCCTCTAATCTGGCTCTGCCTCTGGCTTCTTCTGTCCCTGTGGCAAAGTGGACCCATCTTGGCTCTGTTGCTTTGCAGAAGCAAACCACCAATTCAGCTTGACTCTGGATATATATCTTCGCAACTGCTGTGAATGCATTACACACTGTATAGAAATAGATTATCAAAATTTCCAAGTCAAAGTCAAAGACATAGTGAAAATTATTGGCAATTTTTTGACATAAATCATTCCAGAGCTTTCTGTGGAATGGGGTTTGGTTCCTTCTCATTTCAGGCACCACTGTGATGATGTGACCAAAGTAACTGTCAAGCACTGAGATGCATTAATGCAGATAGCTATAGTAAACCCCGTGAGGAAGTTAATAATTCTTTATTTTCATAGCAGGGAATTAATAATATGCAGTAAAAAAAGACACAAGGCCACTGTTAAACAGAAAATATAAATATATAATACATAAATACATAAAAATGCACACAGAGAACATATTAATACATAAATATATCTACAAAATAGTTGATTCAGTTAAAGAATCATCTGTTGCTGTTAGTTGCAGTTGCAGTTGGGTTCCTTTGGAAAAAAATGAAATGTAAATGTGTGTGCAACACGTAAATAAAGATAACCATATCTGCAACATCCACAGCCTGCAGTAGAAAAATAAAACATACATGGTACCTAATTCTTACCCAATCATTAACAATGATCTTTTGCATTTTTAAGCTTTTTGAGTTGAAATTGTCAATTTATAAAAAGAAGCAAAACAGAAAAACAATCATCCCTACTGCAGTCTGTGCCTCTGTTCCAGACATCTAGGCCCTCTGAGCTGACAGAATTTTGGATAGAACAGTTATCCCTTCCTCGGCAAAGCAACACTCAGCTAGGGGCAAGATGCTCTACAGCAGGTTTCACAGTTATCGGCTGATAGCAGAGAAACCTAAAACTGGAGTCCTGTTTTCTGTTCCAAGCTCTGGGCATATGTTCTGCTGGGTACGTCTTCTTCTGCTTGTTTCTCTCTGGTATCATCACCTCTCCCCTGCCTTCAAAATTTTCCTCCCTCAGTCCTGTCTCCTGAGATGCCTCAGCCTCCTTCTCCAAGCAGTGCTCCCCACAGTCTCACATCACAGGGGATCCTTCCCTGGTGCTGTGTTGGATTTCTCCCTCCTTCCTGCATGAGGCCATTCTGCATTTGACTTTGCCACAGTTCTCACCAGGAAAGAGAATGTTTCTAGGGCAAGAAAGTGCGGGTTTTAAAATCGCTCTCACAAAGTTTGAGAGAAAGACAAGAGGATAAACTTTGCATATTCAATTTCATTACCCGAGTTACCTCCAGCATCCCTGGGAACAGTTCCTGCAGGAAAGATGTTCCCAAATCCTCATAGCCTTTTGTTGCAAGCTACTTCTCTTCCTGCAGAGATGGTGCACTCACTTCTCAACCGTATGTTTCCAGTAAGTTGTAAGTTATTTCCAGCTGAACAACCTAAGTAATTCTTGTTTTCAGAAGCTACTGGTAGTCCAGATGTCAGTGTCTTTTCATGAGAAGGCCACTCCTGATATTGCCAAGCATGAAACCACTGCACAGTCACAGCATTTCAAATAAAATATTTGCATATTTTTTTAACATTTGCTAAACAATGTGTTTGCCTTATGTGGAATAGATCAAATTACGATAAAATACTGCAAGCACCTGAAAAAGTGCCTCCTTATGGGAAACACTGGACAAGTATAATAGCAGAGGTTTCCACCACCCCTATGTCTATTAATTAAATTCTGATTAATTTTGCTTGCACATCTTTTAACATTTTCTTTGATTTTGGAAGACACATTTCTAAACACATCTCTAACGCTACTGGTTCTGTCCCATGGAAAGAAGAATGTAGCTTTGTAGGTAAAGAGCTAGAAAGGAAAATAGGAAATTAAGTTTTTAGATCTCACACAAATATAAAGATGTCTTTTAATCTTTCCAATCTTTGTTTGCCAAAATACAAACAGTATTCTATAGACAGGTTATGTCAGATTTCCAAAATAAAGACCTCCATTGTTAAAGGAAAGAAAAGACAAGTTATTAAAAACTGATCTTACTATCCACAGTTAGCTGTTAGGTACCTCATTCCTTTATGTCCTTTTTTCAATTTATAAATCTAATTTGCAAGCTTTTAACAGGCGTTACTTTCTGTATTTGTTTGTGTTTTTATTTGGTTTTATTGTCCACAGCTTTTTTCATTCACAGGAGCAGAGAAATGCTGAGCTGTGCTTAGACTGACTCCTAATGTGAAATAAAAAATAGACAACTTGTAATTGCAATTGCAAATTTTGAAGTATGCTATATAAAATATGCCCCAAAATGTGTATTTTGTCACAATATGTATATATCAAAAACACTGTCATAATTCTAGACGTTCTGCCCGTAGTCCTCAATATCTTGGAATTTTCACTCTTTCATGTTTCAAAATACCTTTCTTTCCTATCTTAAGTTATGATATGAAAGTCAACTGTACTCCATAGTAAGAGGACAATTTTGTAAAATTATTATAAATCAAATTAAAATCTGACAAGGTTGAATGATTTAAACTACCTGACTTCCAGATTTATCTACCTGTCCTTCTGCATGCCCCACTAGGTAATATCTGAGTTGCAAGAAAAGCAAAATATTTCCATGATCCATTCAGTCAATTATACAATGTCCAATATTGTGACATTATCCTTTGTAGTTGTAATTTTGTGTTATCTGCAAATTACTTTTCTTTGCTGTGCCTTTAATAAACCCAGTACCAATAATGACACATACTGTTTCCCTGAGACAGGCTGAGGCTGAGAAGTATGCAGAGCATGATTAATTAACCAAGTGAAAGAAACAACCCAGCTGGCAAAAGTAATCATTGGCCCAAATGACCTTTGATGTCTCAGTGCTTTTGGCCAGAGGGTTTGGCAACGGCATGAGGGGGAATGCTAAAATAATCTGCAACTAATGCATGAATTAACATTCTGAAGATGGACTATTTTCACTGCAGAAACCATGGGTCTTAAGAGAAGCCATTTCTGTTCTTATAAAGCCTGATGGATTCAGTATTCTGGTAAAAGATAGAGGGACTGGTGCCTTAGTTTTTAATAATATATTCTCTGTTCCTACAGTAAAAAAGAAACACCTCGACTTTTTTTTACTGGTCATGTATTTCTTAATAAATTTTTTTCAGAGCAGTCTGCTGAGCATACAGTCCAACTTTCACCATGTGATTGGCCATGCACATCCCACAGTCATTCCCTGGTCTGCACATCCCCCTTTGAGCCGCTACTGTTTCAGTGGCTGAAAAAACACCCTTAAGGTATCCATACAGAGTTGGTACAGACTCAGCTGTTTGCTGGGGTGAGTGCCTTCCCTGCTCTGTCATTCAGCAGTTAACCACATGCATGACTAAATCCTTTTCCACCCAATGTGTAAGTCTCATCTCCTTTCTGCCAATTCTCTGTTAAATCAGAGTTGTGAGTATGAAGTGCCCTGAGCTGCTGTGAATCTGCATTGCTCACCCACTGTATTTGATAAGAGTCTTGGTTTTTATTGCTACTGGCCTCTGCCTTCTAGCCTGCATGGTGTAATGGAGAGACATCCTAATCTGTAAGCATTTAAAGATGGGAAAATGGTACCACTTGTGACAAGTGAGAAAAAAGTGCATCTAGCTTCAGTTTGGACTGTGAGAACGATGTGGCCACTGGTAGTACTCCAGCACCTTTTCCTATACAAAGATGGTCCAGGAAAGCATGAACATAAATATATATATAACGACATATACAAATTCCAGCAGAGTTAAACTCATTTCCTAGGAATGGCTGTCTTACAAAGTGCATCCTTCCCTGCCATTTTTTGATGAAAATATGATCTAATCCAAGCACCTAAATGAAGCCTTAATGAGGCAAAAGGCAGACTTTGAGAGAAGAGGGTCAGGTGGCATTTTTACTTACAAAACTATAACAAGCATCAGCTTTGGTCTTTGCTCAGTGTACTGAGGGAGGATATCACTGTCATTCTTCCATTTGAGAGCCCACTGCCACAGTTATACACCCTATGTCATCTTTGTTTTATCATCCCCTGGGACACAGACAGTCTCGAGTCAGTCAGTCTTGAGGCCACCCTGAAGATATGCAGTGCAGGAAATGCTGCCCATTTAGCATGCAGCGAAGAGAAACAGCTCCTTCACTTGCTTTGCTGCAGAAGTCACAACTCTTTAAGGCTGAAAACATAGTTATTGTATTATATGCTAATAAACACAACGTATATTGTTAATAAGGTCCTGAGTAGACCAGGAACTATAAAAATCACATGGCATGACATGGCTGTTTTAATAAACCATCACTTGAGAAACTCTGTCTTATTTTAATATTATTAACTGACACTTTGTCCAAGGAGGATTTTTAATTAGTAAATTGGAGAAATTAAAAATGCAGTGCACCGGCTATTCCTGTCCAGCACATCTCTGATCCCTTTTTTTGGATTACTTATATCTCTCGTTTGCTACCAGAAATGACATAGTGATGTCCTTGGTATTTAGATAAAAGCAAAGCGCTTTTGGAGGTGGTCTTCTCAAAACTACATTTTCATCAATACTTTTGAAACTTGTGGCACAGCTGACAGCTCAGCATTGCTAAGCTAACAAAGCTATTTTCTCTCTGAGCTTAGGACCACAGCCCTTTTATGCTGCCTGGTTGACCTTGCTCCTTTTTTTTTTCCTTTTTTAGAAAATACTTGAAATTCTTTAAATAATGAGGTCAAAGGAAGGCCATTATTTCACTTACTTTAATTGTGCCTCTGAGTGTCTGTTATTAATTCCTTCCCTAAACAAACTGACCCACCCCAACCTACTGCTCAGATTTTTTTTTTTAACTGTGAGAAGATTCAGCAGAACATTTGATGTTTTGCTAGTTAACCAGAGCAATACTTCAGACATTCTTCCTAATATACCTACAAAGCATCTACCTTGTGAAGCAAGTGAAAGAGCAGAAGGATAATTAGGATATAAAGAATTCCGCTATGCCAATGTAATCCAGACAGCAACGTCTAATGAATGAGAACACAAAGGCATGCAGCAGCTGTCAGTTGAATGCATGCCACAGTGCAGAGCAGCTCTATAAATGCTTCTGAAAGATTTATAGACTTCTATTTCTATTCTGGTATTCTGTGAGCGTATATTATTTGGAGGATAATGTAGGGGGAGATGGGATAAGGATGGAAGAAAATTAGATCCCAAATTAGATCACAGATTAAGGCGAGGAGTAAAACTGCTCATGAATTATCATGGGCTCATAATAGAGCTACTGTATACTCAACACCCGAGAAAAGCACTTAATACCCTCTGCTTAGTGCCAGGGTGATTTTGGCTAAAAAAATAGAAATTAAGTGGAATTACAGCTTGCTTTAGCTAAGTACACATCCAGCCATTAATGCACATTCGGAAGCGTTGCTGAGGGCTTTGTTGCAGTTGTGAGGCTGTTGGGTTGCAGTTCTGGAGGCCTGTACACTGGGGCACACATCCGTGTGTCTGTATGCGCTCCCGAGGATCCGAACAGGTGTCTGCGCACGAGGCCGTGTCTGCAGGAGGAGGGAGGCAGTGACTATGACTGAAGCATATGGCTATGGAAGATATATTTGCTTCTTCTGAATTTTGTTTCTTCTCATTTCTGTCTGACATCCTCTGTCAGGTTTCCATGCTTAATTTTGTCAGTCTTCATTTCCCTCGTCAGGCTCTCTGGGAGGAATTCAGCTCGGGAAATCTCACCCTGAAACTTGCTAAATCAGAGCTCAACTAAAACGCCTTCATCTGTACCTCATTTTTTTTTTTTTGTGACAATCAGTTAGATAATAGCTTAGGAAAGGTTACTATCACTCTACAGTAGGGCAGGATTTACTCTCAGTATAAAACCTACGTATGTGTTATGTTTTGTCTAGTCTACTCTGGAGTATTCGTAATGGTAGTCCCCCCAGTTACCCTTCTTGGTAGAACTTTCTGTTGTTTAATAGTCCTTGTATTTAGCATTTTTATTCCTTGTGCGTAGCCTAAATTAATTTTCTTTCTTCAAGTTTCAGCCACTGCTTCTTATTTTATTGCTCTTATAACTTGAAATACTTCCTCCCCATATTTTATGTTACTTCTCCTGAAGCAGTTAGACGCACTTACCCTATCTGCTCTTTGCCATTTTTCTCTTAGTTGTACAGGTTGCCCTCCTTTCCTGTCACATTTTGGATTATGCCTGCTGAACTATTTATTATTTTTTACCATTTTCTCTAATTTGTTCCTGGGTTTTGTTTAGTCAGGAATCCCACCATAAAAATCCTGTGAAATAAAGGAAAAATGAACATGGAACCTCATTTTTTAATAGCCATTTTAAGAGTGTTTTGAGGGTTTATCAAGGTATTACATACCTGGTTAGTCACTTTCACAAGTGCTGAAGCACTATGTTCTGTGTCAGCATAATTAAGTTATGTTAATGAGTCTAATAAGTAGTCTGAACAATCAAACTACTTAAAAGTAAATATATAATTTCATACAAAATTTTTGTTCGGTGTCCGGGCAGAATCATTCAAAAACTAATTTGATGCCATGAATACTGCTGGATTTGTAATTATTCTGAATTGCACAAATAGTCTTGGAAAGAAAAGAAATTTCTGAATTAAGAAGGCTGCAGATGACATTCAAGGGGAAGAGAGCAAATCCATAGGTAACAAATGCCAGCTGATGCCAGCAGAGAGAACTGCATCTCTGGCAATGAGGAAGCAGCTCTCATTTATGTTGAAAGTATCTTTCAAGATTCTTTAATCTGAGAAACAGTAATCTTTCAGAGAGGTTCTTACTGAAAAATAAATGCGATATGAAAGTAAAGGTTTGATAATCTGATTTTGTATAACCTTATTTGGTCCTTGGGCAGGCATTTTCAGAAAGCTGCAATACATTTCAAAACTGGTAGTTAGAGCCACACCAAGAGCCAGCAAGGTGTCTGACCATCAGCACTAACAGGGCCCACAGCAAAAAGGCTCTGAAGACCAGGGGATTGTTTCTAATTCTTCTTGAGCAGTTCCCTATAATCCAGAAGAATTTGGGGAGACTTAATGAGGAAAGCTGCGGTAATTAGAAGCCTGGTGTTATTGTTGGACACCAACATCAGGACATGCCTTTCACCACAAACTTTGTAACCTAAACCTAAGAGGACATTTGGACAAACTGCTGGTTACAGCTAATTAATTATGTCTCTGTAGGGTAGGAAAGACAGGTGGGTGCACATTCCTTCCACTTGCGATCTTGGTTTGCACTTCCAGAGGGGAACAAGGATACTTAACAGTGTCCTGGTGCTGGAGTGTAACAGAGCCCAGCCAGAGCAGGAGATCTGACCTGTCACCTGGGACAGTCCAGAAGTGCCACTGTGCGATTGCAAAGGACATGGGCTAAATTCTTCACTTCATGTAAATTGCAGCAAAGTTAGTAAGAGACTTCAGGGGTTTCTTTTTCTGGTATTCCAAGAACAAGAATGGTAAGAAGGATGAATCACAGCTTTACCCCCAAAACTGTTGGTTCTAGTGACAGGCTCCAGGAGGCTTCATTGCATGTCTGTGATCAGAAGAATGACTATGTTTTATATTTTAGAGAAACAAAACCAGCCAGACATACTGAAGTCTGGCTAAGCTTTATGAATTTGCATTTTCATAAAAATAGATTGTGTTGTCATAAAAATCATTGCCTTCTTACACGTTTTAGGTACTTTTGCTTTTGGATTTGTTTTTTTGTTTGTTTGGTTTGTTTTTTTAAAATTCTTTTTGGGAACTAATGCACATGGAGACTTCCACATTGTCTATATTTCACTGAAGTCATGCCCTAAACAACATCACTTAAATAGGCCCCTTAAAAAAAGGTGAAATTGTATGGTCGGTCCTACAGCTCAAAGAATTTATATATCCTCATTATGGAATAAATGGTAACTTTAATCTCAGGACCATTTAACAGTCCTTCAGTTACACTGCCCAATCTTAGAAAGGCCCAGCTGTATGTGACAATGTATGTTTCTATTTCTTCATGGAAATCTAGACTATAGTATTTGCAACTGCTGTGCATGGCATTATGATGTACTAATCATTCCACTGCTGATGAAGACATTCATTCCAGAGACACATTCCTGTTTGGCTGCTCACTGGAGCCGGCCTGACCTGAAGCATATGCTGTGTGGATGAGGGAAATGGGATGAGAGCATGCGGGTGGGAGACCAGACCGATATTTCCCGAGATTCAGGTCCTTAAAAAAGCAGGGAGAACATTTAATCTAATTTAGTGGCAGAGTACCATGCTGGCAGCTTGCAGTCATTTCGGAAAACACAGTTGAGAGAAATGAAAAATCAACAAATATTATTGTCCATTTGAAAGCAGCTATAATTCAGGCAGAATTCAACAAATGGATTGTTGTTAGTTAGGATCTGGGGAGAGCTGCTCATGGTGTAGGGGTGAGCTATACAGGCTGTTACTCCACAAAAGCTGATGCGTTTCTCACCTGACCAAATCCAGATTCACTTTCAAGAACAGGTAATTCTATCTACAGCCGTCAGGCTGGCACTTGCTTGCACATACACCATTAAAAAAATAATAAATTTCATCATGCCCATTGGAAAACCTGATTGTCTCAGAAATTTAGGTCCCCAAAAAGGCCCTAAAATGCCCTATCATGCCATTTGGCTGATAGTCAAAGTGAGAAATCTCAGTTAGTTTAAAAGAGAAAAGCTGAAAGAGATGAGGAAGAATTCCAATGTTCAGCAAACAGCAAAAGTGAAATTTTAATGCATGCTAAAGTTAAGTTTCAGTAGGGCTGCTGAAATGGGAGGTGTGGTGTCAGAGACTGAAAACAGTTCATTCCTCAAACATTGATATAAAGTTTTGTTCATTACAAAGAAGCTGCAACCAAAGAAGCTTCCCTGTAGACTGGGACTTTGGACTGAAAGTCAAACTGCTGATTAGATAAAGGCAAAACATTCAGTCATCTCAGGCTGAGGGACAGGTATGCATCCAAAAAAGGCCAAAGCCACCAGCTGCAGTCATCCCCGGCTGAGTTTGCGGTGGGGGGAGAGCACGGCTCACAGAAGACAGATTTACACAGACTCACCCCAACCGAGGGGGGAGGAGGAGGTTTTGGGTACTTGGAGTAACCTCTGGTCAGAGGCACTGAACACTCATCCTCCAATTACCCAAACCGGCCCAGCTGTGGGACCCCCAACCCCACAGGCCACATCCATGGGACTCTCATGTAAGACAGCCAGGGGGGAGTCATAATCCATCAAAGACCCCCCAAAGTGCTCCCCAGAGGCTTTCAAAGACCCCCCAAAGTGCTCCCCAGAGGCTTTGCACCACCGGATGCAACAGATCCCGAGTCTGCTGTAAGAGACGTCCCCCCTCCCCCAGGAGGACATGCCTGGACATTGCCAACTGTCTCATGGGTGTATTAAGCCATGGGATTCTATGCTTTTTGGGGTAACCTTCACCACCAAGAAGACCAGCTGGAAAGGATCAACGAAACATCACTGGGATCCACGGAGTGGGTATTTTCCTTAGNTGATTAGATAAAGGCAAAACATTCAGTCATCTCAGGCTGAGGGACAGGTATGCATCCAAAAAAGGCCAAAGCCACCAGCTGCAGTCATCCCCGGCTGAGTTTGCGGTGGGGGGAGAGCACGGCTCACAGAAGACAGATTTACACAGACTCACCCCAACCGAGGGGGGAGGAGGAGGTTTTGGGTACTTGGAGTAACCTCTGGTCAGAGGCACTGAACACTCATCCTCCAATTACCCAAACCGGCCCAGCTGTGGGACCCCCAACCCCACAGGCCACATCCATGGGACTCTCATGTAAGACAGCCAGGGGGGAGTCATAATCCATCAAAGACCCCCCAAAGTGCTCCCCAGAGGCTTTCAAAGACCCCCCAAAGTGCTCCCCAGAGGCTTTGCACCACCGGATGCAACAGATCCCGAGTCTGCTGTAAGAGACGTCCCCCCTCCCCCAGGAGGACATGCCTGGACATTGCCAACTGGCTCATGGGTGTATTAAGCCATGGGATTCTATGCTTTTTGGGGTAACCTTCACCACCAAGAAGACCAGCTGGAAAGGATCAACGAAACATCACTGGGATCCACGGAGTGGGTATTTTCCTTAGTCTGTCCCAGTCACTCTCTTTCTGTCCCCCCCACCTATTTTTCTACTTTCTTTCTTTCTTTTCTTTCTTTCTTTTCTTTCTTTCTTTCTTTCTTTCTTTTCTTTCTTTCTTTCTTTCTTTCTTTCTTTCTTTCCTTCTTTTGTTCTTTCTTTCGTTCTTTCTTTCATTCTTTCTTTCATTCTTTCGTTCTTTTGTTCATTCTTTCGTTCTTTCCCTCTCATATTTACCATCAAGTAAAACCCATACTATTGACTGGCATATGGTCTCATTTGCGCCTTAATTTGGGCAGAGGAATTTCTAAAGAACCCTAATAATTGGATCTTAACATATGGCTAGTACAAAATCAATATATCATCACACTGTTTTGAATGAAAATCTCTACATATGCTTCTATATGTAAGTTTAAGATGGCAAACCTCATGGAAGACCCTGAAGGAAAAATCCGTACTGGAAAGGAACAGAACATGTTGTGTGTTTCACCAGTAAATGATGACAATACTTGGCTTCCCCTAGGTTGAAAATAACTCATTTGAAAAACTGCTTTATAAACTCATTAAATGAGGAAGTTTTGATAAAGTTTCATTTAGATTAATAATTTAGGTAAATAATTTACATGAGAAAACAGTAATTTCTGGGTTAAGAGAAGGTAAAGAGGTTTTGCTGGATAATGTTCTAAAACTTTAGTTATTACTGTTAACTTCTGTCACTGTGATCTGGATACATTTTTAACAATGTTTAATTGTTTCATTTCTGGGCATTGGCCCATGTGTATTTCAAATATAGAATGTATATTTCCAAACTTGTAATTAGTAATGATTTTAAAACTACTTTACTGTTGATTGTGTCACAATTTTTGCAATATTCATCCTGTTTGGAAATACAACCTCAATTTAATTTAGATATTTGAAAATTTAGGATTGTGCTGTCTTTTCAGTGCCATAAAGCCACACTGGAAATGGTTTCTTCCAAATTTGTATGCATATTTTCATTTACCTTGTAGTCAACTGCTGTAGTTCTGATAAGTAACTAAATTTGAATTTAAAATAATCTTTGCTGAAGGCCTTAGGTTGGCAAATGCTTTTCATACAAATAACAACTATTTCAATTTAGGTTTTCATTATTTCTGATAAAAAAGAACTACTAATGCACTGGAACTGTGATAATGAAAATTGAACAGATGGAATTGGATGAAAATGGCATAAAATTTTTTAATTATATCTGTTTTTAACATGGAAAGGGCTTAGTTGTTTTAATGAAAACAACGAAGAGGATTTTGTAGAAGATAATAAAATATAATCATATTTAATATGAAATAAAGCATTGCAAAGTAACTCAGTTGTCATTGAGAGTAACTTTGCAGGGAAGTCTTCCATTGTGCTCTCCCTCAAGAATACTGATAGGTTACAAAAGAAGCAGTCTGTATTCTTGCAAAGTTTTTTGATATTTCCACAATAAATGTTAATGTGTTCATCAGTTTCAAAATGAAGTATCTTCTGTTTTCTTTTTCATGTTCCACAAACTTGAAAACACCAATAAACAAAATCAGATTTAGATAGTAAAATCTTTCAGAATGATTAAGTCATGATTGTGCTCCCATTTGTGCCTTTGTAACAACATATATAAATCCAAATATCCCAGTGTACATTATTCCTAGCTTACATTACAGAAGAAAAATTGAAAGATCATTTGCAGTTTTTCCTTTTCATACTATGCATTAAGTAGAAGCGTTAATGGTCTATTCCACAGAACATCTGGAAGTCTCAGTTAGATAAAATGTTCTTGTGTTAGGTCCTTACAAACATACTGTTGGAAAAAGTCCAACTCCAATGGAGCTCTCACTCTCAGAAATGCTTGAGGACGGAGAAATAATGATTCGCTTTTTGTAGCTGCAGACACAAATCACAGAAAGGTGATGTGACTTGCCCAGGGATATACATGCAACCTCTGGCAGAGCTGGGATTTATGCTTTCATCTTGCTGCTCAGTGCCTTAATCGGAAAACCTTTATTCCTCTTGCAGCCTGAAAGTGACCAGCTTGGCTGCAAAACATTCCTGGATCTGAGGAAATAGTATTGTCCAGCCCTTCTGAGTCCAAGTGTTCCATGAAATCTGCCTGCAAGATGTCCCAGTCTCCAAAATCTCCCTAGCTAAATTGCGCAGAATTTAAATTTGAGGGTCGATTAGCAGAATTCACAATATACATTATTAGAGACTGAGGGGCTTTAGCACAACTGTGGCAATGTACTTCCAGCTGGCATCACATACATTAGCTGTAGGTACTGTCTGAGATCTCTCAAGCGTTATATTAAAAAAAAAAAGACCAAGTTTATTTTGAAAGCATTTCTTCATTTATACTCATTGGTAATAGCTCTTCCCCAGCGTTCTTTGCATGCTATCCTTTTCTTCTGTAATTAATAAATTTGTATCCTCTAGAATATAACTGCTGGGTTTAGTTATTACAGTGTTTCTGTTGACTGCCAGCCACACCATGCAGTGAGGTTTGATATCATGTTGGGGTGAGGGGGCTAAGTTTCTCTGTGGGTGATGAGCTAAGAGCAAGGTTTGAAAGGGCAGATTTTTAAAACAGTGAGTGAAATTATTAACATGAGACTGAAGGGCAAAGTAATAAAACTTTAAAACCATTAAGTCTGGAGGCCATGTCAGAACACTGTAGTAGAGGCACAGATGGCGTGCATACTGATGAGCAGGAAAACATAAAGGAGTGAGCAAAACTGTATGGGTAAATAGAGAATTATGTAACTTTTACCGGGGCAACAGATTCATTACTTTCTAAAGCAAAAACCCACTGTAGACAGCAAAGAGAAAATCAGAAGGAAAGCTATAGTAATTTCACTACCAAAAGAAAATCAATGAGTGAAGCTGTGGAAAGAATAAATAACAAAAAGATAATGAAGTGACAGTGGAAGATTTTGAGACACGGAAAGGAGTTGCGCAGGGTTAGCACATCTGGGAGCCTGCCTCTGATATTTCAGAATCTGCATTGATGGTATTGAAACTCTAGATGTCTGTAGTCATCTTGTTGGGATGTCTAGGCTGAATGCTGAATTGTTGTATCATCAGTCCATGGCCTGTTTTCTTCTCATCTCCTGAAGCTGGTGAGGTTCTTGTCTTCTGCCTTTGGCTCTGAGCAATGTGTGTTGCTCTAACTGATGACACACAGTAATCACTCTGGAGGGAATTTTCTAAATCATCCGTTTATATTCAGTTCAACTAAAGTGTTGATGACTTCATAACAAAACATTCTGCCCTCCTACTCTCCTAATAGTGGTATCTTCTGTGTTTTAAGGTGATAGCTTTTGCAATCTACAGAGGTGAAGCTGAGTACAGCACATAAGCATGCAAATTTTCTGCAATTGCCTTTGAATAGCTGTCTCTGAATCTGAGTTTTCATTCCAAAGGTTATGGATATCTGCGACATCTACCATCATAAATACTCCCATTAATAAATGGGAGTAATAAATGTATTAAATGGGATTTAATAAAATGGTGTTTTTTCTGAATCTGTCCTGCCAGAAAGTTCTGTGATCCACGTAGTCCTGAGATCCCCGTTATTATATAGCATGCTTGTCTACTTGAAAGGCTCAGATTTGGATAGGAAAACATCCCTGGGGACATCAGGTGGATGTGTGGGAAGCAGAGCAATGAGGAAGATCAGGCAATCACAGAGGTTGCTGGTGCAACTTTTCTCTTGTTTCCGACAGATCCTCTGAAGCCCCTTAAAAGCCTCTACTCTTTGGTTAAACTCTTAAATGGTTGCTGTCTCCAGGGAGCACCATCAACAGATGCTAATTACAATTCTTGGGTTGCTATTACTTAATCTAGCCTATCAAATGTACTACTTCACAACAATGGAAAAAGAAACTGAGAAAGTATTCTCAGTCCTTCTGTACAAAGGCTGTCAGCGTGGTTTTCTTCACAGTCATTCTGGTTGCCAGCTGTGTTCAGATCCTCAAAATAATTTCCTAAGTTTCCTTCATCTTTAAGTTTATCGCTATTCTGCCAAAATGTAATCAGTTATTTTATTCCCCTTTCCGTTGTTCAGTGTCGACAATTTAGAAAACATTAAACATTAGTAATATCACCCCTTCTGTTCTCAAGCTGACACAGCACTCCTTGACCCTTGGGTATTTTCTGAGTTTCTCAGCTCTGCATCTGAACTCAGCATGAGGAAGTGCCATGCACAACGGGAGAAGCAAGTAAAGGTAAAATTAATGCCATTTCACAGTCATCTAATATTATATTGATGGAAATTGAGCCATGTCCTTTTGGGTGCTGCACTTGGGATCTGCAATTGGATTGTTTCCTTATAAAGATGACTCCTGTTTCATTATCCCTTAACTATCTAGGGTTGAAAAATAAATTGCCTAGTAAACACATGTGATAAACAATACTGCTGAAATGATGCAAAATCTTTAGAGATGTCATTGTGGTCTGTGTTAATGGATGTGTTTTCAGTAGAATTTTATTTTTATGTGTGCCTTCAAATTTCACAGCACTTTAAAAAAGATTAACAATGTTAGAAACATGGGTGAAATATACTTAATGAGCCTATTCTGTGCCAAAATTAAATCTCTGCCCTTAATTCAGTGGCTGTAACTTCTGCATCTATTCAGTATTTTAGGCAGGGGGGATGAAACTCAGAGACCGGACTTGGCCAGTGGCATTTATTGAACTTTCTGCTATTGTGAAGCCATGTCCTAGTGGTGTGTGTGGTCTGAATGCACTCTCTGATCCCGCTGTAGAGAAAGTCCAGTCAGCTATAGTCCTCTACCTTCCACACATAGTGGATATACTCACTGGGCCATGGCATCACTGCTCCTCTAGATATTGTGAAAGGCTTTCAGCAAAACCAGTTTTTTCAGCAAGTTACCTGGAGCCTGCTGTGAGATGTGGTAGACGGCAATATGAGTTGGGCTTAAATAGCTGAGATACTTATTAAAAATATAACTGTATAACTTGCTTGATCCTTCTACATGGTGTTCGTGAATTCACTGAACTACGCTTACGGTGCGCCTTACATTAATAGACAGCACATTTCTATTCATAAGCTCTCAGTTCTAAAAGGAAATACAGGAAACTTTCTCAGGAGGTGAAAGCAGCAGCAGCATATCTGAATGATTGCCAGGTGAATCACTCCTCTATCACAATACTGACAGCAGCATCTTCACGTGTTTCTCCCCTTGCAACAGGCTCTTTGTCGCAGGCTTCTTCTCCTCCATTTATAATTCACCCTGTACAAGCTGTGTCAGACGTCTCTGCTCCCAGCACCCGGCAGTGCTTTTGGGCAGTCCTGCTGTGTCAGGGCTCACTTGGCTCAGCTGTTGCAGTGCACGGTTTAGTGTGAGAGCCTCCTCCCCAGCAGCCTCTGACCCACTGCCCTCTCGCTGCTGCAAGGCCATTAACTCAGGGACAGGGCAGCGAGCAGGACACTCAGAGTTACTGAGAGTGTCTTTCTTCCTGCTTCATTTTTTCCCTCCAAATGCATTTCTGCTCTCTGGGTAGTATATGATCATTTGTGTTGACTCCCAAAGTGGTTTGGAGAAATCCTGGGTTGAACTCTCGTACGCACCGATATGTGGGAATGGTTCTTGCTGTGCCCCATCATCATGCCTGGCCCAGCTCTGCTCCTCACAGAGGGACCAGGCTGCCAGGGAGGGTCCTTGCCCTGGTCTGTCCCATGGGCTCCTTTGCTACCTGCTCTGGCCGTGCTGCACCCTGACAGGAGACTCATGGATTGCAGGAAGAAGTCCAAAATGGGCACAGGCAGCTCTGTGGTCCTCACAGACATGAAGCTCTGCTCACAGTGAAGAATACTCTGTGGGACAGCCACATAGATTTGCTTTGTCTTAGCCTTCCTTTCAGAATTGCTTCTCATGGTGAAAGGATGATCTGTGCAGGCTGGAGATCACAGATACCACACGGAAATAAGAGAAAAGCATTGAGGGCATGGATTCTCGTGGATATTTATGGCAAAAGAATGGCATTTTAGAGTGGATTTTGCTGCTTAGTTCATCCGGCTAATAACCTTCTTTCCCTGCTTGAGTATCTTTCCCAAGAGCTCCTCAAAATCCATCTGCAGGCTTGACAAACTGCTCTGCTGGCAGTGACATCTCATTCTGTTTTTAATTTTTCCTGGGGGCCTTGTGATTGCTCTTGATTGTACAACATGCCCAGACAGGAAGTCATAAAGGAGAAAGGAATAAATGGCCTTTGGAAAGATAAAATCTAGGAAGAAGCTGCCTCTGTCATTGCCAAAACAATTATTCTGGGTCTTCCCTGCAATTCCCAGACAGAGGGGGTCTTGCAGCAGTTCATGTGGATTTTTCTGCTGCCTGCAGCTCATTTTTGGTTTCTCTGTGCTCTGGTACACTTCAGACATAGGCAGGAATCAATACCATGATGAATGGGCTTTGCGTGGAAGCTCTGGAAATGTTATGGTGTCCCTGTGTACAGGGTTCTCCACAGAAAATGGTCATTAGCTCTTTCAGGTGAAAATTGAGCAGCACTTGCCTCTAGCAGCCCCTAAGAGCTACCTCATCTTTAGGTCCCCACAGTGCCAGGTCCCAAATACGCAGCCCAATTTCACATTTCCTCAATTTGTGAGGGGTTCACAAATATAAATACTTCATGTTGAATTCCTGAAAAGAAACTACACCATAAAATGCGTATCTTCTTTAAGTTGCTTCTAATTATTTAAGTATTTCCCACAGACTTTGTTTCTCCAAAAATAACTGTTAGGTTCCCACCAATTCGGGGCATTTCACTTTTACTGTGCAGTGGCGGTTACTCGGCTTTCATAGATTGGATAAGCATTGATCTTTACTTCTTAAAAAGGGTTTTATTTGTCATTAATTAAGTTAAATTCAATGTTAATACAGTAAAATCTTTACCTTGTTGGTGTGTCTGTGCTATGGGTGTGGGTTTTTAGCTTACAGCAGGTGAATTTAATGTGCAGATATTTTATAGAGGTTTCACATTCATCATTTGTTTTAAAGATAAATTAATGAGACAAATAATAATAATTTTAAAATATGCAGCAAAACAACTCAAAAAAAAAAGGTTCTCATCGCTAGAGCTGATGAAGATGTAGGACTGTGTCTCTTTGAGGAAAAAAGGAGTAAAAAGGAAAGCCTTGGAATGAAAATTATTCTTGGATCAGAAAAAAGACACAAGGAACCATGCCGATTGAAAAATGAATTGTGCTTGCCTTGTGATTATTCCAAATTCTTTATGAGCCAAAAAAATTACATGTCTAATAATTCTAAATATTCAGCATTAGATCATATTGTCCTCTGCAGAACACGACTACTGTTTCCAGCTGGTTCATACCACGACTTCCTAAATGCTCAGCCTTCCCCATCTTCACCGTTGATGAAGTATAGGGAATACATAGGTTTAATATGTTAGATATTTTAGGCTAAATGAACTAATTACCTTTGCTTAGAGTCAAGGTATATGTATATATATCTATATATATGATATATATGGAGATACATGTGTATATATATATATATATATCTGTAACTATTGGAAGCAATAGGAATAATGAGGCTGAGTGTTATGTCTTGGAAAGCACTTTCCTCAATTTTTTTAGGTAACATTACTGAATTGCTTACTGAATGTTACAATTACATAAATACTCTGCAGCTGTAGGACTTCCTTTGAACAGTGTATCTCTTCTTAAAATCTAAGATTTTGAAAAAGCAGAATAAAATATTTAGTAGGAAAAATATTGGTTTATGATAACAATAATTCCAATGCTAAACCAAAAATTTTCATCTCTTCATGAAGAATTCATAGGTGAAAGCAACATTTTTAATTATGCAGTAGTTCTTACTCCTGCCAATGAAAATTCAGTTTGTGCTTTCATGTTTTTACAAGGTACATGCTTTGTATCCAAATATTTGAATACATCTATTCATTCTTTCTCTGCATCAATATTATCTTGATATTTATTTTCAACCTTCACTTGGCACTTCTTTTTTTTTTTTAAACATTGGGGAACGGAAAAAAAAAGGTTAGCTTCTATATGCTTTGTTGTTTACTTCATTAATGCAATTCATGAAATCTTTAGCTTTTTGCCAAGAAATTAATTTTTTAATTAATTCAGAAGCATTCATGGAAGAGGAATTGCTTTTCTTTGAGCAATGTTGCAGAACTTCAAGCTTCATTTGCAAAAAGTTGATCATTGTTGTCTAAAATTTTTCTTTATCCCTGTTTTTAAATCTTGTAATTAGAAAAATCAAACTCTTCTCCCATTTCACAAGCCAAATATTATTCTCTTCTATTTTTGTGATTATTGTGAAAAGCATTTTCTAGCCACCTTAAAAATATGAAATATAGCCACAGCAGGATTGTTGAACAACTAAAATTTCACCCTGGGATGTGGAAAATATAATTTATGTCAGCATTTTTATTGATTTAGTTTAGTATGAAGTTGCAGAGGTAACCAACCCTTCTAATATTTTTCAAGCTGTAGGGTGACCTGGTTTGTAGTGATTATCAGAGCTGTGGAGTTTGGGGAAGTGGTACCTTGGGTGCACTTCCTTGCAGCTGATGGGACCTATCAGGGGACCAGCTCTGTGTGCCTGCACTGGACACTGTGGGATACTCACAGAAGAAAAACAATGAAGGCCTAGCAAATTATCCTGTTTGTTTGTAAATGTTGGAAAAAATGAAATAGACCTGAAGCACAGAGCTCAACACAAATTCCTCTGGTTTATATTTCCCAGCCTTGCGGGCTTGTGCTGCTCAGGAAAACCAGCGAGAGCTGTACAACAGGAACGATTCATGAAACAGAATGAAAAAGTTTTGATACCAGCAGCCGCTGCCACACAGCTTTACTGATCTTGTCAGGGAACGTTTCTTTGTCCCAGAGTCAAAGCAAAAATAAGTTAACCCATCTGTGAAGTCCCTCAGAAGGTCAGCAGGCTCTCAAAAGTATTTTTGGAAGGAATGAGAGTGGAGAAGAACATGGTGGTGACTGCAGAGTCAGCTGGTGAGTGGCAGGGATCCTATCACGGATGACTGATGCCAGGGCAGTGCAGTACAGCTCAGCCCTGACTCAGCTCAGTCCATGACAACAATCCACACCTCACCAAATCACAAAGTGCATCCAAGTTGGAAGGGACCTAAGCAGATCATCTAATCCAAGCACCCTGCTCGAAGCGTGCTTCAGGGCAGATCTCCTGTAGGTGTACGACTGCAGTGAAAACAGCGTGCATGCTGAGATCCTAAGAGACACCTCCTCCTGTATTTTGTTATAAACTATGAGTTTCAAAGTGATTACTCCCCTGCCTATGGGTGTCTTGGAGGTTGGAACAGGCATGGCACCATGCCAGAGAGTAGACTGAAATGTAATGGCTATGTTCCAATTGAGTCAGAAGTTATTTCCAATTGATAGCAAAACTAGTTGCACTATCTCCCAGTTAATACATTCATGATGATCTCAGATTTTGCATGATGGTGGCTGGATTCCCTGAAGGATGTGAATGACAGAATTACAACCCAGTACACTGATTTATGACCTTATAGCAGGCAGGGCAGGCAAACCAGCACATCTATTATAGTAATTTTTCTTTTAAAAAGTTAGTCTTATAACTACCTCTGACAGTCTGAGTTTTTGTGAGACAAACCACATAAATCCATGCTGCTGGTTCAACTATTGCTGGAAGCACAGCAATGTAGGCTGCAGGTGGTTGGCTGGGCATGCAGCAGGAAAACCTGCCTATAGCATCCCCTAGTCAGGGAAGTGCAACTTCTCCAGCAATATACTGACCAAGTCCAGAGCTGAAAAGCCCAAATCCAAAGCTGTTGGACTAAACAGAAAAGTTATCCTAGTTCTCCCAGCAGTTTGACAAAATGATCCATACCAGGATGCTACTTTTCAAGATTTTATTTAGCTTTCTCCATATGCCTGTTGTGTTTGTCCTTCGTGACCTATGGAAAAGTGGGTTGAGACTGTCATCTTAAAAGGCAGTAAAAATGTATGTTAAATAGTTTTGGTTTTTTATTTTTTCCAGATTTCTGTGGCATATCTTCTGATTTCTTGGTTTAAATTTGAAAAGTTGAAAGACTCCAAACATACTCCTCTCCCAGGGGTATAGCTGATGCAAAAATATCTAAATGTCAGTTGAAGCAACATCTAGGAGAGAAGTGAGTTTCATAGACCAAATCATCCCAAACTTCTTGCATGGCATACAGAATTAGTATGCTTAAGTCTGCACTTTCAGTTTTAGACTGAGGTCTTTCATCGCCCGTCTGATGCAGGGAAATCTTTGTTGTGTACTAGGTAGGACCTAGCATTTTGAGATCAGTCCATGTAGATCTTTCTCATACAGAGGGCTCTTTTAAGTTCTAGCAAGATACGGTATTTTCTTTTATGTTCAAACTAGAATGATGAGGTTTCTGAACAGAGAAAACTAATGCTAACTGGTAAGGAAGAGCAGTGAGAAGTATCCTAAACATGATTTTACCTCTATGTCAGTTCTGTCTTGCTGATTTTCAAAAGGCTGTCTGTACACAATTTCGCCCTTATACCAGAATAATTTGACCTTGAGACCTGCTTGGTTTACTCCTTGCTGAGAATTTTATTCTCATGCCACACTTGGCAGCATCTAGAAACATTTGTTTCCTGAGCAAGTTCACTTACCCTCCAGGGTATACCAGATGCTGCTTTTTTTTTTTCTTTAAGGGAAGCAAGAGGACTCAATCCTGACTGTTCATCCAAAACACATTTTTCCAAATAAAATTAATTATATTGTGACTGCTGGGTTTATTTATGTTTCATGATATCCAAGCGACTTCCCCAAAATATTGCTATTTCATTTAAGTCTAAAGCTACCAAAACAAAAGCTAAGCAATTAGAATTTCAGCAAATTATCACAATAGGGTTTATCTGTGTTGTACTGAAAAGTGATAACAAACTGACAAACATACGACCACGAGTCCAAATAAGGCCCATTTCTTCAAAATCACTTGCAAAGAACTGCAGAAGAAAGAGCAGATGCAACAAAGCAAAAGCTTCATTACAACACTCCCAGTCTGAATACAAGCATAAAACCCAATCAACCTGCTTTTTAATTCTACAGATTTTGGTATGATGCCAAGATAATTTCCAGCTCATTTTTTCTAATATTAAAATAAAATTGCACAGCAATCTTCTCCATGGTAATCAGGAACACCTCACATCTGCATTATGAAATAGACAATTTAAAATGTTTATCTCAAAGCCACAATGCAAGACAAACAGCATCCTGTATATCACTCATCAAAACAACAGGACACCTGACTACAAAAAAAAGAGATCATCTCATCAAACAGGACAGCTGGCCATCTTCCTCTAACATTTGAATTGCTGATGTGCTTCCCATCTTCAGCATTATCCTGTAAAGGCCAGGAATGCCGTCTCTTCTTTACTTTATTTTTGGAAATGGGATGGCTGTGTCTGAATTTTAGAAATATTTCTTGGTATCATTTTAGGCATTGTTTCAGGACATAGCTGCTTGTGGCTGTGTGGAGGCAGAGGGTGTGTGACTCACAAGAAAGACCAAGCGTAAGCTCTCAGACTGAGGGCATCTCCTCTGGCTTGGGAGTCACCATCCCAGGCTGAGATGAAATCTCTGACATTCTCCTGGCCAGAAGGACACTCCTTGGCACTATCAGACAATGTCTCTCTGAGACATTGCCCCGGTCCTATTTCTAGGGTTGGACCAGGATGTCTGGGATTTTGTACTCATCCAGATTCCTTGTCACTGAAGGACAGATGAAAGATCCACCTTCACAGGAAGGCTGTAGGGTCCCTTTGGCCCGTTTCTGACTAAATGCTTGGGTTTGAGAGGAGCTGTCAGTTAGTTACTCTGCATCCTGATGCAAAAATATCCTCTGGGTGCAGATGGGTTAAAATCAGCATTAGAGACAAAAAGGCGGACTAAATCCTGCCTTCGGTCTTCAACACAGATGAGCTCATTGTCAGCCACGCTGGAGCTGCCTGATGACTTTTTTGACAAATGATCATCACACCTCTAACCTTCTCATGGAACGATTTAACTGTTAAAAATGTCCATGTCTAAGGATCTATCAGGATGTAGCATTGGTGGGACAGGCAGTGGCAGGGGAGTGGGACAGGGACCTCCTGCAGTGGCCCCATCCCAGCAGAGGAGCCGGGGATGGTGACCAGGGCAGGTGAGTCAGCGCCTGACACGGGCCTGGGCTGGCAGGGACATGGCTCAGGCCAGGAGCAGGACAGGTCAGAACTGAGGAACCTCCTGGGCAAAGAGGATGAGGGTACCTGAGAGGAGGACTCTGCTGAGGATGGTCAGGGCCATCAAGACAAATTAGTGCACTCAGGGCCCTGACAGTAAACTTGATTCAGAAATACTCGTTAGAGTCAACAAGAAACCAAATATCCTTTTGTCTCCAACCAAAGAGTGATGCTGGTAGGACAAGGAATAGGGCAGAAGACAGACTGAAACTTCTCGCCACAAATGCAAATTAAAATATGTTCAAAGCCAAACATGTGCATTGATAAAACATATCCTACTGAGATAATTAAGCATATGAAATTATCTGTACAAGAATGCAACTTTTTCGTTTTTATGTAAAATGAAATAAAATGAAGTCTTTTCAGATCAGTATGTAAATCAAAACCTAAATAAAATCATGCAACTGCAGACCATCTGCCTTCAGAGAATGTTTTTGACTGTGATAAGCTATTTAATGATGTTGCCCACACTAACAATGCCTATGAATTAGAGGAGTCATGTGCCTTGCAACAATTTGCTCTTATGTGTCTTTTCCTAAATACCTTTATTGTTGCTGTTACACCCTGTCACTGGATTTTATCCAAAGTAGGGTGTAATTAAAGCTGGCTGAGAGCTCAGTTCTGAGAGCAGAATGTTGAGCTTGGTCAGATGAATGCTGTTTCATGCTTGGCCAATGATCGCTGACTGATATTTCAGCAAAAGGCAATATTTAAAATAATATAATGTACCTGGTCATGTTTTGCAATATGTTCCATGGCTTATAAATTCTTGTTTGAACCCAATGTGATTTACTTTATCCTCTGTCACATGAATTTTGATTATCCAGCTTATTATGGATAACTGCAAACATTGCTCATAAGATTATCCGCTCCTTCTTAAACTCAGCTGTAGCCCATGAAGCCTTGAGCTTCTCTAGCAGTGGACTGGGGAAAGTCTACCTAAAAATCGTAAGTTGTATTCACTTTAAATGCACACACTTGTTATTAAATACATAGCATGGCTTACATGATTGCAAGAGAAACTGAATAAGAGATTTTGAGTTTTCATTTCAGGACATAATATGAAAGAAGGTGATATTACTGGCAGCACATGGCAGCAGCTGAAGCAAGCCCTAGGCTCAGGGGCCCAGCTTCCTCGGAAAAAAAAGAATGTCAGCTCCACACAGCAGGGTTTCTGAACTTGTAGATAATAAAAATGATTAAATTCTTCAGACTTATCTCAAATCTTCCTAGGATAGTTGTGTTTGTGCCTACAGAAGTCACGTTGTTGGGTTTCACTAAAGAGTGGGTTCAGTCATCACGTTACTATCAAAGGCAAAATACAACAAAATGAAGGGTCCAGAAACACCCATCTCTGAAAGGGTTCTGGCACCAGCACCATCTCATGAATGCTACAGTCAAGTCCTTCTGATGACAGCTATTTGCTTGGCTGCAGTAGAGGTGCACAAAATGTCCCCAGTAGTACTGTAAACAATATGAAATATGCTTGTTTCTTACTTCTCATTGCAAATGAAATAACTTCTGTGGTTTTGTTGAGATTCACAAAGAGCTTTTGAGTGAAAGTGGGTCTTTGTCAAGAGGAGAAAAACTGGACCTGATAGCAAATGCATTGAGAAAAATGCTAGTCTTTGCCATTCTCATGTGAGAGACTGTATAACTCGCATGAGCTTTTTCTCATATTCTCAGGAGTCACAAATATAGGTGGAAAATGAAACATGAGACTCTAAATGATAACTTATCACATTTCACCTTACTTTATTCCTACAACTTACAGCTAAAATGGTAAGAGTGGAGAATTAACTCATTAAAGGGGTAGAGATAATGCCTTAAAGAACTTGAAAAACCTCATTACTTTCGTGTAAGATAGAGAAGGCCTGATTTGCATTTATGCAAATTCACTGGAAAGGATGCAATTATACAGCATAACTTAATGTGAAGATGAATCAAACTTGATGTCTTTCTTTATAGCTTCAGGGCAAAAAGCTGAGTTTCACAAAGACCTTTAAGGTGAAACTTAGGGTTTCTAGTTACTGAGTTATTCCAATGCTTTTGCCTCAGAAAAATGTTCAAAATAATCTTTATTTTATTCCTTTTTGAAAGGTAAATTTGGGGACTAACTGAGAGTTACTTTTAGGTTGTGTGCATATTGGTCACATATACTCTGTGACTCAGCCTGCTGGTCAGCAAAGGCCAGTTTTTTTTGCTTACTGGAGACATTATACGATATTCTTAGTAACAGCCAGTTCTCTGGAGAACTTCAGAGAGGCAGCAGAATTAAAAGAGCTGTCACTCATGGAAACAACTTCTTACAGTCAGCAGGGAAGTAGTTATCTGAAGCTATATTATTTTATGCGTTTCAGATCAGACCTGTAAACCCCCATTTCTCAGAACAGCTATGTTATTATCACTGTATGTCAGAAGCAAACATTTCAGTAAGTACATTGGGCATACTCTATTCTAGAAATAAGGGCCAGGGAAAGGATGCATTGTCTCCAAAAGATCTGACCTGAACCGATAGTGATGTGTAACTGGTTGATACCTTTTAAAGATACTATCTACCTATCTATCTAGGAATACATAAACAAATATATGTCAATATCTATCAGCAATTAAATATATCAACATATATATATATATATGTGCCTATATTCATATATCAACAGGAATAAAATATGATAAGTGAGAATAGAATCAACTTTTTTGAATTATATATTTTATACAAACAAAAAAATCTAATGTTTCATTTATTTTAGGGGCAAAAAAAAATGGCCACTAAATAATCTCCAGCGTAACAGAAGAACATTCAGAAGCTACCTGCGAAGCTCTGAAAACATGATTACAGCAAGAAGCACTAAAAGGCTATGTCTATGCTTCAGTGTCATCAGCTTTATATTAGCTTAGCTCAACTACCAGAAACAACCTCATTGCCATAATTTGGGATTTCCTCAAGGTGTGTGTTGCTGAAGATACCCTATTTTTACAGCCCATACTCTTGTGTTTATAGCTAGCTCAGCTGTCTCTAGGTGAGGGTAAGGCATACACAGTTCCATCCTTTCATATCCGTTTATATGCTTGGTTTAATGCATTAACCCTAGGAAAAGAAATCCTAATGGATACCCTGCCCCAATTGCCACAGCTCTGCAACAGCACCCTTGAAGTCGCTGCAAAACAGAATTGGAGGTTCCTCGTCTTTATTACTAATTCAGACACAATTTTTGGCAGGAAAATATTAACAGGTAAGTAATCCTGTACATGATTTATGCATAATGTCAGAGACATAATAATTTGTAATGCCAGAGGCATAATAATGTGTATAAACATAACTAGAAGAGCACTGTAGTTTGTTGCAGTCTGGGAACTAAATGGCGATTAAATTAAGTAACAGCATAAAAATCAACACTAGGAATGTACAAGTCACTTGATCACAAATTACTTACTTTACCTCTCAGCATAATCTCGTGCACAAAATGTCAGATTTAATTATGTTACACTAGTTTAAAACTTCCATCATTTTTATATGTCCTCTTGAACTCATTTACCACTCAAATGTAGCAAACATGCTTATGAAATTTTCAGAGTTTCGTGTACTGCCTTGTACAAATAAACACTGTGTTTAATTGTTTTGACTTGTGAAATAAGAAAATGAAATGTGAAAATTGTGGTAGGATAATAAATGCAGTGTCTTGCAATGCCATTTTTACTGACACTGAGGTGTAAAAATTCCCTGGTTTTGATCTGTGACAGATAAAACCCAAGAATTTCTTTTCCCGATGAAATTTTTGATTTTAGGTAATTGCCCTCTGGCGACCATGCTGGCTGTCCATATGTAATAAAACAGGATTAAGGTAACCTAGGAAACCAGTATAAACAGATGTAAAGGTCTATTATTTTTCATATTTTCCCATTTGTGCTCTTATCTCAGAACCGTTGATATGGTACATAATAAAATTCTTGCCATTCCACCAATATATATATAAAGATGTTACAGTACTCAGGCTACTGGGCCAAAAAGGTCCTTCTGCAGGTGTGCAGAGAAGATATGAAGTGTACTGGGGATTCAGAACACACATCCGAATGGCTGCCTCAGGAATGAATAAGGAAGATGTTTTTAGGATAGCTGCAATCATTGACAGTTCCAGCTACAAATAAAATATTGAAAGTAGGGAACAGAGAATGGTTTTGTTTTACTAGAAGGGAATAGGCATAGGCTGATTAGTTTGCCCATCACGCACTAATGCATGGGTGAAAATACCTTCCTGTTGATGATAAAGACCAGATTCTGTGGTGTGCAAGTTAAAGAGATGACCAGAATATTTTTTCAAATACAGCTGTTGTTTTCTAAATGACTCTGCCAAATGGCTGTGGTCAAAGAAAGGGCTTGGAAGTTTAGTTGAGGGACCTCTTGCTTTCAAGTGGAGGTGAAGGGAAGGGAAATGGACAAATCTAAATGTTCCCTTTCTCCTCACAGAATGAGTTGTTCAAGAAGGGAACAGATAGCTACAAATTTCCTGACTTGTCCTGTCTTAGTGACAGTGTGCGTGCCAAGAAAAATGTTGCATGTCCCACCAGGAGACGTCTCTGGAAGCCACTGCATCTCTGTTGTTATGTGCTGAAAAGTTTCTCTGTCCTTCTACTTGCCATGGTAATTACTGTGCCACCAGGAACTGGCAGCTTACAGCTTGATCTCAAGAGCACACTGACTAATTTCCTTTGCTTAGGCAGGGTTTTCACATAATTTTCAAACTGCCAAAGCACAACAGAACTGCATGGTCTACTCTAATATCCCCAGACCCAGAAAGGGTTCAGAAACATAAAAGGCCCAAATGGAGATCATGGCTTGGTCTGAAGCTGACTGTGGATTGAAATGTTGCACTTCACAAATTTTGGATCTTCCCTTCAGCCTAAAACTTGAGAAGAACACCCACCAGCATACTGTTCATATCCCAGAAAAGATCTGAGCTTTCCTTGCATCTCACCAGGAAGCTGCAAAAAACCTGGATTCCCAAGGTTTTCAGTCCACCTTAGAGAATATGCTAGTCAAACACAGGGGAAAAACTGAGTTCATGTAGCAGTACAATACAAAACCTCTGCTTTCAAGTTAAAAGTCTGGCCACAAACATCTGCCACTCTGTACTTACAGAGTTGATCTGTTTGATTTTTTAGATGAACAGGAGATAAGACCTGCAGAAAGCTACAACACTCATGATACATCTTTTCAGGAAGAACAAACAACTGGTACTGGTGTTTATTGTGGCAAAAGATGCTGAAATCTTATTTCTGCTCCTCCAGAAAGCAAATACAGAATACTCATGCTCAGTAGAGCAGCTGAGGGTTTCTCTTTATTGATAAGAAAAGCAGCTGAACTAAGCGATGAAGTGCTGTTGGTGTACTTTATTCGACAAGGCAAAAAAATCCCTGGGAACATGGGGAACCTTTTAGTACAGTGCTGGAAGACAAGTGGGGGAACTAGCTTCAGAATAACCTTCTCTGACCTCCATCTCAAGAAAACCCACCCTCCCACCCAGGAAGAGGAGACTGTGGGAGGAAAGAAAGGTCTGACTCACAGCAGAAACAAAAAAGTAACGCAAAAAGAACAGCCTGCATATGCCTCAATAAAGAGATCTCATATATCTTTAATTAGCTCATTATAGAAGAGTGTAAAGCACAAAATGAACTCAATATGGAATTATCAAATCAAATGGTCTTTAAAAAAAAAGCAGAGAAGCAAGAAGTTGCTTATGGTACAGGTTTGCTGTTCTAAGCAAAAGGGAAAAAGAAGAAAGAAGGAAGAAACAGAATAAAAAGTTTGGACATAATCTGCTGTGACGGAAGTGTCCATAGGAGTGAGTGGGGAGATTATACTACTGCTTCCATCATTTTGTGTGCGTCTGCATTCCTGAAGAGGACTTCTCTTTCCATATTCATATTCACTTTCAGCTCTCCAAACAATATAATACTCCAGGTTAAAGAAATGTTAAAAATTTAGGTGGTATAGCACAGTATGTCAAAATGTAGACATCAAGTGTAACATTATCCTGACATTTAAAGAGAAATGACATTAATTTCATGCTGCATCTACCGCAGCCTTTCTGATCTGCAATTCTGCAGCAAAATAAATGAGATGAGCACTTTAAGTACTGTAAGTTGTGTGGCTGCAACTCACCATCAGTGTAAGTTTTACTTTCAGCTTTTTTCTCACAGAAATGACCTGATATTTTGATACATGTATGCTTTGCACTTCTTTATATTCCCTTGAGTTGCCAAAACAGAGCAAAAAGGCAAATAGGCTTTAGAGACCAAACAAGCTCAGCAGCTTTTCCAGAAACATTCACAGAATAGTGTAAGGAACACGAAGACCTGCCTTTGAACTCATGCATCTCCTCTCAGTGCTAATGGAGTGAAAGTGTGCTCTAGTAACCTTCCCTGTGCCCCTTGATACGAGCTGTGCTAGAGAGTGGTTGGCACGACTTGGATCCTAGGTGGTATTTACAGTACTCTCTGCTGTCTTCATTATCAATCAGAGTAGCTGAAATAATGAGTAATACTGTAAGAATTCTCTAAAGGGAAGAAGATGTAAACTCAGTCAAAGTTGAGGAAAAGCAGGGGAAAAATTACAATTCTTCTCCCCTGGCAATACAGCCCTGGGTGCAACACTTGGATGGATGATACAGTGCTCAGCCATTCCTGTTGCACCCTCTACTAGCTAAATTACAATGCTGCTATCTTTCTGGAAGGCAACATAGAACTTGCCATATTTTGGGTGTGCACTTTAAAATCAAAAAATACATACTGAAAATAATAATAATTCAGGAACTGACTTGTGAGGGCCATCTCCTATATTTCAGCATGTTTGACCCTGTCCCTCTGATACATCTCATCTTGGAGAGCGACCATTTCTTGAGAGTAAGTTACATGGGAGCTATGTAGTTTCTTATGAACATATGGCCAGCCAGGACAGGTGACCCCAACTCACCAGAGGGATATTCCAGACCATAAGACATCATGATCATTGTAGAAAGTGGGGGGAAGAAGAAGGAGGGGGGGGGATGTTTGGAGTGATGGAGTTTGTCTTCCCAAGTTACCATTATGTGTGATGGAGCCCTGCTCTCCTGGGATGGCTGAACACCTGCCCAACCATGGGAATCTGTAAATTAATTCTTTGTTTTGCTTTACTTATGGGCACGGCTTCTGCTTTCCATAGTGTTTAAAAGATGCTGAGTCATGGTTGAAAGTTACTGTTGTTTGCACCTCTAATCACCAGACAGGCGTATCACACTCCAATTTCCCACATGCAGTCAAAATCACTAACTTTTCTCACATAGAATATTATAAATAATTTCCAAAATTCCTGCAGCTATAGAACTTGATGAACATATACATTTATTTATACAGTTCCCTATCAACAGCGAGGACACAGGTTTGCTGCAGCCCAAGGTATGGGCAGTGAGCCAGCCCTATTTTCAGACCCCACTGAATGAATGGGGGCACAGCCCCATACCTGCATGTCTGGATGGTGTCAACTTGCATCTCAGACGCTTTTAGACATTCAGAAGAAAAAGAAAAAAACCCCCATAATTTGATACGTCAACTTCTAAAAGACCTCTTTCTGTCTAGAACTGGTGAAATGCGAGGAATTTGTAGTGGCTTTTGAAACCATGGCACAGAGTTATCCTATTTAATGACCTGTGAGATTCAGAAGAGCAATATGAAAAATGTGAGATAAATATCAAGGGCTTGATCCTGCCCTTTGATACAGCACTTGAGCATGACTTCCAGTTATTGAAAATCATCTTCTTACTGCATATGTCCTCGAAATGTGGGAGCAAAACAGGAAAAACTCCTTTGGCTGTGCATATTAGCACAAAAGGTGATGGCTTTTTATTCAGGAATTGCTGCAAGTGACTACCTTATTCTGTTATGTAAGAAATCTGGTATTGGGCTTTAATTTACACTGCCAACACAGAGCAATGCCACCACAGCTAAAATGTAAGAAAAGGTTCTGTAAATAAAACAACCCCAACCATCCAAATTAACAGAGCCCACACAATGCACTATCTCTCAAAACCACTGGCACTGTACTGATTTTCTCCCCAACCTTTTTCAGAGATGCTGATTAGATTTTTTTATCTCGGTGTTCATTTGTGGCACCACTGAGTTTCACAGACATACATGTTTTCAGAAAGATAGTTTTAAAATTACTCATAAAAATTGTAGTCATAACAGATTTTTTCATATGCCTGCATTTTCTATTTGTCTCCAATCCTATTGACTCAAAGAACTCAAAAATATCAGGCTTTTCCTACATGACCAATATTCCATAATATCTGCTGTAGTGGCAGAAATATAAAAAGAGAGAGGGAAAAGGAATGATCAAAAGGAGAAGGGAAGCAGGACATATTCAGACAAGCAACACTAACAAAATACCTAAACTGAATAAAAGAGAATGAGATAAACAGTATAGCGAGCAGAACAAATGTTGTACTGACACAAGCTAAACAAAGGAGTTAAAAATCTTCTAAGGGAATACAAATGATAAAAAAGCAGAAGAAAAAGGAAAGAATTAAGTAAAAAAAAAATCCCAGAGGAGAAGGAGAAATCCAAGTACATCTGCCTTTTTTGTAACAGAAGCACTATTTTTCCATTTACTTGGATGGGAATCAGGTAAGACTCTTAATGAAAAGCAGAGAAATGGAAAGCTTTCTTGAAGATGAAGGAATGACAAGAAAATGTTTCTAGAGAAAAAATAATAAAAATTAATTCAACATTTTGAAGATGAAATGTACTCTAAACATCATACAAATTATAATTGGGAATTGTAAAACTCAAGAAATTGGAAAACAGAGTTTATCTCTTCCTTTTAACAAGTTACATGGGTTTCCATTTCTGTTATAGAAAAGAGTCTCTGAAGAAGCACTGAAGTCAAAGAATCACAGCTTACAGTTCTGCCTCTTGTAAGTGTTTGGCCTTTTGTCTCTTCTTTCCTTCCCCCCATCCCCAAGAAAATGAACCTCAAATGGATTTCACTGTACGGAATTCCCCCGGCACCTTGATCACCAGGATATGTGACATTTTCATGCTCCTAAAATGTGCTCAGGGGGCACAGGAGAAATGTTTGCCTCTCTGCTTCTCTGTAACAAATCTGGCAAAAAGATCAGTCCCTGACATGCCTGTGGGGCTGAAAGTACTTTAATGATTCCTCTCCTATAGAGCAGTGTGGCATGTAAACAGGATGAGGGAAAGCATTCTATTACTGTGAGGAGCCTGTGCCATTGTGTGAGTGCTGCAGGTCTCAGGAGGCCAAAGAGAAGGTTCAAAATGCACCCCAGCATGGCCCTCCCACTTAGTGATGGATGTATTTCTGTGTGTATATTTATTTATAGATTTTATATATTTATTACATGTATGCTCTTATATGTATATCAAAATTCTGCCTTCCTCTTCCCGTTGACTTTGTCTCTCCATAATCACAGTTTCCTCTTTTTTTCCTCTTGTAACTAGCTTATTTCTTTCATAAAGGGCGAGAGACCACCAAAAGTAATGGAAGACATAGAGAACTGACCACACAGGGGCAAACATGACATCAACGATTTCAGAAGTCATGCAGGATTCCCTTGGGAGGGGAGGAAAGCAACGGACATCTTCTGAAAAGTCAAAAGCACAGAAGGCAGCAGAGCCTGAGTTGCAGAAGGAGGCAGAGAAAACAAAGATGAGTTTGGATCATGCTTCTTTGATGAGAGGAATGAATATGAGCTGGATTTAAGTACAACGCTATCAAGGGAAGTGTTTCTGCTGCAGCAAAAAAGCGAAATGTAGTTGGAACACATGTTTTGCTGGTAGGGACAAGAAGAATGACTGGATTTCACAGATATATTAGAAATAGCAGCAGGATTTAATGGCAATACTGAGGGGAAAAGAAATGAACGGAGAAGTTGAAAAAAAAAAAAGCACCAACTTTGTGACACTGATGACTACAGGAGATGAGAGACTTGCCAGTGGTGACAAACAAAGCAGAGGATTTATGTCAAAAATGTGTAAGTTAGCCTCCCGGAAAAGTTGAAGTATCAGCAAAATCTGGGAAAGGAGATCTGTACTGGATGATTCATCTTGCAGGGGATCTTCTAAATGTTGTGGTAACTAACTTGAAGTCCTCAGTTTCAAAATATATTGGACACTTGCAGACCTGAGTTTTGCATTATTCCCTGGGTAACCAACAAAACTCTAACTTGAGTTATTTTGGTTTTATCTGTGTGAGTTCCTGGGAGCTGAGTAAATTAATGAAAGGAAAACAACACCACATAAGCTTGAACTTGAGAAAGATTAGTCTGGTACTGAAAGGAATCACTTTAAAATAGCTCCCACTGTTTTCAGTACATTTTAATCTAATGTAGAGGTTGGCTAACAGTCACCCCTCCTTAGTGACTCGGTTTGTCTGTGTTTCAAGTGCTCCTTGTTGGCTTCCAGCTGCCATTATTCCTGTATGAACTGCTGTCTTGTGACAGGAGAGGAAAGCAGTTATTTGGAATGTCTCAACATGGCATTTGCTTTTATTCCAGATGCATGCATGAGACGGAATTTGTGTTAGGTTTAAGTAACTAGATCTCATGTAATGAAAAGACATTGGATGTGATTGGTGCTTTGGGCTCTGGTTCCTTCCATAGTTTGCAGTTCTGGAGAGGTATGAAAGCAGTGTGAAATATTGCAATCCTTCCTGGGGAAGAGTCCTCTAGAGCAGAAAGTGTGGAAATAGTCAGCAGCTCTGTGAAATCAGAAGTTTTAATGACTTCTCCTGCCTTAGTTTACCATTTGAAAAAAAAGGAATGCTAATTTACCTGCATTTTAGAGGTACTGTGGGAGGTAACATACTTAAGGTTTGCAAGCCATTTTCCTTTCTAATTTTTAAACAGTGTTATTTAGCTAAAACGAGAGCACTTGTGAACAATTGTAACCATGGCCTGCAATTTGTAACTGTGAGCCATCCTTTGTTTAACGAATTCACACTGAGAACATTTGTAGCACTTTTGCTGGTTTCAAGCATATTAGTGAAGGTTCCAGACCAAATATTTGCCTCCATCTGAGTGAGAGACCCTTTTCCTCTAAATCTTGGCTTACAATCTATGGAATAATAAGAGCAATAGTAGTTGTAGTGACAGCAATAATAGTAGCAATAAATAATGTCACTATAATAATGATTACCTCTGGGTTTGGTTACTGAAAATCTTCTTACTGATTTCAATGGATGCTCCATATAAGACCAGCTCATCTAGACTTAACCTCCTTGGCTGGAACTTTGGATAAAACTTTGTGTGGAACTGTTGATGTCACTGTAGCAGCAGGAATTCACAAAATACACCTTTCAAAGTGTAGTGATCTCCAAAGATACTAAAAGCCATTGAGTCAATTGAGATATTAGTTTTATGGCACACTGCAGCTTTTCCCAAGCTGTTTCCTGATAACTCAGTGTTCCATAGTTGATAATTACCAATTTCTCATTTTGTCCCACGGGAGCTGATGACCTTATCATCTCCTCTTTTTCTGACATCCCCTTTTTCCTGACTGGTGCCATCCACGTTTTTCTTTCAGATTGTCTAATTGAGTATCATAATTAAATTAAACACAGAGCAGGTATTTCCAGTCCAGAACTGCTTTGAAATTGCTATTATAGACCGAAAAAGTATGTTATCCTCATCTAATTTTTTTCTAGAAATACAGACTATATTGGTAGATCAAAACGAGTTGTCACCTTGCTAAAAAACCACAAAATCTCACTCATTGAAATCATTATCGCCCTAATTGCATAGAACAAGAACAAAAAAAGAAGACATATGTATCCATATTGCAGATTTAATTCTGAGGTATTCTGAAATGTTTTCAATAGTCCCAGTTGAAGCCTGAGCACTGTTATTTCAGAGAAAAATGGGAAGGCCATGTTCTGTAAATAGTCACACTTTATATAATGCCAACAAAAAACCCCAGAAAATGGAAATGCCTGAAGGTGGTCACTCGAGGCATCAATTTTCTGCTGAAACCTTAGAAATTCTGTAACTGGAGTTCGGACTTTTTTTCCTATACATTAGTGCAGTTGTAGAAAGAAAATATAGACTAGAGGATATATCTAACACAAAAATGTAATCATGCCCAGTTTAAATCAAAATTCTGATTTAGGTCTACATGCACAAATGTACGTATCATCTTATTATGCTCTGTTATGATACTCGCTGTGACCTGAAACAAACATTTTCAAAATTGTCTTCTGTGACTCAGGGACAGGATGTACAACAAGAAAGTAGAGAAATGTAAAGAAAAAACCACGTTTTTAGCTAGCAACTGTTGTTTGCTTGTTTGTTAGTTAGTTAATTTTCTACATAGCTTGAGAGGGTTTTTTTGTGCTACTATCATATATCAAATTCTAAGTTAGTAAATGATCTGGTTTTCAAGCTATGACATTTACATTATCGGTTGTCTTGGTTTCCGGGAAATATTCTTTCTCCGCTGTTCCTCGGGGAAGTGAAAGAGCAACAAAAAGAGAAGGCACAGTTACAGTTTCTCACACCAGAGCCCCCCCCTGCAGCTCTGGAAAGTGTCTGGCTTGAAGAAAATCTCTGGGAGCAGCATTGTCCCCAGGGGAGGAGTTGCCTAGACCTTGTTTGTGCCCTGGGCTTGGTGGCAGCTCATGGCAGCTTGGCAGCATTGCCATCCTGGCAGCTTCTGCTGTCAGCAGGTCTCTCAAGACTGAAATACAGCCCTGTGATTACTCTCATTATATCTATTATCCCAGATCCATCCAGCTCAACACAGGAATAGAAAAAAATTGATGCTAATTACTCCCTAGTTATGACTGTTGTGGGGTAACAAATCCTTTCATATAAGTCATATGAGGAAAACTGGTGAAAGTTTAATAATATAAAGTGCTGACTTCCGTAGCAAATAAATTGTGTTTCATTCAGCTTTTTAAAGAGCAAAATTAGCAAGAGCAGACTCTCCCATGTGTGTCTGCACGCCAACTCCATTTGCCTATTTTTCTGGGGAAATTGAATATCCACTAACCCTGTTTCTGAAATATGTTTTATTTTGGGACAGACTTTAGATCACAGGCCTCAATAATAATTTTTCCAGTGTACCATGAGTGACAAGTAAGGGCTTGGTAAAACCACCTATATCAGCTAGGTAATGATTCCCTTCTCCATTTTAAATTTTTTTACATTAATATAAGAAATTGTAATGCAGAGATATGGGCCTGTGACAAACATGCTACAGTCTATGAAGTTACAGGCAAGCAATTAATCTATACTTACTGCCCTGGGCAGACTCCTCTCACACAGTGTACTGTGGGGCCGGAAATGTTTTCTCTCAAAGGGAAGAAATTTAACAAGAATTTGCATTTTCCAGTGAATAATTGTGTAAATGACCTGGCTCTGTAAATTCATTCTCTAGCTTGCTTTGTGGTAGGTTGTTCACCAATTCCTATACTAAAGCCTGACTACAAATGAATCTCCACATCTTCATCTCTCTTAGCAATGCAAATTGATTACGCTGGGAAAGTTTGTATGGTACAGTGGGAAGGTTGTGCCAGCAGGAAGCACTGGTATAACTGCCTGGGATTGCAGCGTTATATTACCAGCCCCTTCATGTTGCAATCAATGCAGGCTAATGTAAAAATTGAGCATAGATTGGATCTAATATATACGCTAATGCACAATAGAAAACTGCCACTCCTCTGCTTAAAATGATGGAATACTATGCAGAACAGATCACCTCTTCAAGTAAAAACATCACCATTTGGCTTTTGAGTTGCCCCATGATTACTGGAACAAAAATGGATTAAAGTTAATTTGCACCTTGTCACCTTGATAGAATCAACTGCTTGCATTTTGTATGTACCAATTTTTTTTTGTAGATTAAATACAGACTAATTTCCTAAAATTTGATGCGCACTACATGAGAGTAAATGAACAAACAGCTAATAAGCCAGTCATTTTTCCTCACTGAAAAGAAAACAAATGCAAAATAAATAATTTTCTTTATTATTTGAAGGGGGACTAATGAAGTGGTTCATTTCAGATTATTTGAAAAGGAAGCAAACTGTTTTACTTTACATACTACAAGTACCAGCAATTTAGTGGTAGACATAGTTCTGAATTCAGACCTGGCCTTTTGCCAGTCTAGCACAATGCTCTCAAATGGAGAATGACAAAGTTTTTGGGCACCACAAAAAATGCAAAGAGCTGCAAAATGTAAAAAATGTAAAATGTAAAAAAAGCAGTACTTTTACATTTGCCTAGCTCCTATTATACCAAGAAGAGGAGAAGTTGCTGCCAACACTAGGTACAAATACTTATTATATAAAGATGTGTCAAGGGTAAAGTGAAGTGCCTTGGAGTGCTGCTCCTGGTGTAGTTCCCACAGGGAAGAGGAGTGAGCATTTACACCCATGCTGAATAACTGTGGAGCGTTCTCACTTTCCTGCCCCAGGTGGAGTTGATCTCCAGCCTCCCACAGATAAGCTGAGAAGGGGTTGCTCCTGTGAGAAGTCTGAGATGCTTTACTACAAGAAGCCAGGCAAATGGAGAAAAAAGTCAATGGCAGTGGCAAGTACTTAGCACCTTGGGCAATCAGGCCAGAAAATATTCTCTTAATCTTCCCACAGGTGGATTAAATGGGAAAGAGACCATGAATAGTTCAAAGCTTTAGGAAGAACAAGTGTACTTTGTCACTTTTTCAGTTCTGTGCTCTCCTCTCACCTTGCATTTTTGACATCTTTTCTAACTAAAACAGTAAGAGGAACAGCCTGCCCTGAAGCTGGTCTCTCTAGTTTAATTAAAAGCTTTATTTCAGCTTTGTAAAGACTCTGTGTGCCAAATGACAGCAATTTCAGAAAAGAAGAATATTTTCTGCCCTCCCAACAGTCATCTCCAGGTCAACTGCAGAGGTATGGTCTAGTGGAGGAACAAGGACAATTGAGATTACTTTCCAGCTCCAGTCACTTTCATCTTCTGTTTCAACATCATACTTGCTTCACTTCTTCCTTCTCTCTTTTTGTAGAGCACAAAATCTTTTGCTCTGCACTTTTTTTTGACACCCACTCCTCCACCAGCAGGATCAGGGAGAGAATTGGAAGGGTAAAAGCTGGAAAACTTATGGGTTGAGATAGACAGTTTAATTGGAAAGCAAAAAGCCATGCACACAAGCAAAGAAAAACAAAGTGCTTCTCATGGGCAGGCAGGTGTTCAGTCATCTCCAGGAAAGCCAGGATCCGTCACACATGATGGTGACTTGGGAAGACAAAACACCATCGCTCCAAACATTCCTGCCTTCCTCCTTCTTCCCCCCCACTTTATATACTTAGTCATGATGTCACGGGGTCCCAAATATCCCTTTGGTCAGTTGGGGTGACCTGTCCCAGCTGTGTCCCCTTGCCAGCGTGACAGCACAAGAAGCAGAAAAGGCGTTGGCTCTGTGTAAGCCCTCCTCAGCAATAACAAAAACATCTTTATATGAAAAAGAAATAATGATTAAAAAAAAAAATTGTCTTCACATCCTAAATCCTGGTCAATCCTTACGGAATCTAACTGGCGTGTGACCGTGCTCCACATGGACTGTATGTGTTAAGGATATCTGCAGTGTTTGCAATGATAACATCCCAAATGGCAATGACAGTTCCCCATTTGAGCCCATCACCTTCAATCCTCTGCTCCACTGCAACTCCGTTTTTTCCTGAGCCGTGGAAAATTCTCATTTTGCCATCCCTAAAGCTGGATGCCAAGTATCATGGACTATCTTTCCGCTCAGATTTGATATTTTCTCACTCATAAGCACCCAATATTCACAGCTAGCTTTGAATGCTAACTTCACTATACAATGATAATTTTTTTGTCCCAAATCTGTTTACCTTCTTAGTCTTAAAAGTGAAAATTTGGTCTCAATCACACAGATTAGTTTGAATAGCATTTATCTTCAGATTGATCTTCTAATATGCAAAAAAAACTATTGAAAATAATCTTTTGCAATACACAGTAGTATATGACAGGTACAAGTGGATTAAAAATGGGCATTTCTTGATAGACTGAAAATCAATGATATATTACTTATGCAAGCCTTTTTGTTGTAATCCATTCAAAAGCCGTCTGAGCAGAGGGATTGGACCTGATGGCCTCCAAATGTTCCTTTCAACATCAACCATCCTGTGATTTTGTGACGTGCCTTGTCCCTAATGACACTGAGGACACGAGACACTTCATCATATAAACTCGAGACCTAAAGGCTGCTTCTGGACTTAGCTGGATTAAACAGGCATGGATGGAGGACACCAAGATTCAAGACCCTGGTTTGAATGACAGTTGTCATTCAGAATATCAAACTGCAGGTTTCCTATCTTACCACTAATTACTGACTGTTGCTGTCTCCTAATGGATGGTTGGGTGGAGGGGAATTCCAGGAGATCAAACACCAAATTAGAAATATTTTCCAACATTTTGAAACCAACCAGGTTTTCTTTTTGACGTATCAGCATGTTCTGTTTAAAGATTTATACAATATTTTCTAATTGCTAGACAGTTGGGACTTAGGGGGTAACCATATTTGGAAATGTTACAAATATCCTAAAAATTAAATGTGTACAAAACTTCTAGTTCAAAACTAAGACAAACAGGACATTTTCTACCTTTACATGGTATTTATTTATGACACCAAACAGGTTAATTTTGGAAGATATTTGAAAAGATATTCTTTCTAATAACAAGTTCTATGGTAATCAAGAACAAAGAAAAAGATGTCTGACAAAAAACCAGATTTTAGGGCAACTGCAAAATCCCTTAAGACAGGGGTAGACACACATTACAAAATTGAACAATTAGTTGTAATTGTTATAAAGATTTTGAAGTATCCTTTTCTGATTTCAGACTTCACCAGAGATTCTGCCTAGGAAAAAAAACAAAACCCAAACAAACAGCAAATAAAGACTGAAGAATCCCTACCACTTGCTGCCAAGGCAGAAGAGCCACAAAGGTGACATTATGAGTTGCACCTTAGCAGTGTCTTCTTCAATGCAACTGCTATGGCTGAAAGCCCTAAGTGCCACAGATCAGCAATCCTATCCATTTAGCCCTGCTGGCAGCAGCTGAAAAATAGCCATGGTGAATACCTCAAACAAGAACATTTACGGTACCTTCCATGAGCTGGTTCATCCAAGTCTTATCTATACTGAATAATAGTTTATCTCAACTGGTTATTTCAGGAGAAGTCCTGCTGACCGCTGAAGCAGAGCTGGTACATGCAGTGGGATATGGTTGTGTCTGTATGTGCAGCTCCTTGCATAGCACATGGGCTGTAATGAAAGACTTTGCTTTATTGAAAACCAAGTTATTAATACCTGCAGGTGCACATGAAAAGCAGAAGTGTGTTTTGGGTAACAGAGTGAAGAGCAAAGCAATGTTAAAATATATTTGTGACTGAGATTGTACCCCACCTCAACAAATTTAGTCCCAGAAGTGTAGGTGTGTTTTCAGAGAAGTCAGAAAACCAAAAGCTGACACTGCAGCTTGTTCTGTATCCCAGTGACTGGCCCATCCTCAGCCCTTGTTTCTGCTACAGTGCTGTTGTCAGGTCCCCTTTGCCACTCCAGCTGTGATAATCTGTTTCAGTTCTACATCCAAGACAGATTTATTTTTTTCAGTTTCAACATCTCTGGGTGAGCATATCCCTGTTTCCTTTCCTACACGTCTTTTGTCTGTCCAAAGCAGTTTTCATCCAGGGATTGGAAAGCATTTCTCTCAGCATACAGGTGTCCTCAGTGCTACAAAAGTGCAACAGTGAGAGCCTTTCACCTCCCATTGGCTTTTTCTCCTAAATGCCGATAAAATTCATTTGTTGTCCCAGGGCGATGTACATATTTTATGAGATGAATTGAGGGTGAGAGAACTATTGAAGTCCTCTGTCATCAGTCCCTGCTCTGCATTGCTGGCATAATCAGAGGGTCACAGTGCCAAGTTCACTCTCTCCCTCCCTATGACACACTTGGACCCAATACTCACAAGTTTTCTGGAGGAAAAGTTTAGTAAACAGGGAATCTGCTCCCCCTCAGCCAAACCCGTAGAAGCCATCTTAGGAGCAGGTAAGGAGAGTGGCAAGATCATTGGACTTGATTCACTGTTCCCAGGAAAGTCCATCTGGGGACACTCTGATTCTGTGAACACACAGATGCTGCTGATGTCAGTGACAAATGAAGGCTGGTAATAACAATTAAAATTGCATTCAGTACTGTTTTGCTCAGGTGCAGTGGATTTTATCTTCCCAAAACAATTGCAAATGACTCTCTTTAATTAAGTGATTAAAAAAGACCTGGGCATAACATGAAGCTGTTTGCAGCATGTGCTGTGTTCAGAGTGCTGCCTGAAATCACAAGAAAAGTTCAGTTCAAGACAAATCATACTGAAAAATAGTTCTGACAGCATCAGATACTCCTCAAAGTGTTTGAGAAGATATAAATTACTTTGGACATTGAAATAAACATTGTTTTTTCTCTCTTTGCAACATAATCTGTTACTCTCAGCACACAATCAATGTAAAGGCTTGTTTGAATTCATGGAGATGTGCCTTTGCTCTGCATCAGAAAAGATTTCTCATTCTAAAATATTCCCCATTGCTCCTCCCCTGCCAGAAGGAAAAAGTGGAGGGAACAGCCTTCTCACTGCCTTCTTTCTCTCTCTCTAGCCAATTATTTCACATAAACCTGAAGACAAATGATCTGTCTCTTTTCTCTCCTCTCCTTTCCTCCATTTGCTTTCAATCTGGACTGTATTTGGTAGCTGAATGACACAAAAAGCCTTAGGATGGTGAAGGAAACACACAAGGCTGTGGGGCTGCCTCAGACAAAGTCCTGAACCTACTCTCATCATTGGTGCAGAGGCCTTGCACCACATGTGCTCCAAAAGGAAATTAGCTTTGGGAGTGGAAATGCCACAGTTGTGTCCACATGGTGCTGCAGTGGGGCTAGGATGCTGTGCTCACCGGGACTGGGATTTTTATCTCATGGTTTTGCTCCTTCTCTGACACCAACAATTGTCTGTTTGAGTTCCAGCAAGGCTGCCCCTGCAGGGAATTTCCAGTGTTGGAATACCAATTTTTGTTGGTATGCAAATGTCTTAAGTGGTCACGATCCTGATTACCGCAAATATAGATACATATAAAATATGTATAAACTCACACACATTTCTATGTACACTTTTAGGTACATACATATGTATATACTCACATCTTCACACACATGTGCATCCTCACATCCTCCCTGTCAGCTGTGGTGGCTCAAGTAAACCAACTTTAGGACCAGTGAGACAATTTAACCATAGATAACATGAACAGAGGCATAACCTGATGAAGTGGAACAAGAAACAAAGGTAAATTTGCCAATTTGAGAGCATCTTACTGCACTTAGTATATTAGACAGGCATTCTGTTCCACCATCTCTTCCATAATGCAGCTGAGTCTCTCACCGATTTGTGCTTGGAAATGTCAGAGTTCATTTAAATAATGATAAAGAAGGGAGAAAAAACTTTACAGAGATGGGATTTAAAAGCATTTACAAGATGGAATGAAGGAGAGGGTGTCAGTCAACAGGATCTTCTATAGGGAAGTGTAATTCCTGTTCAAGCAACACCTCCTATAACTGTGAAAAGAGACTTTACAGAGGGAAAGTGCTTCTACAGTGCAGAAAATCAGTTTTTAAAATTGAATCTAAGAAGTTAAATGTTTTGGTCTGGGAAAGTTCTTTGGTAATGTTTGAGGTTTTCCTGACCTTTACTTGCCTAAGGGAAACTTTAACTGGAATAAGCACCAACTGTGTATATGTGCATCACCATATAGTATGAAATAAAAGCTTCTTTTTATTCCTTCATTTTTGCTTGTGGATTAAACATTTATGAAAATTATACTACTTGATCTGAGGTGTGATTTGTGTCTTGTTTCATGAAAGAGACTGCATCTCAATTCATGCTCCATAAAGCTGACAGATTTGTTAATAGAATCTGCAAATATAAGATCCTGGTATGTGCCAGCAAATATTTTTTAGTGGCACAGGAATTTGAATGATAAATCCAAAAGAAATCCTCCTGTCCTGCAGACTTTACAAACAACCTCATTAAATGTGAAGGCCTTTACACCCAGGAGGATTTGTGGAATCCCCAGTGCTTTTCCCATACCAGATGTTATCAGCAAAATGCTGAAAAAGGTTGTAGGATAGGGAACAAGCCTGCATAAGACAGGGAATAGGCTGGTAAACTGAATAGTTTTTGACAACTCTGATGAGATACCATCAAAAATCTACTGGAGATCACGTGATGGATTTAGAAGAAAAATACAATTTTAAAGAAATTTTAGTGAAGGCACATTTTACAATCAATTCCTTGAATACTGTCTAATATTTTGGTCTGTGGATGACAATTCAATGTAAGGAATGAAAGTCTTCCATTGGACAAGAAGTATCTTTGTGAAGGATGTCATGTAGGAAAGAAAAAAATGTCACATTTTATCTTTGATTTGAGGAATGTACTTTTGTTGCATCTAATGACTATTGAAACCTAAAGGAAGATTTTAATCCCATAATTTTTAGTTATGCTGAAGACTGTGTTAAAGTTTTAATATTTTATACTTATGTTTGCATATAATATCATTTAGTTTCTATGAATTCAGGATAAGACTTAATGAAAAGCAGAGAAATGGAAAGCTTTCTTGAAGATGAAGGAATGACAAGAAAATGTTTCTAGAGAAAAAATAATAAAAATTAATTCAACATTTTGAAGATGAAATGTACTCTAAACATCATACAAATTATAATTGGGAATTGTAAAACTCAAGAAATTGGAAAACAGAGTTTATCTCTTCCTTTTAACAAGTTACATGGGTTTCCATTTCTGTTATAGAAAAGAGTCTCTGAAGAAGCACTGAAGTCAAAGAATCACAGCTTACAGTTCTGCCTCTTGTAAGTGTTTGGCCTTTTGTCTCTTCTTTCCTTCCCCCCATCCCCAAGAAAATGAACCTCAAATGGATTTCACTGTACGGAATTCCCCCGGCACCTTGATCACCAGGATATGTGACATTTTCATGCTCCTAAAATGTGCTCAGGGGGCACAGGAGAAATGTTTGCCTCTCTACTTCTCTGTAACAAATCTGGCAAAAAGATCAGTCCCTGACATGCCTGTGGGGCTGAAAGTACTTTAATGATTCCTCTCCTATAGAGCAGTGTGGCATGTAAACAGGATGAGGGAAAGCATTCTATTACTGTGAGGAGCCTGTGCCATTGTGTGAGTGCTGCAGGTCTCAGGAGGCCAAAGAGAAGGTTCAAAATGCACCCCAGCATGGCCCTCCCACTTAGTGATGGATGTATTTCTGTGTGTATATTTATTTATATATTTTATATATTTATTATGTACATGCTCTTATATGTATATCAAAGTTCTGCCTTCCTCTTCCCATTGACTTCTTGCCCCACTTGAACCTCTGTTCGTACCTCCAGCCTCTCTCCTGCTACTGCCTCATAAGCCCTTAATCCTCTCCAAAGCACTCCAGACCAGCACCTCTTCACCACCAGAAGCTGCCTGAGTGGCCTGAGCTTGGTCATACCATCACAGTGCCACATCACCCCTCACACCCCATCCTGCCCTCCTGCCAACATCCCTGGCACATTCTGTGACAGTGTCACCATCTGGGGAGGCCTCTGTACCTGCTGGCCTGCACCAGGCCTGTGTGCTACACATAACGCCATGGATGGGTGTTTTTGGGGGTTTTATAACACCACACACACACACACACACACACACAGAGACAGTCTAGGGAATACAGGATGTGTGCTCTGCTCTCACTGATCCTGAGAGGCTGCAGAAGTGTCTGGTTCAGTCTGGTCAGTGTCATGACTTTGAATATTTTGTCATGCTTTTGAAAACTTTCAGTCATTAAGGATATTCATCTGCATTTTCCAACTTTAGTCCCAGAGTCCAATGCAACAAGATGGAGAGGAGGGAGATGAGGGAGAGGAGGGGCAGTGTGAAGCATTAGACACAGTCAATCATTGTGCAGTGTGTGACACAGTCCTCTGGAGAGGGAACAAAAAGTTACAGCTCCGTAAGCACCTCCAAACCTTGCAGTGAGTGTGTGCCTGCTCCCTGATGAACTGGGACAACTGCTTTGTACTAAGCTTGAAAAACCCATGTGACCTACTCACAGGACATTTTTTTTTTCATAACATAAAAGAATTATCATATAAATTCTCCTGTAAGGATAGGGCTTGTATCCTCAGGTAATGGGATCCTTTAACTTTGAAATTCTCCTGAATCACTGAAAGTGTGTTACATATTTTCTAGTAATACTTTTCAAAATAAAAGTAAAAAGGTCTTAAAACAATCGTTTGGACAATGCTCTCAGGGACATGAGGTGATTCTTGGCATGTCCTGTGCAGGGCCAGGAGCTGGACCTGATGATTCTGATGGGTCCCTTCCAGCTGGGCATATTTTATCATTTTATGATTATATGAAGTTTGCATGGTGATACATTTTGGATCACAACACTTAGCCAAAAATGTCTACTTTGTTCTCTGTCATAAATCTTTGTACTCCAGTCCTTTCAATACTTCAGCTTTTGAAATGAAAGGAAAATAAATGAAATAAAGTCATGGGGAAATAAATAAGAAAATAAAAATCAGATAATAATGAGCTGGAAAAGTTTGAATTAAACAGTGTGGAAGCAATAGATTTAATTTAGTTAATTTCTCTTAGGAAACACACATAATAAAATCTTTCTACTTTAAAGGGAAAATCACTACAACTAGTAAAATTTTTAATGTGTTTGAGGCTTTGCTTTTCAGCAAAGCGATCATTAATAGAAAAACTATAAACAATTCTTGTTCTACTGAAGTCTACACTGCTTAGTTTGAACCACCACATGAATTTTACAGATTAGCTATAAATTGTCGAAAATAAACATTTCCTTTCATCAGTTTAGAATCTGACACTTTGTATTTGTGTAAGTGACAATAGAGACGAGTTTTAAAATTATCTCCTTTATTTACCAGCTATATTTTATCTTTTTCAGTACATTTACTCAAAAAACAGTGCTAATCTTCTTAATTAATGTCTTTGCAACTTTTTTTCACTTTTATAATGCTTTTTATTACTTGTCTCTGAACAGTCACAATTTATATAATATAATATTTAGTTTGGATAACCAGAGCAGTGCTACAAGTCTGTGATCACATCCCACCATTACCCCTTTTGCCCTGCTGAAAACTGACCTTCTTTTCCTGCTTAGTTTTCTGTCTTTAGTTTTTCTTACTCCCCGACAGCACTTTATCTTTCATATCATGACAACTTATGTTCTTTACTAGCTTCTTATAATGTACTTTTTCAAAAGTTTATGAAAATCTGATGAATCACAGATTCAAACTACTCTCTGAATGTGCAAGGCCCAGGAAACAAAAGGGGAATTAATAGATAAAAGCAATTTTGAGTTATGCCAGTAAATCATAAACTGACTAGATTGCTTGCCTAAAGAAATACTTTGCCTTCTGCAGGAAAGACATGGACTCTGAAAAATGACATGGAGTCTGAGGATTTTATTTTGGCATGGGCATTAATGCACCAAATTGCCGATCTCTTTAAAAAAAACAATTGAAAAATATCCCACCTAAATGACTAAGTTGGTTCTCTGTTCTAAGGTTACAGACCTAGGTCTGTGTGCCCGATGAATGGTGATGGGAAGGGGATGAAAACAGTACGGAAACTAAAGAATGGAGATGAAGCACAGTTCTCATACTGTCTAAGGCTTATGCCCACAGATACTCACAACTGAAAGCGTTTGACAGGAGATTTGTAGAAGCACAATGGGAAATATGATTACTGCCATGGGCAGACTGTACCTGACTGCCTTGTGGTAAACTCTTAATATTTACATTATGGTAGTGCTTGGGGGATTCCAGTTGGAAGCCAAGTTGTATTTCACAGTGTGCCTGCCCATAGAAAAGAGGTGTCTTGAGGAATGTTTCAGCCACCTTAGATTTGGAACCAAACCCATCATTTCCTTCTTCCCTGGCACAGAAATGGGAGCTATTTTCTTTGCTGGGTTCAGATGGAGGCTGAGTGTCACCAGAAACCAGAGTGACAAATTGAGCTGATTAGAAACCTTCTTTCTTCATCCCCTTCTCTCACACAGCAGAGAAACTGTGGCTAAACCCCCAAACAGTTAACAAATCCAGGAGGAAGTAATACGTAGTTTACCATGAGATGATAACACCATGTCATCTGACAGTTGTAGTTCGTGGATGTGAAAGTCTAGGTGACCCTAAAGGAAGCAAATATTAAGCTATCTTTCCCAAATCTAGTGTAGTTTCCTTACTGTGATGGCCTCTGAGACATTGTCGCCCCTGGGGTCCTACAACCAGAATGTGTGAAGGAGAGGGAAACCCAGCACAGAACAATTTGTTATGGGAATACACTTGTCTTTCTTCAATTTATCCTTCAGGGCAATTTAAAATTTCTTTTAAGCCTTGCAAATTATATTCATCTCCCTTCCACTGTTCCTTTCTTTTTAATGTTAATTCTGTAATGAGATCTTTTAATGCTCCAATTCTCCTCCTAGATTTTTTCCCCTGTCTTGCCTAGTACTTAACAATGCAAACTACTAAATGAGAAAAATACGGGGAAGGCTCCCAAAATAACATCTGCAGTGAAGAACCTATAGTAGCTGCAGATTACATAGGCATACCCAAACTAGCTCTAAAGTCTGCACATTTGGATGTAGCTGACTTATGGAGCAGCTTTTATAACACCTGCAGAGCCCTTTGCTGCTATGGCACACTCGCCCTTGTCCAGTGCTAAAACTGCAGAGAGTTTTCATTTGGACACTGTGACTGCGTTTCCTGGAGGTGCAATGGTACCTTTGGCTACAGTGGAGACAGAACCGACCGAGATGATAAATCACTGCAAGCAGCAAAATTGTCTGTAAGTTAAGAATACAGAATGAAGCTGTACTCACCTGCAAATTTCCATTACAAGGATGAGGGCTTTTCTGAAACATAATATTCTTGAAGGATGAAAAGACAGTGGTTCCCATGGTGATGAGAAAAAGGATATTGGAATGAAAATGTGGAGGTCTCTTGAAATAACTAGCAAACAAATCTGTAAAGTTGATGATATGGTGAGTAAACACAGAACTGTGGAAATCAAAAGAAAACTATTGAATCAAAAGAAAACTATTGAATCAAAAGAAAGGCACAAGATAAGGGCTGCTCTGAGGGTCAGGAAACACTTTGTTTCATGGTGGTTAGATATATATGACTTTTATGTGTGGGAAAGATATGTTAAATTTTGAATAAAAAGTATAAACCTAATTTTTATTGCTAGAGATGGTTGCATATTTACCCCAAACTGTTTTGGGTTTAAAGAAAGAAAAGCCTTAGTTTTCCATGAGAGTGGCTTACATTATCTTATTAAAGGCCTCTTTTAACTTCTCAGAAATTGCAAAAATTATATTGCCTTTTTGAAGGTTGTCAAATATACTGAATCTGAATTTACATATCCAGGATTTCAAGAGATCATAGTGGTGGCACAAAGTTTAAGATCTATATTGTGTTCTTGAATATACTAGCATTTTCAATATAGCACATCCAGAATAAATATCATAATGCAGATATGTTGTTGAAAGAATATTTCTATAACATATTTTCCCCTTTCTCCCACGGAGTTAGTGCATGTTAGAGAATTTATGTACATGGACTTCTAAAACAATGCTGCAGCATGGCAAATTTTCAGCTAATTTTCAAATTTTCAGACATGTTCAATCATCAGATTTGATGACCTATCACATCAAATCAGATTTTGTGATCAAATGCCAAATTTGAGGCATAATGAAAGAGTGAAAAATCATTCTGTGATTTTGCCAAAGAAATAAGGCAAATGAAATATAGGTACAAAACTGTTTGGCAGAAGAAAAATATGTCTTATAAAGGAAATGTAAAAATGCTTCCAGTGTGGGTGAGAATATGACCTGAGAAAGAAAACAACGAGGAGATAGAAGAGAAGAGCAACCTGAGATCTGTATCCCTAACTAGTGAAAAACTTCACAGATTTATCTGGGCTTTGACAACATAAGAAAGGTTTGGTAGAAACACACATCCCTTCTTTGAGTCTCTGACAACCTGGGGAGAGCACTGCAGGGGGTTAGGTTAGCATGGGTGCTGCATTATGCCTTTTAACTGAATCTGGATCAAAATGTACCATTTCAAAAATATTAGCAACTTCCTTGCTTGCCTTCTTATTCCTCTCAGAAAAACCCACTCAGCTTTGTCTCAGAGTCTGTCAGCTGCTGATGGATTTAAAACCAGGTAGCCTTATTCACATCTTCCTGCTTGTGTGTTCTCCAGCTTTTAGGATCTCATGCAATTCCAGAGAGAGAGAGTATTTGGAACTATATCTATCAAATGACCTCACACAGGAAATAATCCATTTTATTCAATTTCCTTTGCCATGGATTTAGCTTGCAGACTTGATACACAGAATCCTCATTTTGGTGTACTAAATAAGATCAAAGGTGACTCTGACTATTCCAAATTCCTTTGAAAAGCTAATCTGAATCATTATGCTTTAAACAACTTCTCTCCTAGGAGGCTTTTCTTTAATGAACCATTATTCACCATAGCACAGGATCTGCTCAATTAAATGAGCCCAAGCATCTTAGAATTTTACAGCTGCTGTAATTAAACAAACATTTTCAGACCAAACTTTTCTAAAACCTTGGAACTTAATTTTTTTTGTTGTTGTTATATATACGCATTCAATTTACTGGATTAGTCAAGAACATTTTCAGAAATATTCTAAATTGAGATATAATTATCTGTTGCCAATATGCAAAAATTGAATAGGGAACCTATCCTAATTGAGTGTTCATTATAATTAAAAGCACTTTTGAGTTCATTGCTTTGTTCAAGCAGAAAGCAAGAAATGGTTTTATGAAATGATCGGGCTTGATCCAGTGGAACTGAATTAAATAGAATTGAAAATGAAAGTGAATTGAAATCTTTAGGTTCTTTGTCTTTCAACAGGTAATGCTGCAGTTAGAGGTAGCATTAAGAACATTGAATATCTTCTGAAAATATCTCTGGGCAAGACTATCTCTTTAGTACTCCAAACATGGTAGCTGTAGGTACTGAAACACTCAAAGTATTGTCATGAAAATATTCATAAGACTACTGCTTGAAAAGACAAGAATCCATCTTCTGTAAGAGAGTCTGATTCCATTATCTGATATCCTTTAAGAAAATATGTGGGTAAGTTTTCATGTTTATTTATAGCTGCTGCTTTCATTATATCTTGCTTTCTTATGTGCTATTTCATGCATTATGCAGGAGTGAAAATGAAACAAGACCCAGTGAAAATTAGGCTACAGAACATCCGTGAATTTCACCAACTTAAATCCCCTGAAGTATTTGAAAAAGTGTGTATTTCATGCTGCTGGTGAGAGAGGCCTGGGCAGAGCTGGGGTTACCCAGGAGCAGGCTGTGCTTCCCATCTGCTGAAAAGGAGCAAGGCATCAGCTCCCGTCCTCTGGGGAGTGCACTGAAAAGGCAGCATCCAGGGGGTTCACACACAGCCAGCGACTCTGTGGCAATAAATGGAGAGCCATGTCTGAAATATGATCATTTTTACATACACAAGGGAACAAAACTCAGTGGCTTTTGCTCTCATTATCCAGACAGCTTTAAAATGTTGCTGCATCTAGTCAGCTGGACAGAATTTCCAGTTGCAGGTAGTTGATGTCTCCTTCAGCAGGCCATTGATAAGGTGCCATTGACAGGATGCATTTCTAGATTAACAGCACTGGATATGATTGACCAGTTCTTACATTCCCTTTTAGAAGTCTAAGGACACCCTTTGATTTTAACATTGGTTTAAAATATACATTTTTTCTCTTTTCATTGCCTAACTTCTAGGAATTAAAAAAAATCATCCCCCCATATTCACATGACTCTATCTATCCTTTTTAATCCATCTAGACTTCAAGATAATTTTATTCTTTTAATATTTGGTTTCATCACTCTTCTGTACATTTTCTGTAGGCTGAGAAAGCTCCATAAGGCATTTTATTGCAGGTATTAAAATGACATCTGATTAATGCAGCCACCATTATAATTAGAAAGCCCTTGTTTCAAGAAGATAATTGCATTTCCTTTTCTTTAGATTCAATTATATTAGTATATTAGCCTTACATTTCAATTTTTCATTTTTAAGGTATTACATTCTTATTGGAATGCTTGATTTCTTTGCAATTTTGAGTGATTTTAAAGATTATTATTGATCACAAAAGTTAGACAATCGACAGAAAACACACAGCTCTATATAGAAGAATTTGCTGTCACCAATACTACTACCAAATTTTTTCTCTGATTCCGGACTTCAGCCAAAATCCACAAGAGGAAATGAAATGCTGAATAAATGTTAAAAATTAATCACTTTCTGCTACATGGGACCTGATACTGAGCTTTCTGAGAGAGCCTGTCTGAGGATATGTCAACCTTCACTGTAACTTCTCCGAACATAGCAGATCTAAATAATCATTCGGGTCACTTTCTGTTAAATATAAGAACATAACCAGTAACATTTTAATGTAAGCTAAGTGATAAAGTTACTGAGAATGATGTCTCATCTTCAGCTGATGTCTTCTAACCATAACTACCACTCTCAGGCAAGAATGGTGCTTCAAAAGGCACATGCAGACACTAGATATTTGGGGAAAATCCTAAACATAAATAACCCCTCATGGAATCACAGAATAATTTAGGTTGGAAAGTAACTGTAAGATCATTGAATGCAACCCCAGTGCTGCTAAGTCCACCATAAAACATGTTCCCAAGTGCCACATTTACATGTCTTTTAAATACCTCTGGGGATGGTGGTTCAACCACTTCCCTGCACAGTCTGTTCCAACGCCGTACAACCCTTTCCCTGAAGAAACTTTCCTGATATTCTCCATCTAAGCCTCCCCTGGTGCAACTTGAGGTCATTTCCTCTGCTCTCGTCACTTGCTACCTGGGAGAAGAGACCGATCCCCACCTTGCCACAAACTCCTTTCAGGCAGTTGTAGAGAGCCATGAGATCCCCACTGAGCCTCCTTTTCTCCAGGCTAAACACCCCCAGCTCCCTCAGGTGCTCCTCATCTGACCTGTGCTCCAGACCCTTCCCCAGCTCTACTGCCCTTCTCTGGACACACACCAGCTTCTCAAAGTCCTTTGTGTAGTGAGCGGCCCAAAACTGAACACAGGAGTTGAGGTGTGGCCTCACCAGTGCCGAGTACAGAGGGACAATCACTGCCCTGGTCCTGCTGCCACACTATTGCTGATCCAGGCCAGGTGCCATTGGCCTTCCTGGCCCTCTGGGCACACCTGGCTCATGTCTGAGCACTGACCAGCATCCCCAGGTCCCTTTTGTCCAGGCACCTTTCCAGTCTCTCTTCCCCAAGCCTGGAGCGTTGCTTGGGGTTGTTGTAGTCCAAGGGCAGGACCTGGCATTTTGCCTTCTTGAACCTCATAGAATTGGCTTTGGATCATCCACGCATCCTGTTCACATCCCTCTACAAGAGCCTTCTACCCTCCAGAAGATCAACACTCCTACTCAACTCGGTGTCATCTGCAAACATTCTGAGGGTACTTTTGATCCCCTCATCCAGATTGTCAGTAAAGACGTGAAGCAGGACTGGCTCCATTGCTGAGCCCTGGGGAACACCACTGGTGATTGGCCCCAGCTGGATGTAGCTCCAGTGCCCACCACTCTCTAATTAGGGCAATTAGGCCTAATTGCCCTAATTCCTGTGTGATCATTCTCAGGCACTTCCACAATTCCTAACACATCAATAACCCTTGTGTCTTTACTGTTTCATAGATCTTCAGCCCCACTGAGACAGCAGACCAAAGGACCTCACCAGCAACCATCCCTCAAATATGTGTGCTGTCCCCAGGCTTGAGTGAGTTTGGTTTTATCCTTTTTCCCCTTCAAATCCATTTAAAGCTCTTTCACTGACCCCTGATAACTCCTGTGCAAAGATCCTTTTCTCTCTTTGAGACAGGTATAACCCGTGAAACATGCAACCTGCACTTAGATCTCACTCACTCACAAGATACTTCTGACTGTGGCAAAGCTTTAAAAGCCGGAGACCTCATGAGAGTTAGTCTGGGCAGAATCAATGATGTCTAGATTTACTTAAATTAGCACAATAGCTAGATGATTGATGAAATTGAGGTTGTAAGCATCCCACGCAAGTTAGATATTTTTTCCTTTTACAACTTGAAGGTTTTTCCTTTTCCTTCCTGCCCACACAATCATTTTTGTAAAAACCCTTCTGCAGGGCTTTCTGGAAAAACATGAAACTGACATTTTGGAGGCATTACCATCTCTGCATGTGCACGGAACAAGGATTGGCACACAAACAAAAATACAAATATCAAGGTACTGCCTCAGAAATGAAGTGTCAGTCTGACTCTGAACATTTATAAATCAAAGAAGTATGAGATTATTATCCACTTGGCTCTTTCTCCTTTAGGGTACCCAGAAGCATGCCAACTAGTGCCAGCTGTGCTGACAGCTATTCATTAAGTCTCTCAGGAAACTGCTCTGAGGTTTAGGGGTTTCATTAATTCCTCTAAAAGCATCAGAACAGGTGCTTTAGTCATAGTGGGAAATCCAAATATTTCCTTTCAAGACAGCTCATATATGCTTCAGTGTGGTCAATGGTAATGTTTTTGAGGGCTATAAATGGTGGAATGCATTGCTTTCTTTGCTCTTGCCTAATGAAATAAAGCCACAGGCACTTACTGGCAGTTGCTGCCCTGACGGTGAGTCCTGTCTGAATCTCACCGTGCACATCTTGCACCTGAGCATGTGCTGCAGTCAGATCAGGGACAAGTTCAGAACAAGCAAGCAAGAAAAATGACAGTAAAAAATTTCCACTCTCAAGGATTTTCCTTTCCTTTTCAGGAAAAAGCAGATGGGATTCTCCTCCCTTCCTGCTCCCTAGATGGGTAACCTCAGCACCAGCCAACTGATGCTATAGAGACTACTCACTCCTGGGGCAGTATTTGTCAGTGCAGAACCTCAACTATTTTATGTTCTTGGATTCACTTGGATGCATTCTCTGTTAGCAATAGAAATTCNGGGACAATCACTGCCCTGGTCCTGCTGCCACACTATTGCTGATCCAGGCCAGGTGCCATTGGCCTTCCTGGCCCTCTGGGCACACCTGGCTCATGTCTGAGCACTGACCAGCATCCCCAGGTCCCTTTTGTCCAGGCACCTTTCCAGTCTCTCTTCTCCAAGCCTGGAGCGTTGCTTGGGGTTGTTGTAGTCCAAGGGCAGGACCTGGCATTTTGCCTTCTTGAACCTCATAGAATTGGCTTTGGATCATCCACGCATCCTGTTCACATCCCTCTACAAGAGCCTTCTACCCTCCAGAAGATCAACACTCCTACTCAACTCGGTGTCATCTGCAAACATTCTGAGGGTACTTTTGATCCCCTCATCCATATTGTCAGTAAATACGTGAAACAGGACTGGCTCTATTGCTGAGCCCTGTGGATCTCCACTGGTGATTGGCCCCAGCTGGATGTAGCTCCAGTGCCCACCACTCTCTAATTAGGGCAATTAGGCCTAATTGCCCTAATTCCTGTGTGATCATTCTCAGGCACTTCCACAATTCCTAACACATCAATAACCCTTGTGTCTTTACTGTTTCATAGATCTTCAGCCCCACTGAGACAGCAGACCAAAGGACCTCACCAGCAACCATCCCTCAAATATGTGTGCTGTCCCCAGGCTTGAGTGAGTTTGGTTTTATCCTTTTTCCCCTTCAAATCCATTTAAAGCTCTTTCACTGACCCCTGATAACTCCTGTGCAAAGATCCTTTTCTCTCTTTGAGACAGGTATAACCCGTGAAACATGCAACCTGCACTTAGATCTCACTCACTCACAAGATACTTCTGACTGTGGCAAAGCTTTAAAAGCCGGAGACCTCATGAGAGTTAGTCTGGGCAGAATCAATGATGTCTAGATTTACTTAAATTAGCACAATAGCTAGATGATTGATGAAATTGAGGTTGTAAGCATCCCACGCAAGTTAGATATTTTTTCCTTTTACAACTTGAAGGTTTTTCCTTTTCCTTCCTGCCCACACAATCATTTTTGTAAAAACCCTTCTGCAGGGCTTTCTGGAAAAACATGAAACTGACATTTTGGAGGCATTACCATCTCTGCATGTGCACGGAACAAGGATTGGCACACAAACAAAAATACAAATATCAAGGTACTGCCTCAGAAATGAAGTGTCAGTCTGACTCTGAACATTTATAAATCAAAGAAGTATGAGATTATTATCCACTTGGCTCTTTCTCCTTTAGGGTACCCAGAAGCATGCCAACTAGTGCCAGCTGTGCTGACAGCTATTCATTAAGTCTCTCAGGAAACTGCTCTGAGGTTTAGGGGTTTCATTAATTCCTCTAAAAGCATCAGAACAGGTGCTTTAGTCATAGTGGGAAATCCAAATATTTCCTTTCAAGACAGCTCATATATGCTTCAGTGTGGTCAATGGTAATGTTTTTGAGGGCTATAAATGGTGGAATGCATTGCTTTCTTTGCTCTTGCCTAATGAAATAAAGCCACAGGCACTTACTGGCAGTTGCTGCCCTGACGGTGAGTCCTGTCTGAATCTCACCGTGCACATCTTGCACCTGAGCATGTGCTGCAGTCAGATCAGGGACAAGTTCAGAACAAGCAAGCAAGAAAAATGACAGTAAAAAATTTCCACTCTCAAGGATTTTCCTTTCCTTTTCAGGAAAAAGCAGATGGGATTCTCCTCCCTTCCTGCTCCCTAGATGGGTAACCTCAGCACCAGCCAACTGATGCTATAGAGACTACTCACTCCTGGGGCAGTATTTGTCAGTGCAGAACCTCAACTGTTTTATGTTTTTGGATTCACTTGGATGCATTCTCTGTTAGCAATAGAAATTCCAATGGATTATTTTTCTCTTTAGTTTAAGACATGAAGGATGAAAGTTTAATGCTTGATCCTTTTTCCTGACTGATATGGTATGGATGTTATTATTATCCACATAAAGATAAAAGTTTCTTGCATGCCTTGGATCCCAATGATTACATTTTCCTCCAGAAACAAAGAAACTCTTCACCTTGTATCCAATTTTTACTTAATATCTCTATGCTTACTCTGTTTTATGAAATGTGAATATTTTTAATGGCATCTGTTATTTTATGTATCTCTTTCACTACATATGCTTTGTATGTTTTTTTATCATATAGCCTTTGTCTTGTAAGCACATTAAAAAGGCTTGTCCATTGAAGTCCATCTCAAATAATTAAGTTTTATAAATTATTTTTACTTCTTTTCTCTTAATTACTTCCTTAAGGCAGAATGGCTGAACTGAAAATACTATTGGTACTAGGAAAGCAACAATAACTGATATAATCTAAGAATCTCCACCTAAGCTAATCTAAATTTTTCTTATTTCCTTCTTCATGTTTGCAGAGTGTTGGAAAAGAAACAGAAAACAGTTTGCCTCTGCAAATAATGTATGCATGGGTGATATTTTTTCTTCTTTTCTTTCTTTTTCTCTTTAACGAAGGCATTTCAATTTGCTTTTATTCATTCATATACCAAGAAGTGTGAATTAAACAAAATGAGTCCCCTGTTGTGGTTTTGAAATATCAGTTCTTCCAAATCTTTCCAGATGGGACAGGCATATTTATTATTAATAACTCTAATTTCACAGTCTCCCCATTTGCACATTGCCATGATTTTACATAGCTTTAACTGAAATTTGTGTGTATATACACATATATACGTACGGATTACATGAAATCAAGAACTACCTAATAGTAGTGGTGCATTTTTTCCCCTGAAATTACTAAATATAAATATCTAGCATGATATAATAATTTTAAAATTAATTGTATAACTCTTCAGGATTCACTGTAAAATTTCTATTGACACTTCAAGGAGCAGAATCAGTTGTGTGAGCCCAACACTTCCAAAAGCTTTATGAAGACTCCATGTTGTACAAATGTTTGCAGGAACTCTAGGAGCAACCCAGGGCTTTTATTTTCTCAGTCTATACTTTGTTAATGCATTAGTCTGTGTTAGCTCTGACTTTTTTTCTCTTTTTGGATGTTTATGACAGATTTTTCTGTCACTTTTCCTCAGCACTGGAAAAATAGACAACTTCAGAAAACATTTTACTCTCCAGACAAGTGTAATCAATATCTCTTTTTGTCTAGAAGTTAATAAAGCTTTGAGTTTTCCACATGAGAAATGCTTGTAAGGGTTTGGAATGGGGCTGTGTCCATCTTTATCTAACTAAGGGTAACTTCTATCCATTTCTTGACAGCATTTAGTCAATTGTATCCATGTACTCAGGTGACATCAAATATCCACAAATGAATTTATAAATATTAGAGGAAAATTGTGTTCCTACTGAGAAATGTTAAAATCAGGAACTAGCTCTGAGACTGGCAATGTTTTGTTATAACCCTGAACTTTTCCACTGTAGAACACTGAGTTTCAGCTGATCAATTTATCTGTGAAATACTTCCTTGTGCCACAAACTATAGGGGAGGATGGATGCTTTTCATACAACACATGGATACTGCTGCCAAAATGTCTTTTACTTAAATAGGATTGGAGTCCACATTTAATGATGAAAGTGCTTGTATGTGATGAAAGGGCTTCTACACTTGCACTGCCTTTCTGATTAACACTTCCCACAAAACGAACCAAAAGCAATGAATTTTATTTAACAGCTCCAAGATTATGACAGAAAATAAGATTTACAGTGCTTTAAATCTTTCTTTTTCTCCTAAAAGAATTAAATTATTTGCCTAAAATACTAAAAAAGTAATTTCTTAAGTTCCGTTTATATGGGCCATGAGAAATGAGGTTTCCAATCTTTTAGGAACTAAAGCCTTGGGTAAGGTGTTTTGTCCTGAGACTCCCTTGCCACAAAGAGCAAGGGGCTGAGCAGAGCTGTCCAAGGCAGCTAAAAAGAGAAAAGTAGGTACCTCATTCTGGCTGTGGTTCTTTCTCTTGAGCCTGATTTGAGGTTATGAGCTCATGTTGATCCTGTCTTATAATATACAGAGACATGTAGCTTTTGAAGGAGAGACACAAGAAGTGGGGATGGGCAGAGGAATGAGAATTTTAGAAACCCACACCACCATGGTCCACTTTACTCAGGGAGGGACCCTCTGCCTCTGTGCCTCTGCCTGACTTAGTACAAGAGTATATAAGAAGTATAAGAAATATGTAAGAATATACAAGAAGTATAAGAATAGCTGAAGTCTTAGATCCTTTATAGCCTACAGGAGCTTATGCACTGATTTTAATGCAAATGGGTTTTCAGTCAGAACTAGGGAACTTTTTTCACAAATACATTTATTAGATTGGAATGTAGTTTACCATAGGAAGTGTCAAATGCAATAATAGAAATTCACTTCAAAAGCCTTTTCCCATTCAGCTTCTGTCATCCTATGAATATTTTGGTTTCCGTTTCAATATGAGACTAAAAAATTACACGTTAGGTGCCTTATTTGGACAAACTCTGCCTTATTGAATATCACATATTTCACCAGATTAAATGATGCAACATTTTTTTTAAACAACCATGAAAATGGTAAGAAAATAGGCAGAGTATATATTTAAATATATAGCCACAGTGCTAGACCCAGCTGACAGGCGAATGTAGCAAAATGGCGTTTGTATTCTCAATCTTATAGAGAATCATTGTCACACTTCTAATTAAATGAAGCATTTCAATTTATATTAAAAACAAATCAAAATTTTCTGTAGAGGAAGTAATAAAAAAATTTTCTAACTAGCACTACTTCAGAAAACTTCGTTTATGAAGACCATTATTCTGACCTAATTTACCAGCACAGAATTCACTTCAAACTGATTATAGTAGCAACTTATCTGTCATGCTCTTTTGAAATAAAAAGAACAAGAAAAATTGAATCAATGTAGTAATTATATTAAAATATCTTCATTTTTGTAATTGGTTTAATACGTTAACAAGAGAGAACAATGTAACCAATGAAGTAATTACTTGCTTCTATCTGATCCCTATTCTTGTAAGAAACAAAGTTAAACCCTGAACTAATTATTTTAAAATTCTTCTTTTACCCGGCCTTACTTTTTATTTTCTGGAGTCTCAAATTGTTTTCAGTGGAATAATTAAGTTAAATGCTCCTCTTTTCGGCATGTATTCATGTAATGGGTGTTGAAGAGGGGAAACAACAAACAAATCAAACAAGTCAATGAACGGACTACTGTAGAAATTGAAATCTTTCTACTCTTTCCTGCTTGGATGATTTATCCTAGGCTGAAAGGAAATACAATTTGATGCCTTTACTAAGACAGCTTTAGATGGAGTCTAAAGGCAAGGCTCTTACTGCTCCCTTTCACTGAGGCTAAAGGCAGTGCTGAATTTTATTGCCTTCATAGCTGCACACACATGCTAATACCAGAGCCAGGTGAGCCCTGTTTGACTTCTGAAGTGTATGTAATCTGGCTGTGCCTCAGAGACATGGTAGGGCTTTTTGAATTCAGTAACAAGTCAGTGTTCTGGGAAGTCTGCTGGCTTGAATTCTATTTCCATGCTTAATAACATAGACTGCCTCAAAATGACTTCTTTCTTCAAGAATGCAAGGAATTAAGATACAATAGTCAATTATTCAGCTTCTTCACTTTGGAGCTGTACCTGAAAACTAACTTAGATTCAGTCCTAAGCCAAAATTTAACTCTGTGAATACCTACATACATGTATACATACACATATGTTCTATACATATATAGATCTTTACATATACACACATGGAAACATGCCTGCTTGTGCAGACAAAGACTGCTATTACCCTGGAATGACGATAAAGTATTCAACTTACTGACAATTGCCTTTGCCCTGCCTGGAGCAGCAATGAATTTAAATCAATCGTTAGTCCTTGCTCCCCTAAAATGGATTCCTAACTCTGAATTAATTGTCATAACCTTGCAACTCCCATGTGTTTCCCTTAAACATTCCTATTGTCACTAATCCTCATTTTGGTATTAGAATTTAAGTTATTCCCCATGTAGGCACTTCTGACAGCAATCTACACTGGAGCCAAATTACCACTACAGCAGAGTACCTCATTATCCCCTTAGCTGATGGTAATACATCATTACAAACCCTTACTTTTGTCCTGTGGTGTTTGAGCAACAAACTTGGCATTTCAGGTTCTGCTGAGTCCTAACTCCAAATTTAACACCAACATCAACATGACATTTGATTGCTTCCAGAGGTGCAGTAAATCCTACCTGCTGTAAGAACTGTGCCACTTTTTGCGCTTTCAAACAGGTTTAATGTGAGTCCTCATTCCTTGCACTTCCTAACAGGAGATTGAGTTCTCTTGCCTTTAACCTCAGCCAAACCCATAATGCAACTGTAAACATAATTAGCCTACAAATTTCCATGGGTTACTATCATAACCCCAAAAATCAGATTTTGAATTATTTGTTTCTGCTGATGCCTCTGATCCCTGTAGTAACTGCTTGAGAGGATCTAGAAATTAATGTACCTAATCAACTGCTGCTTTCAGCTTGAGAACTGATCCATGTTACACCAAAATCATGGCCTAGTTACACCAATACAATTTAGGACCATAAATCATAATCTCAGTTCCTGCTGACATCCAGGATCTTAACTCTATAAATTTGGAATGCTACAGACACAAATCTAAGTCCCAAACTGTAATCTATCTCTGATCACCAAGTATCTTTCTTCACTTTTCTGAACTCTAACAGCCTTCCTTTTCTTGTTCAGGACTACCCTTAAAGTTGAAACTACACCACTGCATCTCAGCCCAACCCTACAGGCCTTGTACCTTGCTTCTCTCAAAAAGCAAAAACCTTGCCCTTAGACCTGTGAGGATCATATTCCTCATTACTTAATGTAAACCTTTTTCTGACCATAGCAATAATCTTAGCTATGTAGTCTTTCCTGCCCTGACCCCTGTACTGAAGCTGAGCCACATCTTCTTCATCCAGAATTCATTAAAAAAATTAAGATTTTCTGCAAGTTTTCATCATCTTAGCCCTAAGGATATAAGATGATTTAAGCAGTAAAACTATTTATTTAGACATTACTGACTTTAATGTATTCTGCTGACAAGTGAACCCATCCTGGTCCAGACTATGGTATGACACTTATTTCTTGCCACCAGAGCATTCTCACCAGACTTGCTTGACCCAGTTTATTCATTATTCTTCTTTTGTCTGGACTGTATTCAAGACACAAACTTTACTGCAATATTTAAAGCAGCCCTGTGACCTAACCCCTCTTAAAATATAACCTAGCCTAATCCTCTCTCTGAAACAATTGCACTTAGACCAGTAATTGTGTCACATCTATGAATACTCTTCCCTCCTGCTTTGGCAAGCAGATGAGCACGGGGTAAGAACAAACAAGTTGTTATAGTTTGGACTGGCAAGATTCAAGTTAGAACTCGATTTTGCTTTACCGTTTAAGACAGCAGGGGTTAGGGAGAATGAACTTTAATACATGAAGGTCCGAACCTTCAAGTTAACCAGCATTAGGGGCTATCTTAACCAGTGATGGCTCAATAGATTAACAGGTATAAACATATCACCATGGGGAAATTGGAAAGTTTTGTGGATACTTGGTCTTGATTGTGTGTCAAAAAGAAAAAAAAAGAAAATTTCTTTTTTTTTTTTGAGGTATTATGGTTAGATTGCTGTTCTTAAAGCTATTTATATAAAATGCCAGAGAAAGCAATTTGAGTGGAAAACTGATGGGAAAAGTTTATCTAACTAGCAAAACTTGTGGCTTGCTAAAGAATAAGAATCATTCTTCTTTATATAAAATTACAGAGTCCAACATCTGTTTGACTTTTGCAGGAACCAAGGAGGAGCTAGCTGTTTGGTGGGAAGAATGGTTCATTGATTATTTGTGAGGGTGTAATTTGACAATCCAAACACTACTGTTGATTCATTAAATAAAGCTGACTACTATTTCCGTTAAATATGCTTGGTTCCTGCCTTTCTGAATGTTACCTGGGTCTCTTTTGAAACTGAAAATCTGAAAGCACATGTTTCTGATCCGGTAACCTGCTTGATTCTGTGATGCCAGTATGACTGCCTCCAGGCTATCTGTGGCCTGTGACAAACACGAAGTCTGAGGACTGACAGAGAACTGGAAATATTGATGATAACACTAGGATTTTATCCAGCAGAATTTGTTTTAGAATTTATGATTAAGACTGGCGCTTATGACTGCTGCCCCTCATGAGGGAGGAAGCATGGTTTTCCCCCTGGAGCCTGTCAGAGAAAGGCGAAAAAACTGATATGATAAGAGCATAGAAGTTACATCCTAACTCTGTGGATCTGTCATGATACAGATTTGTTCTTTAAATCCTGTTACTTCTAGTCTTAACCCTAATGAAATTACTGTGCCACCACTCATCAATTCCTAACAGTGCCTTAAAACATTTGCTTGTGAAAAACTCCTACCCCAGCCTTACAGGAGTGAGCAATAAATCTCCCAGTGCCTTCTTGCTCTCCAGTCCTCTAACTCTAGTCTTAATCTCTTCTTGACAGTATACAGCAGAATCTGTCACTGGCTCAAGAATTAACATTAAGCTGCATGTTAGTACTGTGACTGACTTCTCTGAGAACGCCCAGCTGGGACACTTTGTCAGAACAGGAGCTGTCAGGAGATCCCTGCTACCGCTGCTAGAGCAGCAGTAAAATTTAGAACAGTGGAGACAGCTTTATATTTTGGTGCTGCTAAGATCAATAAAGATTGTTGCTGACATGGGCAAATACCTTACACAGAATTCAGGAGGAGAATGAATTAAAACAGTTTCCATTATGGCTCTGGTTAGGTGTGGAACAATCCCATTCTTCTGCCTGAAAATGCTGCACGTCTAACGGTGATGAGCAATCCTGGAACTGGGCAGGTGAATCATAGGGTGTTTGAGGACTTCCAGATCATCCCTGAGAGAGGAAGAAAGGCTGGTCTGATCCTGCAAGATGCAGGGGAAAGATTATTTTAACCCAGAGTTAGAACTCAGGATAGCAGAAGCTGGATTAACTCCTGGATTAATTCTGCCAGATCCCATGTGTAATTTATTCTGAGACTGTGAGGGGTGAGGGCTTTGTTGTGTGAAGGCTATGTTTAGGCCTGTAGTGGGGTTTGGGACAGCTGAAGTAGAAGAATTAATATCAAGTATGAATTCTGCATGGCACACAGAGCTGGGCTTTTTGATATATTTTGTTCTGGTCCTGGTTAGATGGAGCTAATAAACTACTGTGTTAAATATAGGTTTGGCATTAGGCTTTAGGAAGAAGAATTATTGTATTTTATTGTACTAAGTAGGAGTAAATGCCAACAGAGGGCTGCTGGTTGACTCTGTTAAAGGTAGTGTTATATTTGAGTCAGACTTAGTGTCAATCTTTAGGAAAACTGACTGAATTTGTCTGGGGTTAGCTTGATTTCTTGCCTGTATGAGAATAAACTAGCATGAAGTGAAAAACATGTTTTTGTCTTTAGATCCAGGTACTGCCACTGGAAGAAAAGTATCACTGGAAAGGAACAAATCAAGTGAGCTATACATTTGTGGTTACTGCTTGAATTAATCAAGATCATTACTGTATCTTGTTTTTATAGTAATGTCAGAATCTGGTTTAGAATTAGAATCAAGTATGACCACTGTGGTTCACTGAGAGATCCTACAAAGGCTGCAGAGATAAGATGAAGGTCAATGCCAGCAGTGACATTTGGCATTTAATTGATATCAGGACTGGGGAAGGTCACTGCACTTGTGTTTAATGGTTGTGTTAGGGCAGGCACCTGAAAGAGCAGAGCCGGGTTTATTGATTGAATTTCCAAGATTAGCAGGGCTAGGATGATATCTTAAATAGGTCATACTTAGTGCAGGGACTAACAAGAATTGCTGCTCTTCTGAGTTAAGTTTGTGATTAGAATTTGCTGTGTTGAGAGCTAAAGAGCTGAAGCCAGCAGGCTGGAGAGGAGTCAAACTGAGAAGGTTGGCTTGTTGTTTGTTCTGGATGTAATTATCTCTGGGCTGTGAGATACCTGATAGGATAACTATGTAAATGAGTCTCCATTAAAAGAAAAAAAAAACAGGGGCCTGGGATAGTCCAGGTGATGAAAAGTTATCAAAATACCTGTGCCTTTAAACTCATTGCATAATCTTACTTTTTTTTTTTTACAATTTATAAAACTCAGACTACCATGAATCCCCTCCACTTCGAAGCTGGAAATGTTGCATAGCTCAAATAAATGTAGCAAGAACAGATTTATCCTGCTCAGGTAGAGCACTGGATTCTAGCTAATAAGCCTTCTGAAGTTTAGAGCACTGGACAGCTCTGGCTGGGCACAGACTCATTCTGCACCTGAGGCACATCAGGACTTATTATTTCAGATATAGCTGAGTTTACCCTGCAACACTTTGCTGTTTTGAAGCAGATCTCAGGGAGAAACAAAACCACATGAATCAAATATCCCCCTCATAAAATTAAATCCAACAAAAACACACAAATCTGATGATACAAAAACTTAGAGAATAATTGCAAGTAAATTTGGACTTGATGATCCTTGTGTTTCCCTTCCAATGCAGAATATTCCGTGATCTGGAAATAAACTTAACAATATGCTACTTTGCAACCACAGTGTGACTATTTTAACTAAAATGCGTGGTGTTCAGAGTTGCCTTCTATGTGTATGGATTTTTCTTTCCTAAATTTCTTTTTTGAAGGTAAACAACAAAAAGAAGAAATTATATTCATAGTTCCACTACTGGAAATATTAATAAAATATAACTATCTACCTTTGTTTCAAATGGAACGTTCAGTTTAAGAAAATAAAACAAGTATTTCTAAAATCCCAGAAATTTTAATTTTTATTATGACATAAATATTCAATATGTAGCCATATAGCAGTTGAAAGGATCTGAATTAATATGCGAACTCATATAAAAGCTTTGCAAAATGGTTTTGAACACTTGCTTTAAAGAGAGGTAAACTGAATTAAAATTAGCTACTTGCTAATTTTCTCCATGAAATAAAAGGAATTACCGTATATTCAGAAACAATGTGATGTAATTTTGGAAAGGATGTGCTACCTTTTAAACATACTGACTAGCTGAAGCCCTATTTCAAAAGCAGGAAAATTCAACTGGCTAACCAATAGGGTTTCTTTGCCTTTGGTTCTGTGATGAGTGAGAATGTACACTTGCACTAAAGCAGCACAGAAACCTTCATTCCTACCCTAGAAACACTGAATAATCACAGGTTTAACATTCCAGGTGGGGCAGTAGGATTTAATAGGGTGCCAAAGGCAGCAGTGGTTACACAGATTTTACCTTTTCACTTTTGCTGTGGTACCCACAGTGTTGCGAAGAGGTTGGTAGAGCAATGAAGGTCAGCAAATGCCCCGAGGCTTACAATATTGTACAAGATGCTGCTACCCAATGGCCCACAAGACCCTGTTTCTCTGTTGACTCTGGTCCCATCTGAGCATCAGAGAGCAGCTGGTGTGAGCATTTCAAAGCAGTCAGATTATGAAACAGCATTGACAATGATGTTTAATTAATGAGGTCTGGGCTCATTCTAGACAAGGACAAGGCTGAGAAGGAAGAAAAGCTGATGACTAATGGTGAACAGCTTTGACTTGAGCTCAGAAATCTGATCAAACACCCATTTGTGTCAATGGAGTAATATCATATACGTGCAATCCTAATAAGTTAAAAAGAGGAAAGAATTAGAACTTGGAAACAGAAGCTAGCACTGATGGAAAGACTTTTAAGGGAATTTTCTCATCCATCACAAAAATAGACACTGAGAATGGGTATTTTCATACTGAACTATGGTTACCTAACTAGTCAGCACATATTACAAGTTATGCTCCCTTTTCAACTAGAGAGATAGGCATCCTCAGAATGGGATTGATTTCTCCTGTTTTAGCTCTTGAATAATCTTTGGGTGGATTACTCTCTGGAGACACTCTAGCCTCCCAAGCTTGTTTAAAGTAATAACAAGGTAGGGAAGAAAGTGTGTGTTTTTATCTGGAATTACCTGTTTGTCTGTTGAAATTGAACCATAATATTTCAGTTGCAAGTGCTCCAATATTAGAATGGTAGCAAGTTCAAAAAGGTCAGAATGCTGTCTCTGACATTTGGATAGTTTTAAAATTAAAAAAAAAATCTGAGCAACAGGACATATTTTTTTGATCTTTAATGTAGAGACCCAGCTAGATCTTTGCAGCCTACTTCATTCCTCTCTCACATTATTAGTGCATTCATCATCTTACAAGTGCATGCAAGTACTTTTGAAAATACCATATGAGGGTTCATGGGGTCTGCTGTCTGTAAAATCATTCTGTCTGACATTTTTATAAAGCCTTCGTCAAAAGTGCTCCCATGAGCCTGTACCCATTTAGATGAGGTCAGTATGTTCCTGTTCCTGTCTGGTAAACCTACTCATCTTTCTGAATATGAAATGATTTTCTAAAAAATGTCAATTGTAAAACAATCTTAACTGCAGTAATGCAGCCTATGGTAAGGATGGCTGTTCTCCAACCAAATTTGTGTAATCTAGTTCACTTAAGTGAAAAGTAACGTGCATATATCTGCTTTAATCTTGATCTTTGAAAAACATCAGTCCAACAGACATTAAGCAATCTTTGTGAAACTAATTTTATAAACAGATATTTGCATTTCATTACATGTACATTAGCATAGAGTGATTGACACCAAGTTTTTCCAGGGTTCATGTTCTCAGGCGCTTAAATTTCATAACAACTTTATTTTGTAAGCACAAAGAAGGAAAAAGAGGGATTTTGTTTCTGTTCCCAGTTAGGTTTAGCAGCGTGAACAGCCCTGGAGAGCAAACCAGACAGTGCTGAGTACCCCGTGTCCATGGTACGCCCATTTTGAGCATGGGGAGGAGGAGGAGGAGGTTTCAGACCAACTCTTGTCTGGTTCCATGGCCTGAGCTCCCACTCACATGGGGGCACAGTAAGTGAACACCTGCAGAGTTCACTGAAGTTCAGTTCCACCCAAAGGGAATTCAGACCAAGCACGCTGATCCAACTCCATAGTGTGCACCAAAGCATCATAAGCAGAGAGCATTGGAGAAACATTTTGAAATAGTATTCCTGATCCAAGTGAAGCAGTAATGCAATGCTCAATGAGAATAGACCTCAGGAAAGTACTAATGAAAATAAACCAAATGTTGTTTTCACCTGCTTTGAGTTTTTGAAGACACAGGAGTCAATTTGCCTCTCACCATCACCAGCTAGCAACTGAGATGAAGCAAAGAGATTCCTTTCCTGCTTGCTTATAAAAATCGAATTGTCTTAAATTCTGCTTGCTGGGATTACAACAGGAAATTTAGAGACTTAGACTAACACTGCTAATTGCAGACAAGATACCAAAACATATCCAGGTGTGGAAATAAACCCCTTATTAAATGAACAGCTGTAGAAATAGTCCCTTTCTTACTGAACAAATTGCTGATGCAGAGAGTCAGGTTATTCTCTTCTTTCATTAGCAGCAGAAATGTTAGGGATAGCAATGCACTCTGGGACAAAATTACCGGGCGCCCAAGCAAAGGTTTTTCTTTTGTGAACTGCTGAAAAGCTAATGCTACCTATTTTATCTGTTCTCACAAATCTTTGTTGAAGTCATCAAACTGGTAGCAACTAAAGGAATATGTGATACAAGAAGCAGAATGTCCTTTGAGTTTGATGTATAATATATGGCGTGAAAAAGAGATTAAAATATGAGAAAATGAATTAAAAATAACTTAAACAGAATAGATACAGACCATGGAAAATATCAATGTAAAAAGGCCTTTTACTGATTTAAAATTTAATTGAATTTCAAAATGTTCCACCTCAGTAAAATGCTGAGGAAGCTTTGTTGTGTATTCACAATTTCCTGGATGTCCTAGAACTGATTGATGACAAGCATGTTATAATTTTGTCACAAAAGACAGTTATATATGAAAAGAAAAGAGAAATATTTTCTCAGCATGAAAACTGCAAGTGTATTTAGCAAGACACTTGTTTTTAATATAGTGTCATTGCACTTTCTTAATAGGTAAGACATTCATGATCTATCACTTGGGCCTTAACACTCAAATAGATTTCGAAATGCTGGTGTTCAGCAGTCTAGCCCAAAATTACACCGAGGATACGAGTTTAAATGCTCTCATTTAGGTCACAGTAACATATTATGGTTTAATCAATACACAGAAGCAATCGTTTACTCTTTGTGATAGTTAATGTTGTTTAATTCTGAGAATTAATGATTTGTTTAAAATGAAGAGTAAAAGCCATATTCTAATTTGTGAATAAGGCAAGTTTCAGTTTCATAAAATTGCAAACTGTTAAAAGAGTGAAAGACAAGAAAATACAACTTCAATCACTAAAAGTACATAATTTCAACTTGGAGGGCATTTTTTAAGTACTGCAATAGGAAAAAAAAAGATGGAAAGTAAATTTGTGTTAGTCAAAGCACAAACCAGGTTTTTAATGACGTATAAAAAAGGTCTCATAAAAACCACTGGAAGGTTGTTTGAAATGTCCAGTTTTGGTTCATAAAATTTACAGCTCTCAAGGTCATTAATTTTAAAGGATTTCACATGACTTACAAGTCATGTAGCCAGACATAGTCCATTATGAAATTTGAAGTATTAGCATATTTACCAGTTAATATTGGAGACAGAATCATGGGGTTTATCATGAACACATCAGGTTTTATGCTTGTTTTTTTTTCTCCCCCTCTGTGGTAAGACAAGCTGAGCAGACCATAACCACAAATAAAATAGCAAATAGTGTTATTGTTTTTCAAATACTGAATCATACTTGCTACTGCTTCCATTTAAACTTCCATTTTCTCTCCCATGAACTACTGCATTCACATGTGATTTGCTATGAGCTTGGTTATCTATCAAAATAAATCAAACGTGATAACGTATTGGCACTGGATTGTCATTATAAATATGTTAGAAGTATTATTTTTAGTTTTAAAACTGTAAGTCAATAAAAGCAAGCTTTATATGCTACAGAGTGTCAAAAAAAAAAAACAAACAGGTAAACCAACAGGTTTTGTCTCTAATGTAAAAGAAAAATATAAGGTGCTACTGTGACTAGGGACTTTTTAATAGACACTACACCTGTGCTTTTGAGGAACTAATAGATGCGAACCTTTTCGCTATTTTAGATTTAAACTTCAGAAGAATAAAATCTGAGGAAACTTAATCAAACACTGAAATTAAAAGGGTTCTGATTTACTTTCTCCTCAACAGAGGCATTAACCTTTCTTTACAAGTGCTCCATTGGAACGTTTCAGTTCGGGTTCCTGCTAAGAAAAAGCTGATCAGTGCCATGGTACCAGGGTATGTTCTCAGCGTCACGTGTTTTATCTGGATGCTTTGTGTGTCCTTTGTGGTGTGAATGGTCATAAATAACGAACTCCACTGGAAGCTGCCTCCCAGGTGGATTAGGCTCTAGAGCAGGACAGGTGGGACTGCCCAGGCCATGACTGCCAGTCTTGATGAGATGCACGTAAGGCTTTCTTCAGAGTCCTCATCTTTGTCAAAACAGCCAAGGGCTGGGAAAAAAGGGCCTCTGAAATTCACTCACTGTGTTCATAGACTCTAGAGGAGATATCTTTCCAACTTCCCATATATGCCCCAAAGAAGTAGGCATGCAAAATCTAGAAATGAGAACATATTTCATTTTTTCAATGCATTATGTGTAAATTCTATGTGCTTTCATGCAAAAGCTGTATGATTATTCCCATCAGTTTTATCTGCAGGAGGAAGAATAAAGCTGTGAAAATGAGTAAGCCATCACATGATTGCACAAACACCTTCATGACGACCAGATTATTCATGTTTTTAGAGTTTACCTGTACCTACAGTGAATGCAAATCTAAGTTGAAGAGGACTCTGGAAAAGAGAAGAGGAGGGGAGGTGAAAGCTGCACTGTTGCTGCTGCTCTTCCCAGCACCTGCCCACATCAGGGAGTGGCAGAAACAGGTCTCTGCCTCTCCAAAACCCTTAGGCAGATGTGCACTGCCTGGGCACGCAGGGAGGGGCCTTCTTCAAGGGCCACAAGGCAATCTTTGCAGGCTTCTGTGCTTTCACACTTGGATGCTTCCACTCTAATTCATAAGGATGAAGGCAATGGATTAAACACAACCTTACAGTAAGTTCTCTGAAGTGAAAGCAAATCTTTAACCAGGGATTTGAAATGAAAAATATCCTTTATTCATGACCAGATTCCTCCAAAAATTTGGAAAGGTATTGCTTTCCAAATATTAAAGAGAAGCTAGTCCTGAAGACAAAAATCCAGAGGAGGCAAATTGAAGGGGGCAAGAAAAAAAAAAAAAGATTGATATGGAGCTGGAGTTTACATTCTCTGCAATATGTATTTGTGCCTCAGCTTATTTTTAGCCACTTTTTTCTGTTGCTAATGTAGACGTTCCTTTTATTCCCAGCAAACCCAGAAATGTTACCTTTATCTCAGCTTCATCATTGTTTTTAGGTGTTCTTGAGGGATAATTCTGTCTCTGAGTTCCCCGTAGCATATAAATGGAAGGCTGTTGTCATTGAAGCTGAATTATATTTTATTTTTAAAAAGTTATTTATATTTAATCCAACTATATTGATATAATGTATATCATGTATATTAACCAGCTATATATACAGCCTGATTTGCAAAGAGATTAAAGAAAGCACTGATGTGTGCCCAGTGTTGGGAGTGTTCCCAAAAAGACCTGTCACATTCGATCATTTGTTCATGGCACACAGCCTGCATTCAGCGGAGTTCCAGCTGCTGACAGGCCCGATGCTGCTGCAGCCAATATCAGGGGGTTTCTAGGAAAGGCTGTGACAGTCTTCTGAACCACGTGCCATCTCTGCAAGGGCATCTGGAGTTTTCACAGAGTGCCAGGAAAATACATTTGATAAGCATGTGCTGGCAAATATCCCAAGCGACACAATATGCTGGCAGTTCTCTTAAGGAACTACTACCATGGATTATTCCAGAATGTGGCCCCAAAGCATATTTGAAGAATATAGAAATACAGTAAACTTGGTAGGTATCCTGTCTGCAAGAAAATGCACAGCTCTTCCGAAATATGACCGTGAAAGCAGTAATAACAATCAACTGCCCTCTACACACACTAGAGACTGCTGTTTCAGAGACCATGATACTCCATCTCCACTAATCCCATAGCAATGCCTCTTTAAAAAACATAAGCAGACACAATAAAAATTCAGTTCATGATATTATGTACACATTTCACCTGAACCACATTTCCTGTTACTTGCCTGTTTTGTTGGACCCTGAATGGCTGCATAAGCAGCAATGTGGTTGAGAATGAGACCCACTGTGTTTTACACTTCACACTGTTTTTATTGTTGTATATATGGAAGAACAGGCACATCTGATTCTTCACAGAGAAAGAGACTATTTACTCTGTTAAAACTGTCAGCAGTTTCTGTACGGCTCTTTCAAACCATGTGAGCAATCAAGCAAATAAAAAGTAGAAGTTTCCAAAACTTGGCGGTGGATACAGCTCCATACCAAAGATGACTTTCCATTCCTGATCCTTTGAATGCTTCTGTCATGGCACATAACAAGGCTGCTCAAGGACCTCATTCTATTTCTCCCAACCTGTGACCACAGTGTTTTAATCTAAATGGTGACATGATTTGTGGTAGCAGTCTATCATGATATCCATTGCTTTTCTGAATTTAGGCTCTCATCAAGGTTGTGCTGGTCTGTTTTAGTGAATGTATGTCACCTTCCTAGTAAGGATCATGTCTAGAGTATTACAGGGACTAAAAGAGTTGTGAATGCCTACTCTGTTGCCTCTCTCTGGATACAAACCTAAATGAAAACTGCAAAGAAGGGTTTAGTTTGTTGCTGCTTTTTAAAGGAATACATGCACATAAATAGTTAACATCTAGTACCCCATGTCACTTAGAGTAATAATTTTGAGAGATATGCCATGTTAATAATATTTGAAGTCACTCTGGTTTTAGTTCCACTTTTCCACATTGCTCAACTGAAGTTTGGGTTCTTTACTGTTGTTGAAAACAGACGTTAACACTGATAGAAAATGATTAAGGTATTTGGCTAGGGTAACTTTGTGTTTTGGAATTTTAGAAGGTTCAGGTTTTAAATAACTATAATAATCTCTTAAAAATATATAATTATACATTTAAAATTCTTCTAATATTTAAGTTTCAAATTATAAAAGCAATTAAATTTTCTTAATTTGATAAAAGTAATTAAACTATATTTCAAAATTAATCTTCTAAACTCTAAGAACATGAAGTTTGCTGTTGAAACAAGTGGGACTGTTGAAAATCTTAGGTCACATGTGTGTTGTAATTTGGTAATTGCTGGAAAATTAGTTTGAGACATTCTATTAAAGATGCTGCAGAAACATCATGTACTGCTCATTCATGTGATCACAAGAATGAGCACAGAAAGAGTTTATGACTTTGTTTATATTACTTATGGAGGTGATGATTTAGGTTATGCTTTAAGGTAGCTGGAGAATCACTCTCCCTCTGTTACCAAAATGGATTTTTTCTTACCAGCAAGAAGATGACATTGGAAGATACAGAATAGGGAGGGGGAAACAAGGGACAGATCAATGTTATATGAAAAATCATCCATCTGAAAAATGAATGAACACAATTCTCGACAATAGTCTCCTATGAATTACCTTCAAAGTACTTTGTGTGTTGTGGAATTTCTCTGTCTGTCCTAGATGGCAGACTCCAATGTCAAGCCTGCCCCCCGAAGGTGCATCAATATTCCCTATTGCTGGAGCAAGAACCATCAGGCAGAAGAGGAAATGTGGATGCTGAGCCTGAATGTGGACTATGAAGACTAGAAAAAAAAGTCATTTAAATATATGTATGCATAAATGTTTTGATTGTTTTGCTGAAGACTTAAACTAAGAAGAAATTATGAACCCATACATAATGTTACTTAGAGCTGCTTTAGAGATCTTTATAACATTCAGACGCTTAAAAAATGACCATTTCACACCTAAAATGCTTTAGGTTGATGCTGCATTTGCTCAAATCAGGGTTTATGGTTTTATTCCCTTGGAGGTTATTTTTCAGTGAACTTTTCACATGCCTGCTTGTGCTGGTTTTGGCTTGGGTAGAGTTAATTTTCTTCATAGTAGCTGGCATGGGACTGTGTTTTGGTTTTGTGCTGAAAACAGAGGGATGTTTTGGTCATTGCTGAGCAGCGTTTGCACAGTGCCAAGGCTCCCTCTGTTTCTCACCCACCCCACTGGTGAGGAGGCTGGGGATGCACAAGATGTTGTGGGGTCACAGCTGGGACAGCTGACCCCAACTGACCACAGGGACATCCCAGACCATCTGGTATATATGACGCAGCATACAGAGCAGGGGGAAGAAGAGGAAAGGGGAGGATGTTCAGAGTGATGGTGTTTGTCACTGCTGTGCATGATGGAGCCCAGCTTTCCTGGGATGGCTGAACACCTGCCTGCCCATGGGAAGCAGTGAATTAATTCCTTGCTTTGCTCTGCTTTCCTTATGTGCACAGCTTTTGTTTATTCATTAAATTGTCTTTATCTCAAGCCATGAGTTTTTCTCACTTTTACTCTTTTGATTCCCTCCCCCTTTTGACCAGGGGAAAGTAAACGAGTGACTGCAGGGGGCTTAGTTTCCTGCTGGGGTAAACCATGACAGTGCTACAATAAACTTCTTGTTGTCTTGGTAAGTCATGTATTCTGCACCCAACAGATGCCTGAGAGCTCCAGCTGAAAGATGTTGTGCTTGGTGCAGAAAACATTGCTGAAAACACAGTGCCTTATTCAAGATAGGTATCTGTCAGACCTGAGCTTGCTTGATAGCACAGAGCCTTGTCAGAGTGTGTTTACAAGATTGTGTACAAAAGATATGCGAAGGCTAACATGAGAAAGTTGAGCCTAAATACAGACTTTACTCAATTTTCAGGGTCTCTGTTTGTGGGGCTAGTATGGTAGTTGCCATTAACATCAGTACAGCACTACTAAGGAAACAAGAAGGTAAGGATAGTGTAAATAAAGGTTTTTCTGAAGATGTTAAGTCAGAAGCAAGAATTTTTGCCCTGCTCTCACAATCCATATCACTGTCTTCTTTAGTGCACCTGCTATCTGTATCATGGTAGGCTTCAATAAATTTAAATTGCTGTGCTTCCTCCATTATCTGAACCAAATAACAATGAAAGTCCATTAAAATATGTATCTGACTCACAATACATTGCAAATAACTCACTTTATTATATATCAGTTGTTTTGTTTGTTTGCATAACTACTCCTGTCATATATTTATAAGTTACTTATTCCTGTTGGGCATACTTTTTCTCCTTTAATCTTTCAGGAAATTCGGAAAGGGAAAAAACCAACAGCATTAAAACTAACCTATTTAATTCCATCCAAAGAAAAGGGCTAGCAAGAGATTCCGAGGTACTAAAGGCAGACAAGGAGAGAATAGGAAAAAGTTTTTATTAATAGATGTAAATCATCCTTAAAGGTAGGTATAGTTGTCTCAATACAGTTTTGCTTTTCATGCCTGAACAACTACAGAATTTTTCTCAACTTTAGCGTCAGTAAATTAATGAGCAAGTATGTTTGCCAGATTTTTATGAAAACCTTCAAACTTCTCAACAACAAATAAATTAAATTGAAGAAAGCACAATAAAGTACTATGAGGAAAAGGGAAGGACTCTGGGGACTTTCTAACCTTTAATCAAGGCTGTAAGAAATCCCTTCTGTTTGAGACATGTTCTCAGACATGCTTCTTGATAGCCAAAAATCCTACCTAAGGGATTTTCTGGATATTCACCTCCCACTGAAATCTTTGCATGGTTAAGTATCTCTTCTCAGGTATTAATCTCATAATCTGTCCTATCCAGGCATATATTGTATGGATTTACAATAAAGTCATGAGAGACTTCTGAAAACTCAGCAATAATCTGGTGTCAAGTCCTTAAAGAAATTGTGTCCAGGCTTTTTTCTCAATCTCCAAGTAGAAACAAACTGTGGAAAACCCCCCCAGCAGTATTATTATATTGTCTTAGCAAAATAAAATTTGATGTTACTGCTTTACTTAATTGCTTTGGAAAAGTGTATGAAGCAATATGTGACTGAAACAAAGAGCATTGTTAAAAAATATCCATCTACAAAACAAAAGGAAGGCTACATCCACTGAAAAAAAACCAGTACATTTTGAGATCCAGTGCCTTTGGCTGTCTCTTGTTGGTTGGGAAAAAGCAAACAGTTAATTTGCTGGAGAGGTTGAAGCTGCAAACTTTAGGCAATGTCTGAAAGGAGTGAAGAGGGGAGGTAAATGAATTTGGACATCTTCATAAACAAGCTGCTTACCCACAGGCTACAAAGTCATTTTTCCTATGCTTTCTTTGGACTACTGAATATTTAATTACTGTATAGGAATTAGAATGGCTTCAATGGAAGGAGTCTCTCCAGCCTCAAAAATCCTCACCTGGTAATTCTTAAATCAGTCCCATTGCCCTAAGCAGGAACAGAGGGAGAAAAGAACGAAGCCATCACAACCCTTGCACCAGTCTGAGTTTGAGAAGTTTTCATAGACACTCAGCTCAGGGGCTAAATTTCTGCTGGGGACAGACAATCTGTGTTGACCTGCGGGAAGTGTCTAACTCTGAGAGAAAGGCACGCTTTATCATATGTGTTTGTTCTCACAGTTTTGTATCCTCTGGCGTAAATGCTCATTACTCCATGTACTGTTTTCTGTGATTTGCCTTCTTAAACATGAGGTTTTATTCCTGTACAGAGCAGAGAACATAAACCCTTAGGAAGGGCTGTGAATGTTGCCAGGTAACTGTGTACCACAAAGTTGGGCATTGCACTGTCAGTCTGCATTTTGAGATTAACATCTCCTGAGCTGTCTCAAATTCCTCCATAAGGACACAGCATACACCTGTGTTTTGGCAGGTGGCAGTGATGCTGGCACTGAAATATCCAGCAATGGGCAGAGCATGCTAACAAAATGATACTTTTGTTTTGCCTTCTCCATCCAGCTTGAGGTACCAAAATCAGTCTTTTCCAAGCTCCTTCTTCATTCTTTGTTCTCCAGGTCAAATCGTACCCCTCTGTATATTTTTGGAAGCCCGCTTATTTCCCCGTTCCCTTGGTGACAGCTGTATAATCACATTACCTTCATTTAGAGTCAGTTGTGGCACCTAGGCAACCCCAGGGCATCAGTAAATTGGATCATTGCCTCAGATTGCAGTCGGTGTTACTTTGTTTATTTCTGGGGAGAAACCTTCACTTGAACTGTAGTTCAGCCACTGTAGCTGGCTATGCAGGACTGATAACAGCAGAAGCAGTAAAATCTTACATTTTTAACCACATTTAGCAGATCATACTTTGAATAAGTAACAGAAATGATCCTGTTTCATAGGTAAAAATGAAACATTTTTTAATTTAGGTACTTTTGCAGCCCTGTTCTCTGCCCCAGTACCTTTCAAGAATCTGATTTAAGTTGACAGAAGATAAAAAGATTTAAAATAATGCCTGACACATCATCCATAATCCTCACTGTGGTGCCATCTTCCTGCCCTCTTTTAATTTAGTTCAATACAGTGACAGGTGGCAAGGATATGTCAGGTGCCTTCACCTTAGATTTCTGGATCCCCTTAGACTGCTAGGGTAATTTGTATTTCATTGGTACATTTCATACTAGAAAGGTACTTCCTCCTGTGTGGAAAGACAGTAAACACAGGCATAAAGAACCAAAAAAAAGAATTCTAAACAGTTGCAGGAGGTTAAGTTATGTAGGAATTAGGATAAATGAAAGATGCTTCCCCCAGGTGAAGCAAACCAAAATAATGTTGAACCATCTGTGCACAGATTTTACAAGGAAAGTATTGAAGAGTCAAAATTCAGTTAAAAGTACCTTAATTGGTATTCCTTTGGCTGTGATTATTTGGTTGATATTAAATCAGTGCTTTCTAGAGAACAGGAATCATCTTTCAACATAATGCTGACTATATAAGCACTGAGCCTCTGTAAATTGGCACTATTTTCCTTGGGAAATACATGCAGTGACAACTTAGAAGAATATAATGGTTTAGCAAACCAAACCACTACAAAGAGAAGCAGGAAAGCTTTCCAACAAATGATGAGATTAACTCATTGCAGATCACACTAATTGAATGTAGTGGGTGTGCCTGGCTAAGTTTTGGTAGCAGGGAAGCTGTGACCCCGTGACAGCCCACTTTGGAGCAGGTCTGCTGGCAGGGCCTGTGGCCCCACAGGGGACCCACACTGGAGATGTTTGTGAAAAACTGCAGCCTGTGGGAAGGCCTCATGCTGGAGAAATCTTTGGATTTGGATTCATGTCTCCCATGGGAGGGACTCCATGCTGGAGCAAAGGAAAAGTATGAGGAGAAAGAAGTGGCCCCTGGGGCTACTCAGAGGGAGGAGGCAGAGAAGTTGGGAATGAAGCTGAGCCTGTGAAGAGCAGACGTGTTTATAGATTTGTTCATATTTCTCATTATTCTACTCTGATTTGATCGTTAATAAATTAAACTGATTTCCCCAACTTGAATCTCTTTTGTTCATGACAGTAACTGGTGAGTGACCTCTCCCTGTCTTTATCTCGACATAGAAGCCTTCCANGCAGAGAACATAAACCCTTAGGAAGGGCTGTGAATGTTGCCAGGTAACTGTGTACCACAAAGTTGGGCATTGCACTGTCAGTCTGCATTTTGAGATTAACATCTCCTGAGCTGTCTCAAATTCCTCCATAAGGACACAGCATACACCTGTGTTTTGGCAGGTGGCAGTGATGCTGGCACTGAAATATCCAGCAATGGGCAGAGCATGCTAACAAAATGATACTTTTGTTTTGCCTTCTCCATCCAGCTTGAGGTACCAAAATCAGTCTTTTCCAAGCTCCTTCTTCATTCTTTGTTCTCCAGGTCAAATCGTACCCCTCTGTATATTTTTGGAAGCCCGCTTATTTCCCCGTTCCCTTGGTGACAGCTGTATAATCACATTACCTTCATTTAGAGTCAGTTGTGGCACCTAGGCAACCCCAGGGCATCAGTAAATTGGATCATTGCCTCAGATTGCAGTCGGTGTTACTTTGTTTATTTCTGGGGAGAAACCTTCACTTGAACTGTAGTTCAGCCACTGTAGCTGGCTATGCAGGACTGATAACAGCAGAAGCAGTAAAATCTTACATTTTTAACCACATTTAGCAGATCATACTTTGAATAAGTAACAGAAATGATCCTGTTTCATAGGTAAAAATGAAACATTTTTTAATTTAGGTACTTTTGCAGCCCTGTTCTCTGCCCCAGTACCTTTCAAGAATCTGATTTAAGTTGACAGAAGATAAAAAGATTTAAAATAATGCCTGACACATCATCCATAATCCTCACTGTGGTGCCATCTTCCTGCCCTCTTTTAATTTAGTTCAATACAGTGACAGGTGGCAAGGATATGTCAGGTGCCTTCACCTTAGATTTCTGGATCCCCTTAGACTGCTAGGGTAATTTGTATTTCATTGGTACATTTCATACTAGAAAGGTACTTCCTCCTGTGTGGAAAGACAGTAAACACAGGCATAAAGAACCAAAAAAAAGAATTCTAAACAGTTGCAGGAGGTTAAGTTATGTAGGAATTAGGATAAATGAAAGATGCTTCCCCCAGGTGAAGCAAACCAAAATAATGTTGAACCATCTGTGCACAGATTTTACAAGGAAAGTATTGAAGAGTCAAAATTCAGTTAAAAGTACCTTAATTGGTATTCCTTTGGCTGTGATTATTTGGTTGATATTAAATCAGTGCTTTCTAGAGAACAGGAATCATCTTTCAACATAATGCTGACTATATAAGCACTGAGCCTCTGTAAATTGGCACTATTTTCCTTGGGAAATACATGCAGTGACAACTTAGAAGAATATAATGGTTTAGCAAACCAAACCACTACAAAGAGAAGCAGGAAAGCTTTCCAACAAATGATGAGATTAACTCATTGCAGATCACACTAATTGAATGTAGTGGGTGTGCCTGGCTAAGTTTTGGTAGCAGGGAAGCTGTGACCCCGTGACAGCCCACTTTGGAGCAGGTCTGCTGGCAGGGCCTGTGGCCCCACAGGGGACCCACACTGGAGATGTTTGTGAAAAACTGCAGCCTGTGGGAAGGCCTCATGCTGGAGAAATCTTTGGATTTGGATTCATGTCTCCCATGGGAGGGACTCCATGCTGGAGCAAAGGAAAAGTATGAGGAGAAAGAAGTGGCCCCTGGGGCTACTCAGAGGGAGGAGGCAGAGAAGTTGGGAATGAAGCTGAGCCTGTGAAGAGCAGACGTGTTTATAGATTTGTTCATATTTCTCATTATTCTACTCTGATTTGATCGTTAATAAATTAAACTGATTTCCCCAACTTGAATCTCTTTTGTTCATGACAGTAACTGGTGAGTGACCTCTCCCTGTCTTTATCTCGACATAGAAGCCTTCCATTAAATTTTCTCTCCTTGTTGTGCTCAGGAGGGGGAGAGAAAGATCAGGCTGGGGGCACCCAGTGGTCAGCCAAGGTCAGTTCACCACACGAAAATAGAGAGAAAATCCAAGATTCTACAGGAACAGTCTCATAATAAATAAATAAACAAAACACCCCAAGTTAATAAATAAAATCACCACAGCAACCTGAATCAAGATACGTGAAATAAGAGAATTATTCAGCAATCCAGAAAATTCAGTTAAAATCAAAAGAAAATATCTTTAGTGGACTGTCCTTAAAACATATCATGAAAGCTCCTAGCATTTGTAATAGTTGCACAATATAGCATCTCAACAGTTCCACTACAGAGAAATGCCTCACAGGAATAGCTGCCTCACAGTGATAGCTTCACTTTTTTTTTTTTTTTTTAAACTTAATTATTAATTGTGTGTTAATCCAGATCAGGAACTTTCTTAGGACACTTAAACTTCTTTTCAACAGTTTCAAATAGTGGTACCATAAAAACATGGTATTTTTGAGGCCTAAATCATGTTTTGGAAAGGCTTGTTCAATAGTATAAAAAACTAATGACTGGTGTTTCAAATGCAGAGTAAAAGATTTACTAACATGTACCAGCTTTTTCCCTATTTTTTTCCCATATTGCACTACTAATAATGTATTTTTGTTTCAACTTGTGAATTAGCTGAGTCTCATTTTCATGTGACACACAATAAACCTCATGCTTTGCTTTCTATATATTTTTTTTGCTTGTAGTTGGCTGTTCTCTCAAACTCATGGAATGTACATTTCAAATATTACTTGTGTTTTTGTTTTGTGCTTTCATTTGATCCACAACCTGTCACGGTTTGTTACTTCACATCAGAAGTTGCTGCAGCCTTTGAGAAGCTTATGTGCTGATTCACGTGCCAGCTCTGTTTTCTCCAGAAAAACACTCAAGATTATAGTTAAATTAGGTCAGTAGTTGGACTGAAAATGCAGAAGAAATTACTCAAAACACCTTTCATATTTCTTCAGTCTTGATTAAGCCTGCTGGTATAGAAATGAGGAGAAAATAACAATTGGGGTTCCGAATACCTTTTATTGAAAGTCTTGGGTGCAAGTTGTAAGTGATTTTTTTCTCCACTCATAAATTAAAACAAACAAACAAATGAACCAAAGCGACAAAACAAAACCACCAAACAAACAAACAAAAAAAGAATTTTTGTTCTAGAATGGTAGAACTATCCCAAAATGTTTCTTTTAGAGTATTTACACTTTAAGATATACTTCAAAATACATGAAACTCATGATAAGATTGGGAGAATTAACAACTTTCTGTCCTCGTTTGCAGGGAATGTGCAGGAAGAGCTGGGGAACACTGACTCATCTACATGAGTTAATTAAACATTGCCTGTGGTGCTCTATTATCTCACTCTCATGCTGTTAAAAGGGTCTCTGGCATGATTTTACTCTGGGCCACCAAGGGCTCTCCTAGTCAGAGCCTAAGCAAGTCTTCATGATTGTTCCTAATAGACAATTTGGATAAGGCACCTCTTTTGCATGCCAAAAGGGTTTTAATTGTATCGATGCACCAGTTGGCCGCGGGGCCAAAGAACGGGCCAGTCACCATTTCCTTTGCTACTTTCAAGGTGACAGAAGTGAGGAAGCCTTGTGAAAACACATTTGGAAAATGTGTAGGGAAAAGCAGTACAGTCACTGGGAGAATCCCCCCCTCATAAGGAATAAGAAAAGATCTAACTAAGAAATGTATAAAAAGGGATATATATTTGCAAAGCAAACTTAGAAGTCTATTGTGGATGTTACAGGCCTGGGTGCAGGGAGATTTTAGTTTTCTGACAGGCGTCTGTGTGAAAGCCTTGCTTTCTCATGGACGCTGTAGGAAAACAGAGATATTGTAAACTATGATATTGTTATGATACCAAGGAAGAAAATACATGAGGTAAGAGTTACTGGGTCCAGCCAATCCATCTGAGGGGTGGCTGGTCAGTTAACCAATAACCTTATGTCAGTCCAGCGTGCTAAGGTATATAAGTGCATCTGTAAAATAATAAAGTGTCGGTTTTTTATCTACATAAAACCGTCCGTGTCCTTTCTCACTGGGACTCTACTCACTAGCGACAGTCTATGATGAGATAATATCAAACCCAGCAAAAGTCAATCTGATTTAGTACTCACAAATTAACTTATACCATAAAAATAGTAATTTAAATAATCAGGAACATAAAAAGGTGCCTCATCTCTATCCCCACACCTGCTACAGGGTAAGGATAGAGCACAGATTAAAGTCAGTGTTGGCATGAACCCAAATGTAAATTAAAAGTTTTGTCTTTTTTCTGGTATGATTGATGAAAGAGATTAACTAACTATCCCCCAAAATAATAAGAGACACAGTAGGCAAGCAGAATTACTAAATCTCAGACTGAAGTAAAACTCAATTTGGAAATACCTCAATTTGGAGATATCTATTCCAGAGGTCTAATTAACTTGCATGTTTAATCTAAGTCAAATACCAACAATTGTTAATACATTTATAAGGCTGATAACTGTACCTATTGGCTAAACAATTGGAATTGTAGCATCTACATTTAATAAATGGAGAAAGAGCAACAGCTGAATACAGTCCTTTATCTGACTTAAGCAGTAGGCAGGGATTTGGATTATTTAAAAAAAAAACAAAACTACTGAAAGGTCTGGAAGCAAATAAAAATGATAGTAAGGAGTGTGGGTCTATCATCTATGCATTGTGCAATACCATCCAGCTAAGGCCTCTTAGAAAATGAAAATCAAATATAGCTAATTGTAGAGGGCCAGACCTAAGCATGTTTTGTCTCAAATTCTGGCTGTTATGACAGGAAAAATGGGATTGGGATTGGAGTGGAGGGTCCTGTGGAGATCAGGCAGTGCTGGTCTCAGCCAGCTTCCTGCTTTGCCTTAAGTCTCATGCTTAGCTCCCACCACCCCCAAATCCTTCCTGGAAAAGGGCTGGCTGGGCACACATGAACAAAATGCATTAAAAGTCTAATTTACAGAAGAGGTGTGCACCTGGTGAACTAAATAAGGGAGCAGATTGGGCCCTCTCCTGCTCTTTTCCTCTCTTCTCTTTCTCGTCTCCTTTCCTCTCTTTCAACTTCTTTGTCTAGCAGCTCCAGCTCTGGACCATCCACACAGCAGGACCAACGTGGGATCTAAGGGCTGGTGACATTCTTTATCTTCTCAGGAAAACTTGTCTATCATATTTTACCCCATACTCCATCCTGAACACTGTTGTGGGAGCTGGGGGATTATGGAGGTGTGTTGTGACTTGTGAGCCAGAACCATTGAATACTGACATGTACTTTACAAAATTAAGGGCTTGTTTGCCCCCACTCTTGTGGAAGTCTATGGTATAAATTTAAGGGCTTGTTAACCAATGTCTTTCCAGTCTAAACAGTGGGCTAGTTGCCAAAGTTATGGTGACTGTAGTAAAGCATAAGAATTCCCTGACAATGTGGTCCGGTGTCTTTCTTCAGCCTAACAAGGATTTACCAAACACCTCACACTCCACCGTTGGGTCGTGACACTTATCAATCCAGATTTCAGTAAAACATGCAGGGGAAATTATTAGACAATACAGATAAACTGATAAAATAATAGATAGGATTATGTTGGACTATATTGAGAGCAAATCTTTTAGTCAGGAGAGGCTGGTAATGGAGCTCTTAGACCAGTATTGTGGGCATTATATTTCATCCTGCCCTTGCTTTAAGTTGGAAAAGTTCTGATTCACAGCTTTGGGATGCACTGTCAATAAGTAAGTCTAAGAACAACACACACAAACAACAGAGGTCCTTAAGACTTAACTAAAGCCTGGAAGCTGATGAGGGATTATAACAATTGCATTCAAAAAAGAACCACCAAAAAAAATGACTACACCCAAACCTTGTGTATAGAGCATTATGTATAGAGCATGTTGTTCATCATTAGGCAATTCTGAGTCATTGTTCTAGAAATTAATAAAAAAGAAGATTATTTTAATCAGGAAAACTACATGTGAAATAGATAGACATATCAGTGACATTTTACAAAGCCTCGGTGGAAGATTTCTTGTAGGTCCTCAACAGCATACCACACCAGAACCATGACAGAGAAACCTCATAGATGCTGAGGGGGAAGAGAATTATGGGAAGACCAAAGAATTTTGTTTATCTTAATCAAAAAAAGGCCAAGATGCATGGATGATACATAATACCTACTATTTTCTGAGTAAATGCAAAGAATGAGAGAATTAATTTCACCTAGAAACAAAATTGGCATAGAAAGAGTGTATTCAGGTTAAACGTATAATGACTTCTGAAAAAAAGTAGAAAGTGATGGCCCAGAACAATAAATCTAAGACAGAAATAAAAAAAAAATCCTACTTGGATTTAAGTTTAAGAAATGTACCACCTTGGGTACTTAAGGTACTTATAGTAAGGACTGGACTTAACAGCCAATAGCATTTGTCCTAGTGCAGTATTTGTAGGACTGTCCTTTATTTCTGCTCTGTGGCACCTCCAAGAGCTATCTGAAGTAGGTACCAAGCCCTTTGTGGACTTGTCTGGACTTCTTTTGTGTCATGTCTTTTGTATAACTAATAAAGGAGATTTACATTTCTACTTCACACCTTCACTATTTATTTTCCACAGTGGCCATATCCTACAAAGAATTTTAAGACAACAACATTCTCAAGAGAGAAAATATTTCCCCAGAAATAAATTCACAGTTGAAGAAAGGATGGGGAAATTACTTCACAATTGCTGTAAATTCATTCATAATTCTGGAAAGAGGGTGAAAGTCTCTCTCTCATATAATTAAGTGACCTACAAGTAGTAGTCAGAAGGAAAATCAACTTTTTTCCTGTTGTTCTGAGTGGATTTTTTAAAATCAGTACTAATATAGGGATGAACAGTTACAAAAACTCCTGATCTGTGAGCGCAATCTCTTCAGGAACAAAGCTGTCTCTTTCAACACTGAAATAAAATTTGTAACTCTATCCCTTGTGCTCCAGATTCTGCTGATGTACAAAACAGATGCCAAGCCCTAAAAATTTGTCTGCTTAAAGTTAAGCCAGCTTCAGACCACAATAGTTTTTATAAAGTGGTCCATACAAGTTTGAAGACCAGACCTCATTTCTTGTTTCTCATTTCTCATTCCCACATTACAAACTCTGAAGGCAACCTCCAGGAACTGGCATTTTATTTTACTGAGAAAACAGAAATCAAGGATAGAATATTCTTCTGGTTTGTTTACAGCTGATGTTATTTGTCACTTTTGAATCAAATCCTTGATGGTATTTAGTATTTGTTTAAAGGGATTTCACTTCACCCGTTGTCAATTAAAAGTTTTAAAATCTGTTATGTACCCAGGAGATTAGATCAGAGCCATTTCATCCTATTTACAACAAAGAGAGTCTGTAATAAGCCCTTGAAACCCCTTCTAATCTTTAATATCAATATTTATTTAATCAGTTTAAAAATTATAATTATTTACCAGAGAGACTGAGGCAACTTCTACAAAGTTATTATGGATGAAAACATAGTTTTTGAGGGCTTTTTGAAAAGTTAATAACTTGAAACAGTTTCTTTAGAATATGCTCAAATCTTTTTGGCAAATGATTATTTAGGTTGCTATCTTTTTATTGTATTTCACTTATCTGTAACCTAAGGAGATTTTTTTTCCCAGGCATCTATTATTTACATTAATTGCTAATTAATTATTTGCTTGGAAGTGTATGTTCTGTCATTTCAATCATTAGAATAAATGCTGCACTTCTGTCCTGGTTTCAGCCTTAAAACTGTGACATCTTCATACATTACTATGACTACAATTTCAAAGTCACTCTCACACCATTTGTACTGGGTTTGCATGGCAAGGTTTTCATAGCAGGAGAACCTTAAGGGTAACTTTTGGGAACTACAGGGGTAACTTCTCTGAGAAGTTGCCAGAAGCTTTCTCTGTGCCTGTCAGAGCCAACACCAGCTGCCTACAAGAGAGACCTGCCACCGCCGAAGGCTTAGCCCACCAGTGATGGCAGCAGTGCCACCAGGATAGCAAAGAAAAGAAGGAAAAATCCCAAATGTGCAACAAGCAACAGCAGCCAGAGAAGAGAGGAGTGAGAATATATGAGCAACAGACCTGCAGGCACCCAGAGTCGGTGAAGCAAAAGTGAGAAGAGGTGGTCCAGGTGTCAGAGCAGAGATTCCACTGCAGCCCATAATGAAGACCATGGAGTGGCAGCTGTGCCTCTGCTGCCCATGGAGCTCTATGATGGAGCAGTTATTCACCTGAAGTCCATGCAGGACCACATTCCAGAGCAGGTGGATGTCTAAAGAAAGCTGTAACACCACAGGAAGCCTGTGCTAGAGCAAGTTCCTGGCAGGATCTGTGGACGCATGCTGGACCCATGCTGGAGCAGTCTGCTCCTGAAGGGCTGCACCCCACAGAAGTGATCCATGCTGAAGTTTGTGAAGAACTGTAGCCTGTGGGAAGGACTCACGTTGAAGAAGTTCATGGAAGACTATGTCCTGTGGGAGGCAACCCACCCTGGAACAGGGGATGAGTGTGAAGAGTCCTCCCCGTGAGAGGAAGGAGCAGCAGAGACAATGTGTGATGAAATGACTGCAGCCCCCATTCCCTGTCCCCTTGCACAACTGCATGGGCGGAGGAGGAAGAGAGAATCAGGAATAAAGGTGAACTCAGAAAGGAGAGAAGGGTGAGGGGCAGGTGTTTTAAGATTTGGTTTTTATTTCTCTTTCTCTTACTCTGATTTTGTCTGGTAATAAATTAAACTAATTTTCTCAAGAAAAGCCTGTTTTGCCCACGATGGTAATTGGTGAGTGATCTCTACCTGTCCTTACCTCAACATATGAGCCTTTTGTTATATTTTCCCTCCCCTAGATGAGAAGAGCAGTGACGGAGTGGCTGGGGTGGGCACCTGGTGTCCAGTCAAGGTCAAACCACCACATCATCAGATCTTCACTCTGGTACATCCAAACAAATTTATACTCTTTATCTTTACAACCAATTCTTCATAACAAAAATGTCCTTTTAGATTTAAAAAAAACAGGATATCAAACCCAAAAACTGAAGACAGAAATGTAGTGTATTGATAGCACACAAAATTCTGTGGCCAAGTAGAACATATCATTAATTACAGTTAGGGGAGTTTTGGAAGTTAACTTGGAGGAAGTCATCTCTTGCAGTGGGAAACGTAAAGGTGGCTGAGCTGGTACTGTCTGGAGGTGTTCAAACATTGTGGCTGAGCATTGCCTATTCATTTGGGGCCGGAAACCAGGACTGAGCAAGGCTTAGAGGAGGCAACAAGCAATTTATCATGTGGGATGAGAAATCAACCAGCACAGGAGCAATAGTTCTTTCTCTTGCATCCTCTTTCATAGTATATTCTTCCTTTAATGCTTTTGTATTCTTTCCATTCTCTCCAGTAGATGTGGTGCTACTATCGGGTGCAAGATGATGCTCACTGGAGAACAAAAATCTTGTGCTTGTTGTTGGCAGGGTATCCAGTGCTGCTGACAGAAAAGCCACAGTATATTCCCACATCAAATATTTGGGCTGTGTTGCTTCTGACAGCTGTCTCCACCACAGCCAATACTAAATCTGAAGCCAGTCAACACCTAATTTCTCAAGACAGAAATGAGAGTGCTATATAAAGTAATCATAAGGGGCCCAGGCTTTGTCCTAGCTTTACCTTGCTCACTGCTTATTTCCCTGCAGTATAAGTACATGCTGAACTGAGTAAGGTTCATCAGCGTTCAGAGAAGAATAGCTATTTGATTTTGTGGTGTGCATATTGATTTAAAAGGATGAACCCATTCTGCATGCAACTGGAAAGTAAAACACTTTCAAGATCTCTGACTAATTTTCTGGAGCCTATTTTTCAATCTCTAGACAATGCATTTGGACATCACTTCTACATTGCTGTTTTATCTCCTCTGTTCACATTATTCTCAATACTGCAGTTCCTGTTCTGCAGAAAATATGTTTAACTGTTCATTTTACTCTTGGAATTTGTTTTCACTGAGCTTTCAAACTAACCTGTGTACAATCAATGACTCTATGTGAGGTAAGGGTGTATTTCTCAGAACTTTTGGAGTAATTTTGAAAACTTAAACAACAATTACAGATCTATCTTGCATCATAATGTCTCTTATTCTCAGCATCACCTTTTATAGTATATGACTATCAGGATGTCTTTTACGTTTCTTGCTTAACAGAAGCCCACCTCTTAAAATTCTCCAGTTGAAATAAAACAGCTTTTTACTTGCAAACAACAACTTTTATTTGCACTTCAGTGCATATTGTAAATACCTGAGCATTTAATTTTCAGTTATGTATGTATTGCTTCAAATGATGTGCTGACCTCCCTGATCCAACAGTTGACATGCAGGCTCACAGCTTGTGAATAGTTGCGTTTCACAGCTCTGTTCATAAACCTGTTTCAATTACAGATACAACACTAAATTCCTAGCAACAGAAACTTAGTACTTAAATGATATATTTTTTTTTATTAACTACCAAAATCTTGTCTATGCAAAATAAAATAAGTATGAAAAAAACTCCTCCTGTTGGTACCCAAAGTGCAGGAGACATTGTCCTGCCAGTTTTAAAGGATTTATCCCCCCTGGACATCACTTATTTTGACCTCTGTCCATGGAAAAAATTGCCAACACTCTGGGAAGAGTTTGAATCTAGAAAGGTTTGAACCAGATGATAGAATAGTTTGTAGTGGTGTCACAAGGTGAAGAATTTAGAGGTTTTGGGGTTGTTTATGTAGTAAATAGATAAAAGCTGAAAATGCCAAGATGGGGGACAGTTGTTGTTCTCCAGGGCTGCTGCTTCTTCTTCTATACCTCTATGTCTTGCGGCAGAAGTGATTTGGAGTGATTGGATAAAAAACTCCGCAGTTCCTGTCCACGCAGGAGCTGGGTTTGTTGGGCATTGGCAGAAAAGTGAAAATATGTTTCATTTCAAACTTCTATTGGGTCATTTACCTTTAAAAGGGCCAAGAATTTGTGATAAGCCCTCTTTTGACGCCCATCTTTTGAACTCTCTGCAGGGTGCTGTGTCCAGCACTCTATTTCTCTGATAACGCTAATTAAAACAACTATCTGAAGCAAAGAATCAGAAGCCTCCTCTCGTCTTTTCAACTTTCTGGCCAGGACTCTCAGGCCTCCCTCCCGGGGGGAGTCCCACACCCTCCCAAATAAAAAAAAACCATATGTTGGGAAAAATAAAAAGTGGAAATAAGTACTCATAAAGAGAGGGAAAATTGAATTTAATCTATCAATGCAATTGTTTATAAGAATAACTCTAAGTGGTTCATGTCAGGGGAATCTAAGAAAGATGTCCAGAGGTACTCTAAATAATTTGATCAGTTTAGTGCTTCTTGGCACTTTTATTCTTTCTGTTTGTTTGTCTCTGTCTTTATTAATTTTTTTTAAACCAAAACTCCAGTGCTCTTCAAGCAATATTCTTGTGTACTTACTTTTTTCCTGTGATTGTCCCTCTTCAAGCATGCCGCCCTATGTGGCTTCCCAGGCTGTTCATACGTGCATGATTTTGGGAGAGAATACCAGCAATTAATAAAATCTTTGCACTTGTGTTTGTCTCAGTCATGTATCTAAGAGTTGCAAGGAATGCAGAGCAATGCAGTAAAGAACAGAGAATTATGTTCTTCATTTTTTTTATTAATGTCTGTTAAATAGCAATATTTAAAAAATGTAACTAAATATACATAAATATTTTTTGAATTTACAGTGGATACCATATTTCTGTGCACATCACATGCTGGTAGTTGAGTAATCATAACTCTTATGATTTCTAATTGAATGCTAAATGCATTTCCTGCCACCATACCAGGCCAATGAATCGTATTGATATTGGTGAAATCATGATCATTTATTCAAATATCTTACCGATATTTTGTATAGCAAAGATAAAAATCTCATGAGAAGTAGATGAAGCAGACAAAGTTCAAAAGGGTGACTGTCTGTAGAAACAATATTTTTTAATATAGTTCACCTTGACTCCAGACTCCAGACTGCAGGTGCAAAATACAGTAATATTAAAAATGCATTTAAATATGAGTTGCTGCAGGTAAACCAATTCAATTGTCACATCTTAAAAGTCTTGTGATACTCATGAGCTACAGAGACACAGGGTGGTCTACGGCCTGGGCTTCTGGAGCCAGAAGATCACCAGCTCTTTTGACAACTTTAGCTTCAGCTATGGCATACAATAGACCTTTGTAAGAGCTGCTGTGCACTGGTGCCTGTCTCTTATTGCAAGGCTCCAAATGCTTGTGTTACAGACGTTCAAATCTGGAGCAATTCCCCTGGCATCTGAGGAGAATCACGGCTTTAAAAAAATAATAAAAGAGTGGAAACAAGTTCAGTGTTTCTTACATCTTTTAGGACTTCAGAAGGTGAGGGTCTTGATAGGAAGGCCAAAAAGAAGCTGATTGCAGTTCATGTGAGTGGTGAAACATGGGTATAAACCCATTGCCTTGGATAATGATTTATGCCACTGCAGTTTAGAAGAGAAACACAGAGTTTACAGTCTGTTCGAAAACCCAAGATGGAATTTGTCCTGACCCAGGCACGATGTCATATTCAACAAACTTAAAAAAGAAAAGCATTCATCCAGGTTTTCAGTAATGCCCTTTTTGAAATTTTCCTTTTAACTTTCATTGGTACAACAATGACATTGCTGTGATTTGAGCTCCTTCTGTTCCCTTACTGTTTCTGTATCAGTCAGGGTCTTCCATGCTGCTCACAAAGACACACCACACACACACACGGACCGCTAAAAATTATTCCCTACCATGGTACTCTATTCCCCACCATGTTACTGTATTCCCCTGCTGCCCTGGGGTTCCAGTGGAGCTAAACTGTCACAAAACTTGAGCAATGCTGTAATAAATCAAACGCATATGCGCCACCCACACACAAACTCTTTGCCCCAGAGAGTTATGAGACTGCACTTCTTGCCTTACTACGATTATATCCGTAAACCTTAGTGCTTCCAAGAAAAAAGAATCCGCATAAAAAATTATATATCCTAAAGAAAATATCCTTGTGAAATAAAACAGCAGAACAAGAGGAAACAACAAGAAAGAAAATATTAGAAGTCAGATTCTCAGCTGGGGAAATTGGAGCGGCTCCATTGCCTCCAGGGGAGCTGTGCCAGCTTATCCAATGCGTATGCTCTGGCTCAGTATGCCCTTCTAGCCAAATCACTGGACTGGTATCTTTAAAGCCTTCCCTATCAAGCTGTTAAATTTGTATTGCTACTAGCCACAATTTCTTTCAAAAAAAAAGTTTGCATACGCAAATTATTCACATTGCTTTATTTTTTCTTTGTCAGTTCACAAAAAGAGTATTTCAAGTTGTCATAACCTTGCATTTAGTCAGTGAAAGAGTAATCTTGAAAGGAGAACATTGTTTTACAAACTGGACACATACCCTGTTATGTTTTTTCTCTAAAGTTTGCACACTATAAAGCAAGTGGGGTTTTTTGTTTTGTTTTAAAACTTTCTTCATATATTATCATACAAAAATATTCATATGCAAGTAATAAAGATTTTTTTAAACATCCAACTTTTTTAAACCTAAATCAAAGTCACATCAAAAGGGTTTTTTTTGTTTGGTTTTGTGTTGTTTCGTTGGTTTTTTTTAATCTAGACGAAGTACACCTTGTGCTTTAACAAACCTATAGCATCATGTGCTCTTTACAAGGATTGTATTGAATAAGCTCATGTGTTGTTATTCATTAAATAATGTAAAACTTGCCTACTTTTGTGGGTTTTATTTCCCCTAATCCTCTTTCCCCTCCCGCTATGTGTTATTTGTGTTTGTATATATGTGTGGAAAAGTTAAGGCAAGTGCAATTAAAGTTACAAAAAAATCAATATTTCTATTGCTAACATGTGCAGCATTCTTATTTAGTGAGTGATGTCTTTTCTCCTGTAAGAATAAAATTGATGAAAATACAAAAATGTTTAAAATGTTATAGTTATTACAATAAGCTGTTCATTTTTTCTTTTTTATACCAGGCTTGGTGAATTTTCCAAGAGTTAGGATAACATCAAACATGTTCTTTTTAAAGTAACATACACTGAAACTAGGTAACATTTTGATCATGACTCTCTTTCTTCTCAGCAATGAGTATAGTATTACTATAAAAATGCAGTTCCTTTTAGCTATGACCCATCCAATGTTTTAAAAAATAAATATAAGTTAATCTCTTTAGGTAAAATCTTCAATATACAGTAGGCATAAATATAGGTTGATGTATTTCTACTTAACTTTAGTGCTTCTATTTTAACCTTAATGATTTTGAACAAAGTGTATAAAGGAAGAGACATATTTTCCAGTTTATAGTCATACCAGTAGCCTTAAAGAAAACCTTGACAAGAATGCATAAGTTAATTTATGGTTTATATGGCAATAGTAATGGATGTTTGGAAAAGGCAACGATGCTGAATCTTCAATTATATTGTAGAATAGCCAGAAATTCATTTTCACAAATTCTGAGCCTGATTCTGCTCTTTGTTTTGCACCAGTTGTACACAGCTGCAGTCAATTCTGCTGACTTCAGTAGAAATATATTTTTTTTACGTTAATCAGCTATTAAGCAAATTAAGATAAAAGGTGCCAAAGCATAGCATGGCACTTCCTTGTTTCATTCCATCAATACAAAATTAAAGATGGTAAGTATATATGTATATCTTCAATGTATTTGCATGTATTCAGTAGGAGCTACAGAGCAGTTCTACTCTGCTGGTTCCTCAGATTATGGAAGACCAGCTGAGAGCTTTATTAACAAAGTGCTTTAGCAAGATGCTTATCCAGGTGTTAACTTAGAACAGTGGGGTCCCAAGAAAGAACTATTACTTTTTGAGTTGTGTTGTGCACTCTGCTTATTGACAGTGAGCTCCTTCTGAGATGAATAAAGTAACAAAATAAAATTAAAGAAACTGAATCCCCTAGACAAATTGCTTTATTTGTATTACTTTTTTTATGAAAGAGAACATGATGAAATTTTTCTTCTAGTATTTCGACTAGACACATGTTCTTTCTGTTAAAGATCTTTGTGGTCATTTTGTTTTCTTGTTGTCTGAAGAAGGTGCAGTACGTACAATATGCTAATAAAGAGATTTACCTATGAAATGGTGCATATGCTTAATTTCATATATTATGACCAGTCTCATGGCACTAGTAACTGCACAGAATTTAATAGTATGCTTTTCTTGCAAAATTCATAGGTGGCTCGAAACTGCTGCAAGTGACAGCAGTGGATATTTAGATGCCATGTTGGGAAGATAATTTAACTCCCTTTTACTGTAAAAGCTAAGATTAGTATTTTGTCTTTTAGCATCCTTCACTCACTAATTGTTGCTGCTTCATCACCTCCCAGCACTGGGCAGCTGCCGCCTTTAACTTTATTACCATGCTGAACTTGTATCATTAACAAATCTGTAAAACTTTGTGATGAAGATGTTATATTAAACTATTTATGAGTTTGCTGATTAATATAAAAATAAAAATATGTTAGGTCATATTTTTACATAAAATAAATTATAGCAAATGACTATCTAGGGCAGAAGAGCCATAAGAGCTACAGGAAGAAGGGGCAGATATGTGTGTTCTGGTAAGTTATTTGAAATAGCCAATGATGATTTTGTGCATTTCCATAGATTCACCTTGACTTTGAAATATTTGATTTTATTTTATTCTCCAAGGATTTGGAGAGCCTTAGAAAGCCAACAAATAGCAATCAGAAGGCTGGAGGAGGAAACCTCAGCTTTTCAAAGAAAGCTAATTTCTCAGTGAGCAGGGGCATCAGACTCACTGTGCCAGAGACTCCAAGTATAATGGCACCTGAAAGCACCTTTTTCCGTTAGAAAACCTCTTTGTTGGATTGGCTATGAAGTGGAGAATTTACTGAAGTGGGAGCTAAGGAAACGCAGCATCTCTTCAAACAGCTGCCGTGTGCACGGTCAGGAGGCTTTCAGCCTCGTTTATGTCTACTTTACTCCAGTTCTCTGGACTTCCACTCTGTTCTTTCTCATAAACTCGTGTAGTGCAATGGTATTTCAGTCCTGATGTCTCCTTATGAAAACAAAGCAAAATAAAGCAAAGCCAAACAAACAAAAATGCAATTCAAGGAGCTCCGAGGAATGAAAACATTCTAGAAAATTAAATGCATGTGGTTCTCAACCTGAGTCCAACTCCTTATGCTCTAGATTGCTGTTTGAGGGGATCTTGAAAGATGTATATCTGGTAAGGCGCCCAAGATGACTAAAAGGGAATTTTTCTCCAACATTCCCTAAAGAACAACTTGGCAAGTGTCATTTCAAACAGATAGCATCTTTGCTGCTGCTTCTCACTCTTCAAATAACTAACAAAATTTTAAAAAATCTAGGAATGGTATTTGCTATGTGGCACTGAGAGTTATTCATAAGCTCTTTTGTTTAGAATAGTGAAGAGGTAATCAGAGAAAATAGGAGATGAACTTAACGGACACCGTTATTTACAATAGGAAATTTGGCAGATATTCAGGTAGGTCCTATTACCTAGAAAAGAAACATTTTCTACCTCTAACAAGGTTGTATAAATGGCTTCAGATAGCAAACAGGTGGTGAAGGAAGTATCTGGTAAATGTGGGTTTCCAGGCAAAGGATATCTGCAGCAGCAGGACTAGATGAGTGCTAGTCGTGTTCACCTACCTGGTCATGACATGACCAGCAAAGATCTTCCCTATACCTCTCCCACACCGTGTCATCCCAGTAATGACTTGGTTACAAGTTTGTCTTCTCCTTGCAGCACATGGGAAATGTCATGCCATGAATAAACCCAGATTTTTGGGATTTCCTTGATTTTTTTATGAATGCTACTTATTTTATTTTTTGTTGTACAGTTCTACAATTAAATGGTTACAAATTGAAATACCTACGTACAGGAATAAAATTGTATAAAGTGCTTTTTGTGATGTAACTAAGATTTGAGAGTGCTTATTGCAACAATTTTGTCCCAGATATCTGCACAGTTTGCAGATTCGTGTGTTTTGCTGAGGTAGGCATAGGTTAGTGGTCTCAAAGAAGGAGCCTGACATCACTGAACTATTCTGCTGAGATAGATGGAGAGACAGTTGTGTCGCTGTTCTCCTCACTGCTTTGTATTTACATAATTGTTCCATTTGAAGTTGCCTGGGTCTTAAGATGACAAATGTACAATGTTCTAATGTGATGATGAAGGTAAACTTATAATACTAATTGTTTAAATTTTCTTCTGAAGTGTTCCTAGGAACTCAGTTGGGGCTGCAGTGAGATGTTCACCAGAGAATATTAACTCCAGCAAACAACTTCTTCTATATCTGTAAATTCGTTGCCACTTGTGTTTTAAACTTCAAATGAATAATGGGATTTCCTAAACAAATCTCTCTATGATTTACCTGTCATGCAAAGAATGGAAAGAAAATTTTGAAAAATCTCTTACTTAACTTCCTACAAAACATCAGGAGAAAACAACCTTCCCTTGAAAAAGAATTGTCTAAACTCAGGTTTAAACAGGTTAAGTAATTGCATTGCTAATTTAATTTTCTTTATTTATGTTTGCTTTTCAAGTGTGTGTGCAGACTTTGCAGCTTAATGGAATATTTTGATCCCTAAACTGACATTTTCAAGACTTTCTTTTTTACATCAGAGAAGGTCAGAATAGTATCAGGACATTGCTTCATATAACTAGTCTATGTGGATGTGAAAAATGGTGCGCTAACCGAGAAAAAAAATACAACCTTTTTTCAACTCAAAACTTTGCTCCTGTAACTCTCTTCTTGGGAAAGAAGACATCTACTCACCCTAAACATCTCTGCCAAGAGTTTTCATGTGGACCCCAACCTGAGGCCTTACAGCAAGCTTTGAGTGCTTGTACGTCTAATTCAGTCTGCAAGGTAAACGGATGTGAGAGGATGGGATGGGACAGGATAGGATGGAATGGGGCAGGATGGGATGGAAATTTCTGCAAGGGTGCTCAGGTGTGGTGTTAGCTCATTGAGATGGCAATTTTCTGTAGCTGTCATTTAGTGGATTGCACACTAACCCAGCAAGCTGACCTCCCTCCATGCTCGGTGCTGGTGTTTACTTTGAACATGGAACAAATGGGAAATATTGTCAGCTGTTCCAGCTCTTCTGGCTGCTTTGCGATACAGTATCTGTCCCTCGATGTTTCTCATGTTTATTTTCATTAGCATCAGTAGCAACTCACTGCCCACCTTCCCTGTGTGCTGCCTACAGCAGGTAGGACAGGGGTGGTATATCGAGCCCATGGTTCCTTCTGCACCCACCCGACATAGGAGCAACTAAACATGAGAAACATGAGGCCAAAGGGGCCTGTGCTCTCCTTCTCCATGCACAGGAGCACATTTTCCCCACTGTGGAGCTTTTCAGTCGCAGACATGTGGTGCAGCCGCCTGTTCTGGCTTGCACTTCTTTATGAGTCACAAAATGTGTTTGAGAGTATGGGCTCAGTAGGTATTAATTGCTCCTGGATGATTTTGTATTTTTGAGGGGGGCAGAAAGAGAGCTAATATTTGATTAACAGAGAAAGAAAAGGTTAAAAAACATATCAATTTTATTTTTCTATTAATTTGTTATGTTCCTTTTGTCATGTCTTGATGGTTAAGAAATGTCTTTTTAAAAAGATATCAATAATATCCCCCTCAAATTCTTAGCTCTCACATTTTGCTTCAAATTGTTTTTCCTAATACTAGTGATCAAAAAAAGAAATGTTTGTACTTTCTGTAAGCTCAGTATTACATAATCTATTTTATTTAACATTTAGATTCTAGAGAATCATGTAACCTTTAGTTCCCCCCCCAAAAAAAATTTGAATTGACTATTGAATGTTTCTGAAATGATGTTATCTAAGGTATTGGCTATTTAATGTTAAGAATGCTGACAAGCTTTTGGAATGAGTCTGGTCGTAATTACAAGTTGAATATCTCCCTTTAAAAAACCTCAACCAAAATATAATCATTTTTTAGTAATCTGAACAGCTTCAGAATTGATATGTTTTCCGCATAAGCTATCAGACCTGCCTTTGTAATTTCTTCTCTAACTACTTCATGACCCTGTGGACTCTAAAACTACCCTCAGAGCTTATTAGTCCAGAGCAAAAGTCAAACTTTTTAATAAGCAGAATTTAAACAAACAAACAAACAAAAAAAAGGCATAGGAAAACTCTTAATAGCTGAAACATTTTTATCATTTTCACTCCCCAGGGCAACAACCCCGAGTTTTGGAACATCAAGTCAAGGCTGTTTGGTGAAGTGTGATGCTGCCAACATCTTCTTGGAGGATAGAGCCAGAGTCAATGGAAAATGGCCCAGCAAAATTACATCACAAACAGCTCAGTATCCATGTGAAATTCATTGAATCTGAAATTAAAGACACAATGGAGTTCTTCAACCTCAACTCAGTGGGCTATTTAGGAGGTGAAGAGATGTGTTTATACAAAAAAAAAAAAAAAAAAAAAAGGCAAGGGAACTTGCAGCCTTCATAATATAAGGAAACTCATTGTTATGAGGTTGCTTACATTTTTTCTATTGCCAGCCACATTAACCTATTTCTCAACTGGGTTAGAAAAAGTGTTCTAATAACAGCACAACAGATAGGGGGTGAGAGTGAAGGAATATAGTTACTCTAGTTAATAAACAGTAGTTAATAAATAGTCTGTTACAGAGGTTTTTTTTTAGCACTGACAGATTTTTGCCATCCTCTTGATCACAACAATAGAAGACAAACAAAAATCTCTCTGTGCTAGACTATCAACAAGTACAAAATCATTCGGAAGTGTATTAGACATACAGGGACATATTTGTGTTGCTGATCTGACTGGATGGCCTCCAAAAAAGCCAGTTGCTTGATGTAGGTCAGCCAGAGTACAGAGCTTTGCATGACAAAAGAAACCACAATACAGTCAAAAAGCAAGTGGGTATTTTGCCCTTTATTCTTCATCGGCCTTTGTTCTATTTTTGAGCTTACTTTACTACAGTGGGTTTTTCTTCCTTCTTTGGATTTTAATTAAAGTCTCCTTAGGCTTACTAGCTTGATAACTTCTTCTTCTTTTTTTTTTTTTTTTGTTCTTTTAGCTTAAAAATGAAGGAATCCTGTTTACTAGGCCACTTTTCCCCAAATCTCACTGCTTTATCTATAATTTAATGTGTCATTAACGCACAATATCAAAATAAAACTTTGTGAATTTTGATCAGACGGATATAACAAGCTTTCTGACTATTTTGAAGATGATTATCACCCATTATATAACATACACATGGTTTTCACAGCTGTGCAGCAATAGAAAAATCTTACTTTGTATCTAAGCCTAACAGTATTTAACTGAACGAGATCATGTTTAAAGTGTTTGATGTTGGCTGCCAGGTGACAACTGGGTCCCCACTAAAATTCAAAAGGCATTTTGGTACTTCTTTCCTTGCAGCCAAGATTTCAGCTGGTCACAGACTGCAAATAAGAATTCTTTTGCTCTGTTTTTCCAATTTTCTTCTCCCACACAAATCAGTCGTACACTCATTCAGATTTATTAGATTGACTCTCAAATCATAGTGCTGCAACTGAGAACAGAATCAGACCCAGCAATGCATTTTGCCTTCAAAATAATTAGCTGCATTCGATACAGTCTCCCATTTCTGTCCAGCTATGTATGCTATCTGGAGAACCTATATGCTGAATTTACACAAGCTGTCCAACAGAGTCCTTTCACAACACGGACTACCCTGATTAGAGCGAGCCTTATAAAGACAGAGCACCACGCTTCGATAATTCACGTGCATAGAATCCCCATACAGACCCAAAGTTTTTGACCAGGCAGAGTAAATTTTTCTGATCATCACACTGTGCCTTTTTTAAAATAAAGTGCTGTTTGCTTATGGCTAAACCTTATATGTGGCTATTGCATGCACAGCTCAGGCTGCGTTGTCAAAAACCAGAACACCTTCATCAAAAATGATGGAGCCTAAGAACTAGGGCAATGACAGTTTTTGTTGGTTTTGGTTTGTTTGTTTGGGTTTTTTTCCATTTTATTTTTGTGTTCCAACAGAACTTTTGTCAAGCATAGAGCACGTGAACACACAACACTTTCCTTCTCTGTTCCCCACATGGAGCTGTTCACAGAAGAGGAATACTGAGGAGGAATGTTTCTAAAGCCACAGACAGCTTCTCCATTTATTTCAGGTTTTGTGGTTTGTTTCTCTTTTCTTTTTGTTTGTTTTTCTTATATTTAATATTAAGACAAAACATTATAAGCAAAATTTTCTTTAAGTAGTGTGAGTATCAAATAGTATCTGTCAATCCCTGAATCATGCTATTCAAAGCGCTTAAATCTACACTAAAAATAGAAGAACAGAAAAGTACTTCCCACGTGGCTAAGAAAACATCTACCAATTGTCTAAATGTGACTGTAGTCAGATAATTACATCCTACATTTATTCCACATCCCAGTGTTTATACCAGGGCATGTAAAGGGGAAAAAAATAATGCATTGCTTTCAGAGGAACCTGGGTATTTGGGACTGTTGTGGTTTAAGCCCAGATGGAAAATAAGCACCGCACTGCCGCTCACTCAACCCCTCCCCTTCTCCCCATCTCAGTCCAGCGGAAACCAGGACAGGCATCCAGATGAATGAAGGAAAATGCCATCAGTGCCTGACAGGTATCTGTAAGAGCAAATAAATATTAACTTTCTTGAAGCAAAAATGCAAAGCTCTCTTAAAATTTTGTGTCACCTGGCAGCCTAATTCCCATTTTGTGGATGTTTGGCACATGTCCAGAGACACCATAATAAAGAACAGATTGTAGAAAAGGACTTGAGCTAAATCTCAGAGAAATAAACATTTTAAGCAAATAAAAATCAGTGCACACCTCAAAGGTCTCTTATCTCCTTATGCAGATATTGAGATTTCTTGACTTTCACAACAGGAGCACGGTCATTTCATCCCACACTGTCAGTTCTGGATTGCTCTCACAAACATCCCCCAAACTGCAGTCTCCCCCCCTCACTTCTCATTAAGAAGACCAAAATATTATAGGCTATACTTTTCAGGTTAGTGGCAATCATGATGAGCAAACCCCACACATCTATTATACTGGCCGATATCATTCAGCTGCCATAAAAATACCTAAAGCTAATTAATTACATAAATAGACTCTAAGGCCTGTTTGCCAGGACACCAGTTATGATTCTGCAGGAGTAAATCAAACCCATGACTCTCCGACGGTGTGCTGCAACCAGTAACTCTACCCCAGCTCCTCCGCTTCTGCCAGCAGAGACTAGCAGAGAGCTTGGCCTGAATATGTTGCAGAGCTGCACCACTCCTCTCTCTTTCTAAGACCAAAAAGGACTTCCTGTTATTTGAGACATATGTATGAGCAAGGTACTTCTTTAAGTTGTCTTAAAGTTGTCTGGATGTAAACACAGTGGTGGGCTTTTTTTATTCCCTGTCAGACATGGTACATGCAGTATTTGCAACTCCTCAAAGATAGAATCATACATAAAAATAAAACTAATTTATTTATTCATTAAAGTGAATAAAGTGTTTTTAATACTTCCAGGTCTGATTTAAATATTAATTTTGTATAAATAAAGTTTATTCTGAAAACAATTATATTTCTGGTAATCATGTCATTTTTTCTGCCTGAGTTCTTACTGAAATCATGTTGAAATTAATAAAGTTTTATTTATCGTTACAAGCTAAAACCAAATGAAAGAAGATTTCTTAATCCTGAATATATAATTTTAAAGCAAATACAGTTTGTGGAACATTAAAATACAAGGGACTCTGAAACCCACAGGAAAATAATGTTTTGCTCTTACTTTTTTTTTGAAAATAACACTTTCTATAATACAAAGTGACAAACCAACTGCAATACTGTCTTTTTTTATTCCCCTTTGGTTTGGAAGTCATCACTGTACATATCAGCAGGACTCTGCACTTCAGTGCCTATTGCCTCACTTGTCTCACTCGTCTAACATTTGCAAATGTTATTTGCAGGATTTTGAAAGTTGGAAAAGAAAAAAAAAATTAAGTGCTTAAAAAATAAAATCCACAGCCACATTAATACTTTTCCAGGATGTGTTAAAAATAGGGTTGCTTTTATATTTATAAAAGGGATACAACGAACTCATTCTTAAAATAAGAACTAAAAAAATCCCAAACCCAAGAAAGCGAAAACGAAACCAGCTCTAGTTTCTACACTCTGTAGTGACTACTGTGAAGCAACTGATACAGATTGGGTATTTTCTGTTGTTTGACAGGTATCTACCAAGTTACATGTTAGATGATCAGACTGTAGTGTTACCCCAAATGGGGGTCTTTGTAAGGGCAGGGAAGGAGCAGTGCACATTACGGGAGTAGAAATGAAACTGGAGCTCTCAGTGAGCGATGGGGTCCTTCTAAGAACAAAAACTTTCAAAAAGAGGTGAGCTGCAGCAGGCATGGCCTTCAGGAATCAGGCTAGGCAGGCCAACAAAATGGATGGTGCTTCTGATATCAACATAGCTTTATCCAAGCATTCCCAAGAGAGGTTATAAACAAACAAACAAAAAGTCTAAAACTATACTAATGAAGCAAAAAAGTTTCCTATCTATACAGCAGTCTCTTCATTTAAAAAAAATGTAAATATACAAATTCCAATGACATATAAAACAAAGTCAAAAATGTGAATGGGAAGAGACATGGGTAAAACAGGAAGACTGATGCTACAAAGAAATTGCAAAAACATATGTACAAGACCCTGTTTTTCCTCGTTTGTTATCGATTGTAATGCATGTTTAACAGCAGCAGTCGAGGATGTAGTTCCAGGCACCAGACTGCAGACTCTGCTCCTACTCAAGGGGGTTGACAGCCCCTTGCATGTCGGTCACCAAATGACACTTGATATACTGGTCTCCCGTGGCAAGAGGGGCAGCATGGCACTGTTTGTGTGAGCCTCTTCGGGGTTCTGCTCCCTGTTAGTTTTTGTCTGCGGCCGCTGCCCGTTTATTAGTGTCATGGGGATGTTGCAGTAGGTGTGCTGGTTACCTATTGAGGTAAGTGGCAGGGTGCCGGCAGGAGGTACATCGTATTCGTAGCTTCGATAATAGTGTTTCTGGCGCATCTGTGAATGATATGTGTTATGAAAGGTGGAGCGCAGGTCTGGATGGGCAGTGGCAAGAGCAGTGGAGGTGGCAGCAGCCATGGAAATTGCGGAGACTGTCTGCAGTTCCCCAAAGGGCCCCTGCTCACTGACATCTAAAACCTGCTCGTTTGTCATGGGTTCAATCCTCTTAAAAGGCATTTCGTACTGTAAACGTTTCCAGAACTTGGAATTCAACTTGTTGCATTTTGGTCCATGCCATTTAATGACAGTGAGGAGCTTGATGGTATGTTTTAGGGCCTCAACCTCCTGGTAGTTCATAACTCCTCGTAGTTCACTGCATTCAATCAGTATCACTTTGATTTCTCCCGTGACTAACATATTTCGAAGCCTCGTTTCCAGTTCAAAGATGCTCCAACCTCTTCTTACCACGTAACTTGGAGTCATGACGATGATCAGTCGCTTGCTTTGGTCTACACATCTTGCCACATCTTCAATGTAGGCTACAAAACAAAACAATTGCTCAAAAAACAATCTAAGAAAGCAGTCTGCTCTCATACACTGGTGAGAAACAACAGAGGAAAATCGCTGCTCCCAGAAGATCTCACTGAAGTATGCAAAAACATCAATTGCAAATGTGCCTGGCAGAACATTGTCTTGAGCAACATGCTCCATATGGCCCTGCTTCAGCAGGGAGATTGGAAAAGATCACCACCACAGGCCCTTTCCAACCTCAACCATTCTGTGATCCTGCAAAACATCTATTCCCACACATGCTATGAATTGTCAGTGTTTGCTCATGAGCTGTGGCTTTGTATCATCTATATCACTATTGGAACAATTATGCCCATCATGATTTTTACCTTTAAAAAGGCTGAGTCACCCAGTTAGGCAACAGAGCAGCAGCCATGTGCTTCAGGACCTCAGTCTCAAACCCAAATTATACTCTAAATTGTTTGGTAGGCTTAGATTCTGTTTTTCTTTCATGGCCCTGCCACACACTTTCATAAAAACAGTGTTGTCTCCTGTACACTAGTGTTTAGTTTGCGGCAGAATTTAAAAGTATCCATGAGATTGTTTGAAGTTGTATATTGTGCTTTGTCCATATCAAACATCCCTTCTTTTATCTTTTATTGAAGGTATTGAACTTAGTCGCTGTCCATATGGTTACACTGAAGTCATGAAGAATACTACAACAACTGACAAAACATTACTGTACTTATGTTGGAATATGTGAGAGAAACATGAAAAAGATCTACCTGTACCAGCGGGAATCAATTCTAGTTTTCAGTCTCTGAGTATGATCAAGTACACCCACTACACATTGGTCTGCAGTGGACACTGACAGAATTCACTACTTTCGCCTGGTGTAGAAGCTATTACTCAGCCATTGCCTTAGTCCAAACACAACTTTTTCCTTCCTATCTGAATTTCTGTAATGCTCAGAATCATGGATATCTTTCCAAACAAAACCTAAGGAACTGAAAAGAAAGAACTCGGTATTCATTCCTAGAGATGCAAGCTCTCACAAAGACTGAAAAATATTAGTCTCTTTCGTTTCCTTTACTTATACATGCCCTTTCTGCACTGTTTTACCTTCAATTAAAACAATACAATTACTAAATAATAATCCTCTTATCTGGGAAATGCACATTAATGTTTGGTGGCTTATCTTCACCATTCTCTAAGACATGGGAGAAAAGATGACATTCTGAAGGAGTAGGTATAGAAACAAGACTAAAACAATCACTGCAATCACTCATTTTCTCCTTCAAGAACATATGAGAATAAAGACATGACTTACTTCCCGTGGGAATCAAATCTCTGTCTGGTATGAACAACTTGTATCCATAATGCTTTTCCAGCATATCTGGTAGAATCTCAAGAGCAAATCTTTCTTCTTCTCCAGTTTCTTGATTCCACTGGTCAGGATCCACTTTGGTATAAGATAGATATGCATCATAGTCTTTGTTGTCTAAGGAAAAAGAGAAATTAAATTAGTTTATTCCTTATTCTAGCAGTTTTCCCAGATATTTCCCAAAGAATTATTTCTGGGAGAATTTTCCAGGAATAGGAAATGATTTAGATAAAATGGCAAGCTTTCACCCAATCTCCAGATATGCATCCATTCAGCTCTCCTGTTTCACCTGTTAGAGATAATCCTTAGTTACACAGATGCAAGGAAGGACGGGTCCATATCCATAGACAGAAGTCAGTTTATGTAAGAATCCGGATGATAAAATCCACTCAACTGCAGGGTGACAGCTCATAGCATAAAAGTCAAAAGTCACTGAGAAGAATTTGCATTCTTCTCTAACATAAAAGGGGAAGTAAGAGCATGGAAATACCTAAGCTAATGTGCAAATATCTCTGCTGCATAGTAAAAGCATTTCGATCTTGCCAGAATTTTACTATAAATTTAGGACCTGAGGCTGGGATGCTTTAAGTGTACATATAGCATTCCTTGTAAAACTCTTTAGCTCTCCAGGTCTGAAAGTATTGCCAGGCTTAAATCTTTGCAGCATCAGCTCCTGCTAATGCAGTTTAAGTCTCTTGAATTCTGTGCACTTAAATTTGCAAATTTAATGTTGCGTTAATGTACATTTAATTACTTAACAGTGTGTTACTTCACTTCAATATGAGAAATAACCATGCCTGTGTTTTAAATGTGCTTGGTGTGCCTACTTGAAAGACTGAATCAAAAGAGCCACCATTAATTTTCATTAGGAGGTCAATAATGCCAAGTGCTCTTGAACTAATTCAGTGGAATAAGAGGTCACGTTTTGACTTTTGTTGTGAAGAAAGCAGAGGGAAATCAATGGCAAGAGTAATGAAATGTTAACATCCTTCTAACTCTCTTGACAGCATTATGCACAGACTACCAAGAATATCAATTGCTTGTAAAAGAGATCTGATTGAATACTCTAAATACTGTGTGTCATAAATAATGTTATATTCAGTCAGTGCTGACTTCATTTATTTATTGAGCTGGTCCTTTCTTCATTTTACACCTTTTTTTGTAGTCTGGTAGCATTATTTAGAAAAAGCCTGCCAGCCATAGGGTGGATGCAAAGAGTATAAATGAAATTAATTGAGCAATGATAATCTTGAGCAGTCCTCTCTCCCTTCTGAGTAACCATGTGCACTATGTTCAGTTGCAGATGACAAAACAAATTCGGTTGTACTATTACTGCTTTTAAACTTTCTAAACCCGTGAATTGACCATGTGCTCATTCAGTGCTCTGCACATCTTTTGTGGGATATTATCTATTGGATTGTTATAGCCACACAAAGAAAAACCCAAACCAAATAAAAAACAACCAAAATGACAGCCAAAAAAGGAAACTAAGAAAAAGAGAAGCACTGCCTTTTATGATTCACACTTTCCATTATTATTTTTGAGTATTTGTGAAAACATGTCCTTTAATGACAGACAAGGACCCCCTGCCTTTGACAATGCCTTAAAATAAGACAGACTGGATCAAGTATGATATAGAGAGACATTACACAGCAGGCTTTTGTTTCTACAGTAGGACAGTGTTAACCCAGCAAAAGAGTTAGCACACAGTGAAGTCAACAAATTTGTGGGGAAATGATTACAACTGGCAAAATGCTGGTGCTGCAATGCCGTATTCTACTGTTGCCGCAGTAATGGTCATGACCATGGTACATGCTTGAGACCAGTGTTGCTTTGTTCAAAATCTTTGAGTAAAGATGAGAATGTATCATTTCTCAAAGGGACAAATAATAAGAAATAATGCAGAATTCATACTGGTTTAAAGGCTGAGTATTGTCCGTTAAGATGGTTTGCACATTCTTACGTGGAGGGGAAATTATTTGTGCTATGACATTATTTTATTGCGTTTGAAAATATCGCACTTATGCATTTACACAAAGTACACATTTTTCATATCATGGAGGCTCCAGCATCTCCACTAACTAGAGCTGCATCATCCTGTATTGCAGTGAAAATATCTTTCCCTCCTGGTTTTATTAGTATTTGTAGGGCAAAGAATGGTTGAGGTCTAGGGTATATCTGAATAGATGTGTTCAGGCATCAGGCATGTGGAAGCTCTGGATTAGGTCACAATCATTATCACAATGAGGTCAAATGCAGCCTGTGCTCAGGGTGTGGTGCATTCAGTCCATAAATGTTTCAGTCAGTCCCAAACCACCAGTACTACAAGACTCCAGGCAAAACAGAGTGTGAGTTACAAACTGTCACATCATTTCAACCATTGCATGGACTTCAAAGTGAGAAGCTTGTAAGCGAGCAATGCTCATGGAGCTACACTCAGCCACAGGTTTAGATAGACCTTAGGGGCAAGCACTGGGGGCCAAATCTCAGCTTCATTAATAACACATGGAAAGATTACTTCATTTAGTGGCTAAGGATTTGAGCCAAAACACCTGTTGCATCACTGGAATATGCATTCTTTAATGCTGTCCATTCCTTTTGATACTCATCCAAATGCGGAGTACACTATCATACTCCCTGTAACTTTCTACAATGTTTGTCCAGAAGAAATGATATAAATTTTTAGGGCATGAAGCTGTAAATGCTTCTTGTTATTCCAAGGATGTGCTCAGCAGCAGTCACTTAAAGGCTCAATGTAAGCATAAAATGAAACCCAGACTCTATATGAATCTACTTTGTCACATGCAAATGGCATCTCTGGGTAAGTAAATTGCTATCAGACATCTAAGAACTCATCTGTATGCATGCTCTCTTAACAACTACACATGAAATTATAAGCTGGTGCCTACAGAAAGAAAGATAAAGCTTCCTTTCTACAGGGACCACTGAACAGATTTAACTTCAAATTTGCATTATAGATGTAAGTGTTTTCTAATGATTTCCATGTTGCACTGCAACAAGTCAGCAGTTTGGGCCTTTGAGGGTTTATTACTTGAACATTGAAGATATTTCTGCTAATGGGAGACAGAAAAATTATATATATGCATGAAAAATCAAAAATAATTAAAAAAACTTTCTAGAGTAATTTTTTCTTATCAGCCAAGTTCAAGCCAGTGACAAATTCTGACTTTTAGCTGTCACAATACATTTTAGCACAAGACACATTAAGAGATCAAAACAAGGAGAAATCCTACAGTGTTGTATAGTGAACCTAATTTCAGTGAAGCCCTAAGACCTAGATGGTGGAGTCAGCCCATGTGTCTGTGCATCCTGAAATCCTGAGAGTAGTTTGCAGTGCCTCCAGAAACACTGAGTGCACTGGAGGCAGCTGACCATGCACAGGGTGCTCCACAGCTCAGCGTAGCCAGCAAGGTTGGGAAGAGCTTTCATTTCCCGATCAACAGGGAACTGGACAGCTGATTCCTCTCCTTCAGCAGAGCACATGCTCTCCTCTTAAATACTAGGATATTCATACAAGAATTAGGAGAAATGCACTGATTTAACTCAGTGTTTCAGGATTTCGAGGGGAGTTTTTGGAAACAGGAGACTGGATCCTTCCAAATGCCGCAGGGAGCTGGAGCCAAACTGATGCAGGAAGCTTTTGTCTTTGAAAAAACATCCTGTGTTCAGGAAAGGTTGCAAAGAACCTTTTCAAAATTTCTCAGAGACTGTAGTTGCTTCAAAATTATGGAATTCCTTAACCTGTATTTGTTTCACTATTGTGGGGGCCACATTTAATATATGCATTGGGATAGTGTTTATCCTTAATACAATGAAAAAATGTCATTTAATGCTTAGTTGAATAAAATGCTCAAATCCTAGGTCTTTCAAAATACTTCTACTTTTCCTCACAGTATTTGCTGTTGCTGATGAAGCTCACTGTAACATTTTCTATTATTTTTAAATGTCAAGCCCTTTTAATGTTATCAAAAAATTAAGAACTACCCACACAATTTTTTCCATGGCATAGTATTTTTTTAAATGTAGCAGTCCTCATGATAGTTCATGTCCTTGTGCAGAGTGAGCAATGTTGAATTGCATGGTAGTCTTTTTTTTTTTCTACTTTACATCTGAACTTTCTAACCTATAACAATCTCTTTGTTTGGAATCTAAAGATGATCTTGGTAATATTTTATTTTTTAAGAGATATGTATGTATAGATCATATATTACACATGCACTTTAGATGCCATGAAATAGGAAGAGAGAAAAAAACCAGGAATTTTCCTTTGAATTAGCACGTTTCATACACAGAATCTAGAAAATCCCATACTCAGTGGAGACATAAATTGAGTTTTTATTGTTTGAATTGCATTTCAGATGTAAATAAATAGCTTAAACAGGAAGAGTTAAAAGAAACAGTTTTCCAGCAATAAAATTGTAATTAAATAAGAGAAAAATCCGTTTCTGTAACCAGTAATGTTTAGAAAGAAGAGAGCTGCATTTTTCTAAGGTGATTTTAATAGAATTTGAAATTGATATTCATAGAGCAGGATTTCTTATCGTCACAATTTGCCAATAGCCAATAAGAATATATAAATGAGTGGTGAGACTGCTATTCCAAACATATTTTGTGCGTCCCCAGGGAAGATTCAGTAATTGCAAAGTCACTAACTTCAGCAGTAATTTCAGTCTAGCTGTACCTGCATAGCATAATCATTAACACAAGTGCTTTGGTGGTGCTTAAACCAATAGTAAAAGTTATATTTGGAAGTTAATAACTTAGTCACACAGAAACCTGAAGAATCTCAAAGCATTGCCATTCTTTGCTGCTTAAGAATTTTGCTGGGATGAAACCCAGGATACCACTAACAAGAATTTCTTACCTGCTCTTGTCCCAGACAGTTAATAAGATATTATCTGGGCATTCCCATTGGTTCATCCGTGAACCCTGCTAGTCTTTTGCAGTTAAACAATAGCAAGGACAAAAATCATGATTACATAAGGACTCCCAGGTGCAACAGAAACTTCAAGGAAGAACCAGTTTCATCAGTCTCCTAATTTGCGCATTGATTTGCTTCCCCTCAGCAAGAAGTAGAAACTCATCTCTCATGAAAGGGCAAACAGCTCAGCCAAGAAACAGTATAGATGTCATGTACCAAACCCAAACTAGATTTCCTGAACTGAGAGAGCTCAGCAGCGGCACAATTTAATCTTATTAGGAGCACTTTGTTTTATTTCAGCAATGTGGTGGAAAGAAAAAAAAAAAAGCAGCCACTTTCCCGCTTTCAGAACCAAAAGTGAAACTCGCCAGGCCTGGGCCCTGCTGCCTTCCCTGTGACAGAGCTGCACAGAGGCCGTGGCTTCCTTCAATTCACCAAGGTTTCCATGTTAGAAAGCTGAGAAGAAGACTGAGGATACCACAATGAGCTCCTGGCCAATATTGTAGAAACAGCTGAAGGAACCTAAAGGCACCAAGGGTCATTGTGAACCTCATCATATCAGTTCTTAAACAAAGCCCTCACTTTCTAGCTGCCTACAACCTTCTTTTTTTTCTTGAGCCTAAAGCTTGACTTCTTGTCGGCATAGCTGTGAGAGAGGATATTTATGTAAATTTCATTAGAAAACTACTTACAACACATTTGGTCAGATTTTTTCTTCAATTGCTACTTATTTTTGCCAGCCTCCTAGCATAAAATTTCTTCATTTTTTCTTTTTTTTTTTCCTTTTAAGATTGTGTTCACCTTTACTTATTAATTCTTTGATAAAAAAACCTTCCACCAATTTAAAAGGTTAAAAATGTACCCAGGTAATGGTAGTGGCAGATACCTGCAAACTGTTTCTGCTGTTAGCTGTACCATATGCTCTTTCCTCTGAAACTGGAACCTGTAACACCCACACATGTAGAAGTTTTTGAGTAATTTAGTCTATCTGACCATGTCCAATGGTTTTTAGCCTGTCATCCATAGACTTCAGGATTTATCCATAACATAAATTAAAACTGGCAGATATCTACATATCCACTGGAACCTCTCTGATCTTGAAATGGCAAAAAAAAAGTCAAAAGTAGCTGTTTTGGTCACTTTGAGACTCCTGTCCACTCTAAGGCAGGATCATAACTGGCACTACTGAGAGAAGTGGCTCCCCTCTCCACCCTCGCTGTGGCTGCTGTAGCTGTCATGACTGGGGACTGATCCTTGCACAGTTTGATGAGCAGGAAGAGTACAACAAAGGAGAAAGTTGTCCCAGGGAAAATCATGAGAAAATTTCCATTGATTTTGGGGTGCCTGGAAGTCAGCTCATATATTTAGCTTTCTATGCAGTAGTAATACCTCTTCTGATAAAAATAGCTTTTAAGGTCACAGAGTGCAAGCTAGAAAGAAGCCAGGGCATTTGTTGGTGGCAGGTACGTGTAAATGGTTATTTTCATTTTCACTCTGTCAGTTAAAATACAATACTTTTTTTCATAAAGTCATTTAAAAACGGGGAACAGCAGCAAGAGAAGGTCCTTGGAAAATAAAAATACATAAAAAGCAACTGCTAAAACACTCCACAGAGAATGAACATGGTATAAAATCTCTTTTGTTGGAGCTCAGTGTACAACAAAATAGAAGAAATCACCACTTCTAAAAGTGGCTTTCACTAATATCATGTTAGTTCCTAAAGTGTGCGTTATGGACAAGGCTTTTTAAAATAAGCTTTTAAGATTAAAGCTGCAAAACTAAAAGTGTTGCCTGACATTTGATAACGATTAGCCCTCAGAAGATCCCAGTGAAGTATCTATTTCTGAAAATGTTGTTTTCAGAACAGTACAAACAGTTCTTTGTTTGCATAGCACTTCAAGCTACCATCTTTACTGTGTATGTGGACAGATCTTGAACTGAATTTTTCCTCTTCAACAGATTTTGCAGTTTCTGACCACCAAACTTACAGTGGTGAGTTATGGCTCTGAGATGCAAGGTCATGCCGAACACCTGCAGGTAAAAAAGCCTCTGCTTTGCCAAGGGTCAGAGCGTTTCTCTTGCCCCTGTGCTCCAGTGACTGGGAGAGCTCTCGGACATGCACAGTGAGGTCCCCTGACTGGACATGGGCACGCCATGCTGCTCTGCACTGAAGGACACAATGGGGTGTCCATCACGTCATCCCCTGGGGTGGAGTCAGCTCCCACACAGTTGGAAAGCACAGGCATGGAGTCAGAGGAGAAGCAGCAATTCTATTATATTCTAAATTAGTAGGGAAGGCAGGGAATCAACCATGAAAACATAAAAGGGGGACTTTATTCCCGTTCCCAGGACTGAGCTGCAGTGTCTGCAGGAGAGAGAAAAAACAGAAGTAGAGTCTAGTCCTTAGTCTGAGAAAAAAAAATTGGGAAATTCAACACTGTAAGTTAGAGAAATGAGGAATCAACAGCTGTGATCACTTGCATAATCTTCAGTAGCCCTACAGAAAGTAATAAATCGAGTTGTATTAGCTGTAAGGGTTAAATACTTTGTTTTCAAATACTTCTCACAATTTACCCATGCCTCCCACAGAAATGTGCATGTTAGTTAGCCTGAGAAAAACTGATTTGTCTAAGGCTTGGAAAGGAAAAAGGAATTGTGATGAGATTTGACATCCTGAAGGGCTTGTTCTCTCATCAGGGAAGAAATGAAGCATTGAATTTTAAAAGAGATTTTCAACTGAAAATTTTAATTGGACCTCACCTTTAAAGTGTTTCAAATCCTCTCTGGGTACAATACAGCGCACATAAAAAAAAAGACTGTGATATTTTGATGTTTGCTTATCTCCATGCTGTCCTGAAGTATGACAGAACATGGTGTAAATTATGAATAGAACGTGGGCGCTCTGCTGCTGCACTGCAGGAGATGTGGTTAGAATAGGATTTTAGAGTTCAGCATTTTGTGTCTGTCAATAACAAACTAAGCCAAAGGAAGGGATCTCAGTGTAGGTCTGCAATTTATTTCTGCACAAGCCATGGCTCGGGCTTCTGTGGAACATTTTCTCTCCATCTTCCTTCTTTTGCATGAGTGTAAGTGAATGAGACAAAGTGAAATGTGCAGCTGAAGTCACTTCATTAGCACAATGGGTTTTATCCATGTTGCCAGCATATTGAACATGGTAGAAGCTGCGTGTTTTCATCAGGAATTTGTAAATAGCATTTTTCTTTTTATATTGCTGTGGTTAAGCACCCAATCAATCAGTGTTTGCACTGATCTTCTGAGAATCCATGCTTGACCTTCTTTAACAATGACCTTTGCTCAGAAGGATAAACTGAATGGATATTGGTTTTCCTCCTTTTGAATCACAAAGCAGTATGCTTTAGAGGTCCCTTTTTTGATGTTTAAAATGCATGATTCGGGTATTGTTGTTCCTAGGTGACCAATGTTTGGGATGGGACAAGAGAGAGAGGCAGGAGTGTAACATCTCGCAGAGTAAGTCTGCAAATGAATTGGAGTGATTTGAGAAAATTATAAATGACAGCTATAAAAACAAGAATTACTGATACTAATAGAGAAAACATTGTTACATCTATCTAAACAGTTATTATTTTAAGTGTCTATTTCTGCATATGCTAATATGACTGTTATTAGATTCACACAATTTGTGGAAAGTAAGCATGCCCATTTAAACTGGCGGCTGCTTTGTGGATAAGAGAGGATCTCAGCTTCTGAAAAAAAAAGAAAGAAGGTGTCTGTCAAAGTCCTCCATGACTCACAGTCCCTCTGGGCCTCAGTTTCCTCCTTGGTAAAATAAATAGAATAACCTGACTTTTTTCCTCACTGAGCTGCTACATTAATGCTTTTTTTTGTAAATCCCGTAGAAGGTTACAAAATGTTCTGATGTTCTTGGGCTTGTTGTTCTGAGCATTTTCTATTTTGAATCCTTGTGCATTTTTAGATGGGAGGCAGAAATGGGTCATTCCCTAGTGATTTTATTATGGAAGTCTTATATAAGGACCTGTAATTCTGCAACTGCTCTTTTCCTTATCCATGACAGATTTAGCCATCACTTGTTTATCAGTACATATTTATTTTAATATATCACAGTGGCTTCTGCCTACAGGCTGTTACCTTGACCTGTAAAAAACTTTAATTAGCATTTCTGTAGAAAAAAGGCTGTGTCACCAAAGACATAGTGGCAGCACAAAACATTAGGAACTCTGACCCAAGAAACCAAATCTAATTAATCAGAGCCTGCAGCTCAGCTCTGTTTGCTGTTCAGCAGCAATTTTGATTAGTAAGGCTAGAGGCAAAGAAGACCTTTTCCTTAAGTGCTTAAAAAGAGAAAGATGAAAATGCATGTATATGTTTGACAGAACTGGTGCATATATTGTGGATCACTTTTGTTTAGGCTGGATATCCTAGAATCACAGAACAACTTTAATGACCATTTAGCAGCCCACTCTGTGATTAAGTAAATGAACTCAAGCAAGTGAACTGCAGGGTACATTCCCAAACACTTGGAACAATTTATTGAAACTGATCAGTTTAAGCAGTAAATCGAGATTCACTTCAACCTCTACCTATTTGTTGAATACGATTAGGGGAGACACCCCCTTGCTTACAGAGAAGTAAAATTGGCTTTCAGTACTGACAGGAAATGAAAATCTTTAATGCATCGATGTTGGCAATTTACATTCAGTGTCGGGAATAAAAATCTAAAAAACACGGATGTCTTCTGGAGCTCCAGAGAGCAGCACATACATCAGCTCAGCAGTGATTGTGCTTATGTGCTCTATGAGGAATGTATATTCAAGTCAGCACCTAAAATTGCAGTTGTTGACACATCTTGAACTGAAATTAAATTTGGGCCTTGGTGGAGAGAAATAAAAGACAGACATCCTTAGAAAGTAGGAAATATGCTAAGAAGCTGCCTTACCTCCATCTAGTTCTTCAGCTCCAAAATGATTCCTGTAGAAGAGCATAATCTCTATCTTGTAACACTTGTAGATAGTCACTAAACAAACAAGCAGCAGCAGAATAGCACCAAGCCCGCCAGCAAGCTCAACTGTGTACATCAGCTCTGCAAAGAATTACAAAATGCAGTAACAACCAAATTCCAAATCACAGAAAGATTAGCAGCAGATCTTGCACTTCCGTTAAACATTAAAATAAAATAATGAATGATGCACTCCACATTTATGTATTTATTTCATTATAAGACCCTTGAATGTATACCTAATTGATTTTGTTTTTAATTCTTCAATTAGTTGTTTTTTCACTCTGATATACCATATGAATTGCTCATTTAAAAAATAAATATTGGTGGGGATGAGTATGTAGATAGATCACAGTTTGCTTTACCTAGATAAAAGTCGCCATTTGACTTACAGTGAAAGCAAAGGTGAATGTTTCCTTTTTGAGGACTATAATGAAAAACCAGCTCTTCCCTTACTCCTTATACAAATAGAACGTGGACAAACCGGACAAGATTAAGGATTTGGTTCTTTTTTTCCCAAATAAAAATAAAAACAATAATAATAACAATTAAAAAACCCCACAAAACACTTGAGAGATGTGAAGACACATTATCCAAGGAACCCTACAACCTCACATCTCAGTTATGTGTTAATATTTTTAACACTGTTTCCCAGAGATCTGCAGTTCGTCTTTATTCTCACTTTTCCCCCAGTGAGCTTAGCCAATGTGTAGACACAACAAACTGTCCTGACATGTCTGCTGTGACATTCAGGCCGACCCCCGGGTGTCTTTGCTGCCGCCTGCTCACAGGACGGATTGAGATCATCACCACGGAGCTCCGTTCCTGAGGATGGGGACTGGTCAGTTGTGGGGGGACTGGTCAGCTGTGGCCTCCACAAGCGCCCAGCACCAGCTCTAGAGCCACTTGTCAGGCCAAAGGTAATATGCCACCATGACTTTTGCCTCCCTCAGTTTGAGACACTGCACTCTCAAGGAAGCTCACAGAGCTCTGTTCCTTTTCATCTGCTTATTGACTGAAAACTGGCAATGTCAAAAAAGGAGGGTGGGAGGAGGAAGAGACTTGCTAACAATTTTGTAATTTTAAATCACTAGATGGCAAATCTGAAGGCCTTCCATGCTTTTCCAAATCACTCAGTTTTGAGGAATGAAAAAACCCAGATCTTGGAAATCTAGGATACAGAGTTTGCTTCATAAAAAAATCTGTGCTGGAACAAGTGTTATTTTCACAGTGTCCTCTTCCAGTGGGCAGCTTGTCTGAGTGAAGTAGTGTGGACCTGGAGTAACCTTTTTTGTGTATGAGTGTGGTTGTGCAGATTTGATAATCCAGCACAGTGCAATTCAATTAGAGAAATAAAAGGTTAGAGGAAAAATTGACAATCGCATTTGTTTGACAGCTTCTACTGAGAATAACACACCTTTTTTTATTATTATTACAAGGCAACTGTAAGAAGATTTCATTGCTCTTTAGAAGACACTAAAAATGTAATAAAATAAAATAAAAAGGCATTTATATTCCATGTCATTCTTTCCAAAACTGTGCTGGAAACTCCTTTGTGTTAGATATTTTTGACACTGACATGGTTATTTCAAACTCCCAATACTTTTCTGGTCCAGAGAGGGAAATGCTATTAAAAACACTCAACAAAATATGGTTTGCATAGACAAGTAATACAGTATTTTAGAATATAAATGGAAATGGAAATTACTCTGCACTGGCTTACTATACCCTGTTTATCATTTTGAATACAGGTGATGCAGCTGTTCAATGGTAACTAGAAGAAAGGCTTTAATATTTTGGGTTGCTAGGCGCAAAATACTCTATTTATGTGCCTGCTGTTATGACTCACTAAAGGCAAAGAAAAACTTTACAACTGGAAAACAGAAGTTTTTTTCTAAACTAATGATTTTTATATTAAATGGAAAGAAATAACTGCAGGTATTCATCTGTTTTCTGTCACTGTGCATGAAATCAGACTAATGCACTGCATCACTTTTGCCATCAGAGTCCCTCTTAGTTACGTTTCTCCATAAAGTAAGATTATGCCTTTATGTTTGCTTCAGTAAAATCTATCTGAAAGCACACGAAACTGTCCTTAATTAGGCAATCAAAGCAAACAACAAAATTCTCTAGTCAGCCTGAAACATATTAGCAATTACCTTTTCACGTGTTGCTGCTGAGCCCATCGTGATCGTACACAGATAAGGTGGTTCTTTCTTAAACACGTTTGTTTGCAAAGGAAGTTTCATGGTCTATTGATCTAACAGAGCCAGCTTGTATTTTCCTCTGTGCTGGACAGCATCTATCAACACATGTTCACTCTGTGTCTCGGGTGCTGTTTGTCAGTTCAGAGGCAGAGGGGGGCAATGATTATCCCAGCAGATTGCTGCATCCTTACACCCAGCCCATGAGATGCCTGAGCTAGCCCCAAAGTGCTGGAAGTGGGACAGCCACACCCATGCAGCACCGTGGAAGGCAGGAGGGATTGGCCTGGGCACAGTGTCACAGAAGGATGATTGTTTCCAGGCTTTGAGTTTGTGTCTCTGTAGGATGCTAAACTGTGCCCTAAGGGGCCCCTGGCTGGCTCTAACCTGCCTCAGGGATTTTAGGAACAGTGTTCCTCTGTGTTGAGCTGAACTGAAGGTGCAAGAAGCAGAAGGCCTCCGCTGTTGGCCCCTTAGGTGACTGAAGCCATTTCCCATTTCTGTGCCTCGGTTTTCCCAATGCAAACGGAGTAAGGTGCTCTGGCTCCTCCCTAGGAGAGGCTACTCCCAAAAGGAGCTCTGTGAGTGCCAAGGGTCCTGGTGACGTGTGTGCCAACAGTTTGAACAATGATGTAGTGACTGTTCAAGCCAAGTTAAAGAGTAGCAGCAAGGATACAGCCCGTGGTTACCTTCACAATAACATTTTTTTCTGCTGCTTTATTCTGCCTTTTACAGTGAGATTTGAGCACAGTTGCTGCAGCAGGCATTACACTCCCTTTGAAGTGTGATCTGTTTTTCCTGCAGAAATTCAAGTTTCCTGTAGTGGCTACATACTAAAAAGATTCAATTTCAGCACAATTCCACATCAGAAGCAAGGCATGAGAAGTGCAAACCTTTTAAAATCTATTTAGCCCCCGTGTTGCGTTGCTCAAATTACAGACCTGGCCCTCCTTAAGGAACTGAGACCGAATGTAGAAAATAGTAGAGGAAAACTACTCGGCTAACCCTTAGGGGGACAGGCATTCTGTTAAACACAACAAACGAGCAAGTGCCAGAGAGTTACATCCAGAAGCACAGCAATCATTTAGTTACAGGCAATTAACAATAGTATTCCAGTAGCACGAGAGTAGTTCTACTCCGAGGAAAACACATTGATTACTGCAGCAGTAGTAGATTGGTTTCTGAATAAATAGCTTCAATTTAAAATAAGATTTGTTACAAGCATTTTGACCAATGGCTACAATTTTTTTTCCTTATCAGGAGGCTTTGGCCAAGCAGCTCAGTGAAAGAGACAGCTAATTAAAACAAAGCATGTGTCCTCTCCAAATATCTAGGACAATACGGCTGGTAATAAATACACTCATTTTATGCCTTTTCTTTCCTAATTACTTTCCTACATTTGTAGGATATATCTTTGATCTTCACCTGGCTCTAATATATGATATAATTTCTTTCACTGTGTCATACAGGTAATTCACTTATCATAGCTGAAGTTGTAAGAAGAAAGTAAAAGTGTTCTGTCAAAGATTCTTATCTTTTGACTTATATGACATGCTTCAGGGGCTTTACATTTAACTATCCGTAAAAATTTAAAATTAATTTTATTCATTAATTAGCCCTCATACAGCTGAGCTACTAAGAAAAATAATTATATTTCAAACATTCTTTTTTTCGTGATTTATAACTCTTCAAGCACATGTGATTTATAGCTGTGTATTCAGTTTCTGAGCGTTTTTCAAAATCCAATTGCAGTATCTAAGGTCTCAATTTTGCATTCGCTTACGCAGATTGCTCAACTTCATGGACTATAAGTAATCCCTCTGAAGTCAACAGGACTATTCACAGAGCTTCAGGTTAGCACATAAATAAATCTTTGCAACTTTGTTGCCTAAACTGATTTCCATTCTCTGCTTGTCTTGGATGATTTAACTCACAAAGAGATAGGGTTTGGTTAGAGGCAGTTCTCAGTTTGTTTAGGTATACTTTCACAGACTTCAATTATTAAAGGAACCAGAAAGATAATGAATATAATTTGGAAGGAGAGCAGGGACTGATGTGTTACAGCATGCAGGTTTGGTTATGAATGGGTGTGTTACTTATAGAGGAAGTAGGAAGCTGGCTAACACCACAACACTTGTCTGAGTCTTATTTCAGAGATCAGCCCTAAAGAATAGGCAGAGTTTATGTTTGCAACAAAGAAACCCATACTCACAGGTTTAAAATGAAGAAGTATGGGTTTTTTTCCTCTTTTATTTTCTTTTTTTTTTCCCCCTGCTTATTAGACTATTTGTTATGGCATGGTTGCAAAACAAATTATTTTCCCAAAGTATAGCATATGGAACCACGGCTATATACAGTGTACGCATATCCAATGCACATATGTATAAAATCTATTCTCTTTTTAGGATTTTTTTCTCTATTTTTAGGATTTTTGTTTGTTTATTTATATTTCGTTCATTACAAACAAAATCTGGTTGTGCTAAAAGTACTTGGATATGTGTGAATATCCTACATGGATGTCCTATATGGATACTGTTGTGAATAATTACTGATTGATACTGGAGGACAGTAGTACTTCTGATAGCAGTAGAAGCGGATTTGGGCTACTTATTAGCTTGATTATGAAATAACTTCTTAGCACAAAGTATATGCTTTCTGCCAGTGTGGGCCACACGTGCCCATGGATGTCTGCAGAGCTGACGGAAGCTGGCTAAATTTAGTTATGATTTTAAATATAGTTTTCAGTGCAGCAGTTCCATTTTATTTATTAGAACTATTGAGACCTGTTTGCCTTTGTTTATTTTTTATATCAATAAACAATATATATTCCCAATTCCCTTACAAAAAAGACCTAGTCAGGTTTGGGATTGTATGTACATAAGCATATATGTGTGTAAATGCAAGACAGGGATCTTGTTAATCTATTCATTAGTGTGGCAGGAAACACATCCGAGCCTTGGTGCTGTTGGATTTCCACTGTTATTAGAAGTTAGTAAATTATTATAATAGAGGTATATTCTTACCAATGACATTTTTATTTCTGCTGAGAAGTGCAGGATACCTGTTCCAGTAGGACAGTAATTACACTGACTATCTCCAACAGTATGTTATCTCAAAAGATGATAAGGTTGGGAAAATATAGATGCTGCAATGCTACTGAAGCTTGCTACATTTAAATACATAACAATACATTTTAAAGGCAGTTTATGATAAATATTGAAGGAAAAAAGTGTCATGGTGTGGAATTGCAGTAATCTTTGGTTATCTTCCCCAAATTAATGAATTGGGTATGACCTGAAACCTTCCTGATTAGGAGAGTTTCTATTTGTTAATCGTATTATAGAACTCAGACAAGCCCACACTATTACTCCATTTAGTTCTTCTGAAAGAAATGAATGCAAGAGGCACTGAGAGGTGCTAAAAATGTGGGGAAAAAAATTGAGTACCTAGTTCCAAGCATGTAAGGTCATAAAACACACTGTTTACATTTTTTTTTTCTGAGGATAGCATTAATGAATAACTTAGCTATGTATGGATTATAGGAACAATTTGTGACATTTTATTTTAAAATATTTTCGTCCTTGCCAATGCAGATTAGACTTGCACTTAGACATTACATAAAAAGAAGAACTGTGATAAAAGTGATACAAAAGTTGTTTTAAAAAGCAATCCATTAAACAAACCAACTATTTTGACTCATTGTCAGAACTAAGATTTGTCAGAGGAAAGTTAGATTTAGGAACATGCTGAGTAATCTTAAAAACCTTTTCACTGGAGTTATCTTAGTCCAATTTTCTGAAGGATGAGAAAAACCTTACTGATTAAAAGATGGTCTTATGAAGAGTTTCATTCAGGCAGAGGTCTTTAGAATTCTATTCCTTGACTGACTTTAGATGAGGTTGAGTGTAAAAGGACAGTCACTGTTAGTTAGGTTTGGGACAAGAAGGGAGCTGATATTTGACTTTCGGCCCTGTGTCATGAACCTCTTGGGAGAATGAAACTTTGCACTGCTGAGCACAGTGACAACTTGAAGACTTCTTCAATGGCCATAGGTGAAAAAAAAATCAATTTCCATCAAATCCAATCCAATTTCAATTCCAATTCTAAAACCTGATGAGGATCTTAGAAAAGCTTTTCCTGCAGCACAGAATAAAAACTGAATGCTTTATACAGTGGAAGATAGACTCATGTAATGTCTGAACTGACCAAGTGGGTCAGAGTTCTTCAACAGTTTTGCTTCCACTGAGACTCAGAGGTTTGCTGCAATGAACAAGTACTTAGGTCCAATTAGCAGAAGCTGAAATATAACTCATTGCTCTCATATTTCACAAGATGAGTTTCCTTCCAGAAATTTCAGAAGCATTGTGAAGGTTTTTGGTAAAGTGAGATATAGCACCTGGAGTTTCTTTGCAGAGGTTAGAAAAGAACTAGTTTCTTTTCTCTTTTAAGTCTTAACTGTCACTCATCACTACCACTGTGTGAAATTGTGTCCAACTGACTGAAAATGCATATAACACATTCAAGTCTGTAAGTAACAAACCAGATTTACACTATCATGTGAATGACAGTGCAATTTAAGGTGCTTGTCAGCAATTCTATTATCATTAATAACCATATGAAGATAATTTGGTTTAACAAGAATATGAAGATAATTCTATTCAGAATTTGATATTACTTTGTACAGGAAATATTAATATGATGTTTATGCATTAAGCAATGATGAGTTTAAAATACGGTAATTTTTCTCAAGATGCATTCCATTTAGGAAATATTATCTTGAATATTTTTCAAACATATATTTTCATGGGAAATTTCAAACAGACTCTTTCTCTAAACAATTTCTTTCAGTGAAAATCTTTTTTTCCTGACAGAAGAAAAACTCCAAACTTGCTTTAACTATCACTCATTAAGTTATAGTCAACACAATTCATACATGCTCACTGAGAACACCTATGACAGAGGAAAACAAACCAACACCATAAAAGAGCCCCAGAGTAGGAAATTAGAGGATAATACTGTGTAGATGACAATGGAAAGAAAGGGAAGTAGATACTTTGAAAAAATGCATGAAAGCATATTACCTTAGTTCTGATGTCTGTCCCAGGAAAAATACCAGTATATTATTAAGCTTTTAAAATAATATCAATACCACTTAAAGAATAATGCCAGGATAGAATTTGAGATTATTTTTGCTGTAGAGTTCTATTTGCAGACATGCAGAGAAGTCTTTCAAAGAAATAATCACATAATTAGATAATAACCTGTATTTACAACACAGTCTATGATCAAATGAGATTATGAAGACTTTGATCCTGCATGAAAGTCATACTTGTCAATACATAACATTGCAGAAGAGCATACTTTTTTCCTTATGCACTGCATTTTTTTTCTCCTGCATTGATAGACTATAATCTTGTCTTCTTTATTTGAAAAACTTATGAAAAAAATAGTTATAGTCTGTGATCCACCTCTTATATCATCTGCAATCTCTGGTCTGTCATTAATAAATTTCTGCTTAGCTGCTGTCAGTACCACTCTCAGAATTAATTTCTAGAAGGTTCTTCTACCCGACTGAAGATTAACCTGTAACTGTTATAGATGATTGATGGCACCTATCACCAGTAAGTAACAAAATCAACCTTAGATTATAACAAGTAGGGTTTTTTTTCCCCACACAAAAGAGAAAATAACTTGATTATTGTAAACGTGATAGGGTTATGGTCAGAAGGTGGAGGAAAGGGATGAAAGTTAAATCTTCTGGGTTCTGATTGCTCTCTTTTTCCCATTCTTCTGGACAAATTTTATTGGAATGAATGAGAAAAGGAAACAGCATTGGCACTGTTGTGCTTAAGATATTCTACTGCCTTTAGCTTGGAGTTAAATGCTCCCTATGCACAGCATCTGAGGAAATTTAGGATTCCAGAAATGGTTAGCTGGCAGCAGAAAAACATAGATAATGGGTTTTCTCCACCTGTGTCAAAAAATAAAAGAAGCTCACAAGAAAATAAGGGCTGGGCTCCCTGAGACACTGAGCACTGGTGTTTGCACTAGAGGGAGGTACCAGGGGCCCCAGCTTTTCCCAGTGCTGGATGCTGAAATTGGGTTCACTTTTCCTGCACAAGTGGTGTTGGAGGCCAGGGGCACTGTGTTCTGTTTCCCTCCTGGAATTAGTTAATTTCAGGAAAGGAGAGACACTGGCTTTCCATTCCAGTGCCACGTCAGGGGAAGAGCAGAAGCCCCCTTATCCCTGGCTGAATGTGCCAGGCTCTGGTTTGGGCAGGGATCACCCTCGGATGGACCCTGCTTGGGGTTTCTGTGAGGTGAGTGTGTGTCCTTGTTGGGATGACCAGCGGGAATATTAAGGAAGATGCATCCAGGCTTTTTCTGATGATTTAGACTGTTGACTTCTCGCCCTTTCAGGGCCTGTGTAATTATAGATATGTCTAAAATCTCCCCCTGGACTTCTAAGTGCACAGAGACTCTACTGACCTGGGCGAAGCAGCAGTTGCGAGGGTGTTTGAAAGGCTTAAACTTTGTACCTGAATCCCCACTGCAGCGTTTAGCCCTAAATACCTCTTTTTCCAGGAACTCTCTTTGTTCAGCAGCAGAGCTTTCTGCTTTGCTGTCCCTTCTGATCCTGGTGATAATGTTCCACATAGGAAGTTTAAGAAGGATTATAATTTCTTTTTCAGGTATGCAGTGAACATTCCAGATTCAGCATTTTTGTACTCTTATACTGCTGGAAAAAAAAAAATCACTAACTAGAAAACCAGCCAAAACTAATACATCTGAAAATGTCTTGGTGCTCAGGAAGCAAATTTACCTAATTTTTAGGTCCCAATTGTTCCAAATCAGCCAAATAATCAGAAATTAATAAACAGCTAACTCATTCCTAGCAGAGACTAAATGTGGATCTAAACAAGGAAACCTAAACCGAAAGGTTGTCATGGTGATATACAAGAGACTAAACAAGCAGTGCAAAACTCCTCTTCCTATGAGACCTGAGAAACTAGCTCAAATTTTTATCTGTCATGCTTAATTTATCATTTCACTGAAACAGTTGTCAACATGCAAAATGTGTAGAAGGCTTGTATCTGGTACCTTTTGTCTTTCGAGGGCACAACAGATTTTGTTTCTAGATCTATTTCAGATTCAGCCTTACTTAAAGAGGAAAACCAATATTTTTTGGAGCTTTTCTGCTATTTTTGTCCTTTTACTATTTATAAGGGCAATTAAATATTGAGATTACTCCCTCAAGCATGTCATCATGAGGCCACATACTGTGGTATGTTTCACTTACTGAGTTCTCTAGGAAAGGAAGCAAGGAACGTAGATTCTTGCAAAATTTATGCATGCACAAAGTTAGATTAGTTAGAAATCTGGTGGTCACAGAGCAGAGAAGACTTATCTGTTTTCAGTCTTGGAGGTACTGCTTGTGTGGAAGATAAAATAAGGACTCATCACATCAGCATGTGACTGAATAGATGCCAGTTACTTAGGTATTTGTTTTAAAGTAATTTAAGTTTTAAAATTCTTTATTTTCAGTGTTCTATCAAGCAATTTGATTATTAAGAACAAACTGTTGGATTTCAGTGGTTTTTTTGGGTTAAGCTCTTGCTCTGAGTTCAAATGTCTCTGAACTAGAGTATGTAATTACTAGCTGTTATATTGTTGAGGTTCAATTACTTAATAAGTTAATTTCTCATCTCAGTAAATTCAAGAAAATATGACAAATGCTAGGCTAAGCAGAACATCTGGTAATTCACATCTGCAACTTTTAAGAAGCAATGACAAGAGCTCAAAAAAAGGGCTACAAATTAAGTTCTATTCAAGTAATTGGAGCTACCCAACAATATGTTTAAATAAATTTGTCACAATATCTTGATTTATGTTTTCCTTCTAAGCTTAGACAGACTTTGCATGCTGCAAAACTAAATTTAGGGAAGATACCACTGCTTTGATATAAATTGAGATGCCACAAGCACTTCAGCACCTCAGTAAGATCCGGGTTTGCTCACCTTTACAGTCTAAAAAAAGCACAGTAACAACAGCAAAGTGCAGACTCTGTTCCTGCTCGTTCTTTGCCCTCGAGCCAACAGGAAGCTGTCTGAGGGTGGGGAGTGTCAATTCCAGGCATGTGGAGCACCCCCTGGGAGGTAAAGTGGACAAAGAGGGTCTGGGAGCTCTGATTTGCTGGTGATTCTCCATCTCCCTGTAATCATCTCTGTGGGAGATGGCTGGGGCCATTAGGCAGGCTGGAATCATGGGATGTGAGTGGAGAGGGGAAACAGGAAGGTTCTTAGAAGTTTCTGCCATGGTGTTTCACTTCAGAAATGTTGATGTAAAACAAAAGTGTTAGAAGGAAAATGTCCACAGTCAGGCTATGCAGGAACCCCCCTGGCATAGGGTTTATGTGACATTTCTGATAGAAGTGGAATGGATTTTTTTTTGTTTTCCTAACATTTGATGTTATTTCTTACAGAAAATTATTACAGTTGTATCACCTGTGGTTTCCTACTATTTTTTTCTCTATTGAGCCTTTACTAATTTTAAAGTTAATGAATTATTAAATGCATCTTTTCTAGAGATATAATTAAAAGGCGTTACTGTATTTTTTCCAGTGACAGCTATAATTAGCAACATCCTTTCTCTTTTATTTTGCAAGTCGTACAAATTCCTGGGGAAAAATAATTATTGACTAATAAGTCTTAGGAAGCCAAAATTCATGCTTGCATCAGAGGGAATCTCTACAAACTGACCACCCCTACATTTTACCCTTTCATGAAGAAAAGCTGCATATTTACCCCTTTTGTGTAGAAGAATACTGGCGTGCCGGCGTCCATTCCCATTCTCGACGTAGCAGGAATAATTCCCCAAGTCTGCCTCTTCGACTGAGTCAAGAATCAATGAGATGGAAACCTCCTGCTCCCCGAGATGTTCCTTGAGAACCCTGAGAAAAAAACAACCATCGCTGCTGTTCTGCTTGTACCACAGTGAAGCTTTAGATAATCATGACATAATAATGCTACTTACAACCCACAACTCTCTGGCTTCAAATTTGGCTATGGTTTGATGCAATCTTAATTTAATTATATCATGCCCTTTTCTTCCTCACTTCTAATGAGGAGGTTTGGCTTTGTAAATGTTAATGAGAGCTGCAGTTCATTGTCTTCTTTAAGCAGAATGATATGCACATGGATAATATATCATTGCACACTTTGATGGAGACCCTGATCCATGAAGTCTCGGAATGGTAGAAGAGAGAAAACTGAAAACAGTTATTCTGGGGGTTTAGAGTCTCACTCTTAGGAGTCTGGGCCAAACACAATATTTGTGCTTTTTCTGAGGATCTACAACATCCTACTCAGAAATAATATGTTCATGCCATGGTCTGAGAAATAATTTCTAGAATGCATTATAAAATTTGATGATGTTTTATCAAACAGTAGGAAGAACTGGTACACCAGGTGCCGCTCGTTCATACAGATTATAAATAAAAGGTTCCACCCGCCTTCCCATTACTTTCTTTCCCTCTTAGCAAGACCATCAGTGGTTTTAGGAACTCAGAAAAGAAAATGACAAATTATTCCAGGCTGTTCCTTCATGTCACACTTGACAAAAGAAGTGGAAATGAGCTTTTCTGCTCCTTCCTCCACAAAACAAGAAAGTTGTATCAGGGTTCTTGTCACTTTTTTTGTGAGTCATCAGATAGCCAAGCCACTGGCTGAAGGACTTGGGAAAGGTTTGAACACAAAGTGTAGCTGATCTTATTGTCATGTGCCATTTTTGACTTTTATAGAATAAACTTCAAGTACACTGGGGTGCAATACACTTCCTTTTTGCCTGTATCTGGGGATGATGACCTTGAAAGTCTCTGTGGTCTTCTTGATTTTGCTATTTGCAATTTTATTGCACATAACTTCTTTTTTCTTGGGTTTTATTCCTCTACCTCTCATTTTCATTACAATTATTATTAATAATATGTTTACTATTATAATTAATATTATAATCTCTTATTTTGTTTCAATTATTAAACTGTTCTTATCTCAACCAACAAGTTTTACTTTTATTCTTGTACTTCTCCCCGCCTGAGAGGGATGATAGGGGGAGTGAGTGAGTAGCTGTGTGGAACTTAGTTGCTGGCTGAGGTTAAGCCATGGCATGCAGACTTAGATTTGCCTGAATTTCTGAGGAGTCTGAATTTCTATGATACATAGAAACAGTGATATACACATATACAGAGTTATAAATGAAAAAGGAATCTCTTCAGATCCAAGCAGATACTTCATATTGGACAGGATTTAGTATGCTATATCAAGCATGTAATTCTCAGTAAGAAACCACTTTTGTCCTTAATTTCCAAATGAGGCAGCACTTTTAGGAGCAGAAGTACATGGCATGAATTGGCAGATCCTCTCCAAAACAAGTATTTCAGCAGATAGAAGCAGCCCACATAACAGGATGCTTGGCTCTCACAGGCCAGATAACATCCCAGGAAACTCAGATTTTTTGCATGAAGAAATCAAAACATTCCAAAAGGGAAGTCAGACCTCAGCATCTAATTATGGCTTCATGTTTGAAAATACTTTTTTGAGCTGTTTTTCTCGAGATATTTATTTTTCTTTATTTTGTCTTATTAAGTGTCTTAATGGTTGTTTTTGTAGATTGCCACATTTTGAAAAACTCAATACGTAAATTCCAGCTGGTCAACACTACAGCTCTTTTTGGGTAGCTATTCTGCTTTTGCAAGTCTCTAACATCAGATTTGGCTGAGAAGGGCATTTTTCTGTTCTCTGCTGGTAGAGTCAAAAAGGTAAAGGATGGATGTTTCAAAAACAGAGATCAGACCCAAAGTGCTCCTTAGTTAGTCTGTGATAAAAACTGTTACATTAACTATCAAAAAAAAATAGAGAGAGAGAGAAAAAAAAGGCTTTTTCTTTTACCTAATGTCACTTTCCCAGACTCGACTATCATCCAAATCTTCAATAAACTTCTCCCCTTTCATCCAGTAGATTAAAGGACTGACATCTCCACTATATCCAAAGAAAGCTCGGCAGGTTAGATTAGCAGAACCGCCTGTTGCAAAGAATGTAAGAAAATATGTTTATTTCAAAATTTAAAATCAGTTGCTTTTTAAAAACCAAAATATTCATAGAACTCCTCGATTTCAGCTGCTCTTGAAAGTTTCCAAGAATATCTGCTTGTCTTGACACTAGGTTCAATACATTTTCTGAAAATAAATACAATAAAAATTAAATTAAATTGTAGGTCAAAACAGGATCATTTTTTTTCAATAAGTTTTCTGTTTGGTAAGGAAATCAGAGACAGTGTCTTTTCAAAAGGAGATAATAAAATATTTCTATGTTTTCTCTGAAAAAGATAAAATTTAGGTAAAATAGACGTGCAATTACACCCGTGTTAGTTCAGCCTTGCAATGGTTTCTGCAAAGAGACTGGTATATTCCTGTAGAGTTCCATTCCCAAGGGATAGCTGGCAGAAAGATATCATTGCTAAACTACTTTAGCCGGAAACATTTAAACATTGATACTTGAAAAAAGCACATGGAACTAATTCTGAACATTGTAAGCCGTAAGAATGGGAAGAACCATTGGGAGAACATGCAGCAAGGACCAGAAATTTCATGTATATCTACAGCATTACTTATTTAATCATTATAATGAGGATTTAAAAACCCAATATTCCTTTGATTATTTTCATTACTGAATCTCACATTGTGTTCGTACCTCTTGGCTTTGGACTTTCATCTCGAGTGCATACAGGGATCAAAATGGCACCTTGCACACATTTTGTGTGTTGGTAAGACTGGGTAAAGCAAGAGCACAGGCACACAGCTAAAGATCTCCCACTCACTGCTGTAAAGAAATTTGTTTCAACATGCACCAACTCTTCTAAACTGCCACGTGCGTTCCTATAGTGGATAATTACACAATGACTTAAGGAAGACTGGGATTTAAGGTGTTTTCACCCCTGAAGAGAGTATTTTCATGGAGTTTATTTTACTGCTGAGACCAAATTCTTATTTTATTTACACTCTCAGTTTTTGATTTTTGGACTTTAAAGCTGACTGACCACAGCTCCTGGACAAAAAGTAAGAAAAAAACATTGTTAGCACTACTTCATCTCTACCAAAATACCATAAATCCATCTGGGTTCAATGAATTTCCTCAGAAATACACTGTTTTGGGGCAGGACCTGATTCTTCTCAAACATGTGATATTTGAACATCTTATTTAGTTTTTAGCATGGAAACAAATGCAGGATTCTGTGTAACAAGAAGATGAGTAATTATTAAATAAATGCCTTATTTATCTAAAATGATTTATGGTTTTCTGTAAAGGCATCTGACTCCCCTGTCTGACTTGAAGCCTCAAATCCATGCCATGAAAGGTGCAGAATCAAATGTTAGTGCTCAAAATGTGCAACATCAAGTCAAGTACCTTCTCTGCTGCTTTCACAATCTTTTTTGGAGCTTTAGGACCTCATTTCCTGTTAGTCATTTCAGGAAGGTTTGGTTGCTGCCAGAGTTTTTGCAAGCAATGCCTGCTAAGGAGTCAGGAGTACTCCAGTACTTGAAACTAGGATGGAGAGAAAGGCCTCATTCACAATCAAAAAGTATGAAATGGAAGCTCTGAATAATGAGAAATTTTAATAATCTCACATATTCTACAGCAAAGTTGACAAATGTGAGTCTCTTCAGTGAGAGGGCAAAATCTCTCTTTCTAAAGACAAGCACAGCTCCTGTTTTCACGCCCCAGGGAGCGACGGTCAGGACAGCTCCCCAGAAATTCAATTTCTCAATCTCTTCACAGCTCAAGAAGTGCCATTTAGAATCACTGGGGGAAAGATTTTTGCAATCTTGAAGCCATTTTCAGGGATTGAGATGAGCATTGGGACACCACTTAATGTGAGTCAAGTTCATGAAAACCTGTAATGGAACATGATAAATTTCTTGGTTCCTTGCCCAGGACATGCAAACCCGGTTTCTTAGAGCAGTTGCCTTGCAGATATATACCAAGTGGAGGGGGGAGGGTTTGGCTGGTTTTAGTTTTGGGGTTTGATTTTTTTTGGTTTTGCATCATAACTATGATACTTGAACTTGTGAAAATGTAAAACCTTAAAGGATTCTGAATGTCTTGGCCACAGTGGAATCTGTTCACTCTTGAAATGGGAGAAGGCACCTGCACATCTAAAGCCAAAGCAGGCTCCTGTGATAATTGGACCTGTGGCATTATCTAACAGACTTAGAGGGAAGAGTGCTACCTAATGCATCACTGCCACTTCTTGGGCTTTTTCCAGAGCTTTCCTACCAAGCCAAGGCCTGGTTGAAACTTTATAGCTTTTAAGAGCTGGCAAGATCACAGCTAGAGAGACTGTAACTTCTGGCCAATTTATCCATGATTCAGAGAGATTAGACACCACAGGTGCTGAACCATGAAAGCTCTCCAGGCTCCTGCAGCTAATAGCTACCCCATGAGAGACGATTTTTGTTCTGAGCGGGCTTCTGAGTCTTTTACAGATGAATTTTATGAGCACAAATTTGTTCTTTAAAAAAACCCCATCTTCTGTTATGGGCAAAAATTATTTAAAAAAAAAAAAAGAAAAAAAAGAGTTTGTAATATTAAAGCTGTTTTCCTTATTGCATTCTTAAAGACGTTTCCCCCTCAATAAAGCACGCAAACATATCTTTAAGCATAGAATCTGAAGGTTCCATTCAACATGAAGTAGTTGCAACAGAGAAATAAGTTAGGAAGAATGTAATGCCACTTAGCAGTACTGTGTTGATTGCAGTTACTCAGTGAAGGCCACCAGCATGCTGGGGCTTCAGCTGTAAATTACCTGCACTGTCTGTCTTGACCAATCCTCACAATAAGCCAGTGGGAAGTTCATTAGCTGGCCATCAAGGAAGATTCAGTGATCAGTTAATGACCAACTGTGACCATTAATAAGGGGGTCTGTCACTCCAGAGCTCACAGCTCCTAGCAGAGGGCACGGAGCTCCCTTGGTGAAGCAAAGAGGCTCCCAGCTGCAGGCACATGTAAATAAAGGCTGACTGAAGGGCAATGTTATGAATGGACAGAGTATTTTGGGAGCACACGGTGATCTCTACTCCAGAGCTGCTGTCATGAGAGTGAGTGAGTGTGTGCTGTAGGAGGGGCTGCATTTTTCCCTAGAAGTGCACCTCTGAAGTGAGCAGACAGACGATCTCTATATTGGCACAAAGCAGCTGCTCCGCATGGAAAATCTGCTTTTAAAAGCCTGCAGATTTGTAGAAAACATGCAACATATAATAAATATGAGAGCTGCTTTGTTTCATCTTTAAGCTAAGGTATAAACAACCTGTCAATCAATTAGTAGAAATCCCTCACAGTTAACCTTAGGCAACTGTTCCTCTCTATGTGTTTTCTGTACTGAGAAAAACTAGAGAAGAGATCTGAAAGTCATAAAAGTTTCATGAATGGATATATAATGCTTTCTATGCCATCAGTTTAAATTTTTCTGTAAATTCTGGATTACTGCAGTTTGCAGTCTGTTTTTAAAGGACTTTAATTTCATGTTTTAAATTTAATAAATGTTTTCAATTAAATTACTAGTCAAATTCATCTATTTCTGTCCCTTTGCTGTAAGATGTAAATTCAAGTTACATCCTGGGCAAACTGCTTTGCTTTGGTTTGGGATTTTTTCGTGTGGTTTTTTGGTGTGGCTTTTTGTTTTGTTTTGTATTTTTTGGATGGACCCTGGAAAAGTCCAAAGGCATCAGAATAGAATTATTAAATTAAACTTATAGTCTTGTTATTTTTATTGGCATCCCCTCAAAAAAACAAACAGGAAAATCAAAACACCCTAAAGAAAGCATAAAGAGAAAAATAACACTTGATTTTTCTGTATAATTATACATTTTTTAACTCTGAAATAATGCAACAAAGACATGCAAAAGAACACATAAGAAGTAAATTCAACTGCCTTTTTCTCCATCACCCTTATTTCTGAAGATGAATATGCTCTTACAGTCCTGAGCTTATTTTTATAAAATTGGAATATATAGCACTACATGTTCCTGCTGCTCACTGTGATAAAGTCACACTGTCAGCTCAAGCCAACTGGGTTCAAAATTAATTAGTCAAATGCTCTTTGTCATCCAAACTGAGACCAGTTTTTGTTGCACAGTAAGCTTCCAAGTACAGCAGAATTCAAGAAGGGATCACAACAAGGTGCGCTTCCTTGAAACCAGCAAATCCCTTGAGCAGAACAACTCAGATTTTGTGTTCATTTTCACGAATTGTCGACATTTGGGGCGCTTTGCACACTACTGCTATGGGAGTCTTTGCCCAGCAGAGGGCACTGTCTAACTTCAAAACATTATTATTTTAAAAAAAAAAGTAAATTCCTAATGTATAAGTTCTAATTAAAAACAAAAGCATGCTAAGAACGTGCTAGTTGTAATTAGAAAATGGTGAATGGCCTGTGGTTGGTGAAATGCCATCTTGTATGGTCAGCTGAAATTCCACTTGCACCATGACTTGTACAAGTTACTGTGCAGCACCAGAGCACCTTCCTACCTTTTGATTTGACAGATTCTGCAATGAAGGGCAACCATTTTTGTTGGCAGCAATTTTAATAATCGGACATGCTCTGCAACCTCTTTTTGCAGATCTCTCAAAGACGTATTATGGAGGAGTCTGAGAGCCATGTTCAACATCTAGTAATATTGAGGGCCAAAAGACTGAAAATGTTAAGTGCACTGAAATGTGGGACTTTCTTTTACTGTGCAATATAAGCCATTTATACAACTTATGTACAGGAAATACCTAGGCAATACCTACATGCTTATAAGTATGCCATTTATTTGTAATGCTAATGTCTCAAAATGAAATTATAAAAGGTCAAGACAAATGCAATCAAAATCTTGCACACAGGAATTAAATACTATTCTTTCCATTCACATTTGAGAAAAAATACTGCCAAAATACCAGCCTTCCAAGTGGAGGGTTGTGTAAGCTGGTAACTTCCTAGGTGTGACAGATCAGCATTGACAGAAACAAGTCAATGACCCACTCGTTTTGCCAATGTTATCTGACAAGGCCAGTGGGCAGGTGAGTAGAAGCTGCTCTCATTTTCAGAGAAGCCTTGTGTCCTGAAACAATTCAACAGTTCTTGAAAGCCTTCATGCAAATGTGATTAAGAAAAAAAAATTAAAAACCAAAGAAAAATGAAGTACCATACAGTTTTCAGCCATGTGACTTGATCACATGATCACCTACCCTTGATCTGTGAGGATTCTCTTAGAGCAGGATGAAATGGAGAGATTCCTCTGGATTCCTTCCTTGCATACGCAAAGCATCACCTACTGCTCTCTGCCCTCCAGTTTACATACATATTCTTGCATCTTGGTATCTTTTACTCCCTTACCATAATGTAATGTCTTGCTGCATGTTTCATATTGTAGGTTAGGACAAATAATAAAAAAAATTTAAAAATAACAAAAAAACCAAAACCAAAACAAAACCAAGCAAATAATTGTTTTCTGAAATATAACTGCAACCTGGGAACTGCAAAATTCTAATCTCATTGCTGAGTAGTAATTTTTTTCAAGTTTTTGGCAAGCCATCAGGTCTTGCATCCATACAATTGTGAAGATACAATGTGTAAATTCCCTCAATTGTGAATTCAGTAGATGTAAGTTTGAGAGGGCTGGGTATAATCATTCTACTAAGTGTTATCATGCAAGCATCATACAAAGTGCTGAATGTGATTACGCTGCTATAGTTCTTCATTAATAGGCCTGCCCATATTTTGCTGTGCTGCAGAGTGGAATTTTGATTGCATTGGAATCTAAAGCACAATTTGAATATGTCCTTCAGGCCACAACTGTGTAGACTTAGAGTACAAACTACCATTCCTCCACAACAAAAAAACATCAGGAAAAGGTTCTCAACAAGAGCAAAGGGAGATTGTAGTTTTTGAATTTTTACTGGATTTGTAAATATCACTGTTTAGGGGAGAGGTTAAACAAATCCCTTCCTTCAATTTCTGATTATTTTTTCTTTATTGGAAAGAAAAAACCAAAAGCCTAATTCTTGTTCATTAGATTGTTCTTTTTACTAAGCAGATAGTCCTCATTTGCTACAGAACTAAACTCATTCACCTGTTCAGGGTTACCCATTACCATATGAAAAGCCCTTTGCCTTCCAGCGTTTACATCTGCCCAATTACAGTTCAGCAGTAGGACACCTAAAGGAGGTGTCTGTGTGTTCCTGCTGACATGTTCCCGCAACCAGCCCTAAGATATTGGAGTCTGCGATACTTTATAAGGTGCTGAACTGAAACATATGTGGTAAAATCTAAGATTAACATATGAGTATTAAAATATTTTAGTGGGCTGATGCATAGCTTGTGAAGGAAAAGAAACCCAAATCCTTTCTGCTTTGAATGGGCTCTTTCACAGCAGGGCTGTCAGAGAGAGAGAGAGAGTCAATGAAGAGAGCAACCACCAGAGCAGACTGCAGAAAAAGAAGTGATGTATGGGACTTGAGGTTCAAAATGTCCAGAATATCTCTCAGGTATGTAGATTGTCAAACTTGCCCTCATTTCACAAGAGGTAACAAAACCCCTGAAACAATAATCCTGATTTTCCTAACAGTAGGCATCTCCTCCTGATAGATAGTAATGTCAGGCTGATAAATTAGCTGTCCAGCAAGTATTTTTTGCTCCTTCCTCTTCAGAAGTAGAGGTTGGAGTGGGAGAAAACTATCACAAGCATAAAGCAAGTATTGTTAAAGAAAACAAAAGCCACTGCAATTATTTTACAAGCTTAACTTTTACTCTAGAAGCTCATATTTTCTACATTTTTTTTTAAGAAAATGAATTTATAAACACTTTTTTACTGTGCCCTCTCTGTGAGATCAAAAGATAATTTGTTTTTTAAAAGCTTAGCTGTTTTTAGATATAAGTCACAAGAAAATATCCTAGATAACAAAATATCTCCAATTGAAAAAAAAAAAAAGAGAAAGAGGTGGCTCTAAATGTCTAACTTCCCATGNATTTTTTTTAAGAAAATGAATTTATAAACACTTTTTTACTGTGCCCTCTCTGTGAGATCAAAAGATAATTTGTTTTTTAAAAGCTTAGCTGTTTTTAGATATAAGTCACAAGAAAATATCCTAGATAACAAAATATCTCCAATTGAAAAAAAAAAAGAGAAAGAGGTGGCTCTAAATGTCTAACTTCCCATGTTTGTTAGCTCTTACAGACTTGTGTCTTGGGAGCTTTAAATCTGTTCATGCCATGCACAGCTCAATACTGTTCAGTGTTTTGTTTCTGGACTCTCTTTAAACCACACTGCCTTTGATAATGGTGGTGTGGGTTTTGTATTTTAATGATGTTACACGGTAAAAAAAACAACCTTAGCTGACAGCCCAAAGCTCCCATTGCACCAAGCAGTCCATAAGGGCTCCCATAAAGGACCGTGTGGTCTCTTCTTGTGCCTGGAAAGACTCCCCAGGTCACACACCTGGGGCTGCCACTGCCCCTCAGCAGTCACTGATCTCCAGAAAGGCCTTGTGCCTTTAGCTTTGTGAAGTCCTGCTCTGAGTCACATTTTGGAAAACTCCTAGAAAAGCAGAGACGTTTCCTGTTTATGGGCTTCAGATTTCAGGGAGTTTATATTAGGAAAAAAAAAAAGAAAGAAAAAGTTTCAATGTATGTCTCTCTGGTAAAGAATATTTACTGACAAAAAATGCACTAAGACCTATNCTTTAGCTTTGTGAAGTCCTGCTCTGAGTCACATTTTGGAAAACTCCTAGAAAAGCAGAGACGTTTCCTCTTTATGGGCTTCAGATTTCAGAGAGTTTATATTAGGAAAAAAAAAAAAGGAAAAAGTTTCAATGTATGTCTCTCTGGTAAAGAATATTTACTGATAAAAAATGCACTAAGACCTACAAACTCCTGGAGTTCTGTAGGTGACCCTGGGCCTCAAGAAACTACAAAGCTGGAATAATTTCTCTACTAGTTAGGAAAGACAGTTTCAAGCCATTACAGCTCTCACTACGTATTTCTCCATCCCGAACAGAATCCAGAGGTAAAGCAGCAGCAGGTTCAAAGAGGGACTTCAGTGGCTCTCTTGGTCAGAACACTCAGCTGTTGCTGAGGAACTACTTGAATAACACACAATAGCCACTTTACTTTCTTTTGCTTGTGAAAACTGTAGATATGATTGTCTTTTTTTTTTTTTTTTTTTTTTTTTTAACCTTAAGAGTGTTGTTCCAGCAGATAAAAACATTCAAATATCTTGCTGTGGAGGTTTTTTTTTTATAAATCCTGTTTTCCTCTTCTTTCTGAACAGAATAGAGTGGGTTTTCTTTGGTCTCTTGTGGGTGCTAGTCCATGTCAAAAAGCTCTGCTCATAAATCATCATAACCAGTACCTTCTCCCAGCCTCCCTCTCAGGTGCACTGCACAACACTGTACAAAGGATAGCAGATGATGTTCTGGATTCTAGATAATGATAAATAACACACTTATTTTCTCAAACTTTGCAAACAATATGTCAGATCACACAAATGTAAATATCAATAATCTTAAGGAACAGACTTATCAATTCAGGTTAAATACAAATTCAACTTCTCGTGGCTCTTTCAGCTCCTAACTGTTCATCCAGTTGATATCTTTGAACATAGAATTTAACAAAGGACATTACAAAATGTTTTTTACTGGAATGTCTCAAAATAGCTGCTCTTTAACTGCTTTAGAAAGGGGAACTGCAGTGTTTGTACCACCATTAGGTAATTTGAGTGCCTACATCAAATTCTCAGCTTTGGAGTCACATGTATATACTAAATAATAAGTTGTGGGTTTATTTTCCACTGGTCAGCCTAACTATTTTTTTCCTCTCTTTTCACTTTCTTCATAAGCAATTCTACCACGGACTGAGTAGGCTGCAGGAAATTATTTGTGTAGGGAGGTATTCTGAAAAATGCTGCAGAAATGGGGTGCATGTGGACGATTAAAAAAAAAAATAAAGCCTTTGAAAGTAGCATGCACTGTGTCACCTACACCTGGGTTTGTGGTAAGGAAACAGAGATTCCAACTGACAAACAACAAATAATTAAACACTCTATCTTCCTCTGGTGGTCTTTTTCTTCAGCACACACTTGAAACACTAGCAATTCTAAGATTTTCATGTTCTGTCAGATCAGAGTATATGATGGAAAATGTCATTTAGAAAAGACCCAGACTAGTTAGGCAAACATTTGAATGGGAAAAACTACTGCCCCCATGAAGCAATGTGGCACAACAGGATAAATACAACTGAAATAACCCACATCTATTATGTAAATCAAAATACTTCAGTTAGGTTCTAAAATATGTGACGCCACTAGTCTGTTCAAATTTTCACCAGGAAAGCCATTAAGGACTGCTGAAAATTGGAGCCCTGATGAACTGAACCTACTGATTACGAATAAAACAGATAAATAAAATCAACACCAACTTTCAGTTTTACTGCAGCCTCTGATGCTAGAAAGAGATTTTATGTTTATTCATACTAGATTTTTCTACATGAACAAAAGAATGAAAAAAAGTGAGATAGATATAGATATAGATATAGATATATATACAGAGTTTAAATGTGCTCCTATGTTAAATCATGGTTTTGCCACCTTAGATCAAGAAGGTGCAATGCAATGGGTAGAGAAAATACTAATTCTTAGTATAACCTTAGAAACAATTTGCCATTTAATTATCATATGGACTAGTATCTGTTTACGTAATTTTAAAATCCTAGCACATCAAATGTTTCTATTGCATAAAAATGGAAATGCATGCTGTTCCTAAGAGCACTAGGCTTTCTGCTTTTACACAGTAATCATTATGTAGTCTTTCTATTTCTCTTGCATGTGTTAGTTCCCTGCTTTCCTAAGAAAACACTGAAACAAAATCCATTAGAACAAAACCCTCTCGTTCACAAAGATGCAAATGGAGAAACTCATTTGCTTCTTAGTAACAAATATGCTGTACTCTTGGACCATACATGTGCTGGAATAATCCACTGCTATTGATCAGCTTTCTTTCCACATGAAAGGCAGACAGACATTTTTTAGATTATACCTCAATATAACTGCAGATTGATAGACAACTCTTGGGGAAGGCAGCTGCACAAATGCCACCAATGGAATAAAAAAATCCAGCTAGCACTGCATAGGTGCTACCTGACTTAAAAGGAAAAAAGTTTAGAAATGGGGACAAGCTTGAATTTTTGATGCTGTACCCTGCTTTCTGACCTGTGGAGCAGAGGACCTGAGTTACAAGAATTCCTACAGGGAAAAAGATGTCTGGCCAAAGGCAGCATTCCTGCCACACATTCCTGGGCCACACAGCTCCAACCCCCAGGTCCTTGCTCTGTATGAGAGCTCCTCTTCTATGGCTGGGCCTGCCTACTGCTCGAAGCCCTTGTGTAAAGGGGGTGGAACCAGTCTCATTTTGGTTTTGATGTGGGTAGAGACCAGTGAACTTCATTCCCCTCTGCAGAGAGTAGCTATTCTTGCATCTCACAGGCCAGAGCGGGAGAGTTGTTCTTGTACTCCTAAATAACACCTGATCAAGGGCTGGCTTCATGTTGGCTGTCACTGTTTAACACGAAAATGACCTGGCCAGACTGGAAGTGCTGTGGGAAAAAGAAGAGCCTGATGTCCCCCTATGTGTTTGAAGTAAGTGCAGTCCCGGGCATCATATAATGTGATCCTCCCAAATGAGCTTCCTTCTCAAGAACAATTAATCATCAAATCATTTTGGCTTCCTGCATATTTTTGTCAGGAGGAGATGTTCTTGAATACTGGAAAGTCTCAATAGCAGCAAGGCTGAAATGATTTATCTCCTTGCAGCAGCCATGTGGGCCTCATTTCTCTAGTCCATCTTCATTCTCCTTTAGTTGTAATTTCCATGGTTGCACAGCACAGGGTCCTGCCAGCAAAATTTCTGAGAGATTTACAGGTCCTGTATCTGAAGCCAAATGCTTGAGGTCAACAAGAGGGATATTAATTCTCTTTACTTATATAATTATGAATTTCCCGAACAGTCTGCACAACCTGACCTCCACGTGCTGCATGCCCACCAATGCTGTAATTTCTCCTTGTTGTATTGTTTGTTTTGTTTTAGTTGTTTTTTGGGTGGTTTTTGGTTTTTTGTTTGGTTGAGGTTTTTTTGTTTGTTTGTTTTTTGGTTTTGTGTTTGTTTTTTTGTTGTTGATGTTGGGGGATTTTTGTTGGTTTTTTTAATTTTTTATTTTCTAAGCGTTCTGAGAGGCATGGGAGTTATGGCATTTCTAAAAAGTAGAAGAAAATGAAGGAACATTTCACCTTGTTCCACTCAAGCCCTGGGAATACAGAGCACTGTCTACAATGTTGTTTGTGCTTTTAGCAGTTTCTGCCAGTCTCAAAGCAAGGACTAAAAGCAAGGTTTGAGTGACAATAGAAATATAAGGTACGACAGCTGCTGGTTACAGGAACAGAGACAAATATTCATTATGCAATATTTATGATACAAACTGTGCAAGGAGAGAGGTGGCAGGCTGGTGTCTGTGACAGCGCAGGTCTCTGCAGAGGTGCAGGTGCCACCACTCACCCAGTCCCCTGCCCCCCAGAGCTGAGGCTGCCAGTCACCCCAAGCTGCATGATGGCTTTTTTAATGTGGACACCTGTCCACGAGGGACCAGAGTAACTTTGCAGAACTCATTTGCATTTGTGGCTCAGAGCTAGAATTTTAGTCCAGGTCTGGGGAGGAAGAAGAGGGTGTGTTAACCCTTGCACTCCATAGCCCATCACCAGCTCTAAAGAATATTGTTGCAGCTGCAGGCTTTGATTTTTATTGATGCAATTATTTGCAAGTGCTGTTACAAATTACTGGATAGTAAAACATTGATGGATTTTTAGAAAGTGCTTAGTACAGTGTTTACTTTCAGTCCTTTGCCGTCTAAATGGTATCCATCCCTTTAAAAATGCATTGTAAATGCAGACATGAAAATTAGTATTATTTATAAAACAGTCCCAAACGGATGGCCTTAGGCATGAAGTATTGCATGATCAAATATTCAGGATGTTTCCTGTATACGTGTAGTGTACACTCTCAATGGAGTGTAAATCCACACTTAAAGCAAGTCATATGGATTATCTGAGGTGAAGATAGTGAGGACAAAGAAACCACTTTAAAACACTGTAATGGTAATTTAGGATCATTGATCTAGAAGCACAAAAAGTGGGAAAGAAAACAGTCATCCATACTGAATCCATTCTGATCTACTACCCCAGCATCCTGTACCTGTACCATTCAATAGCATGAGAGGCACATATCTACATATGAGTGTCATAGTCCCTGAAAATAACCTTAATTTTATGATGAAAATTTTGATGGACTTTAACTACAGCAATGCAAGTAATAAAAAGCAATGTCATATGTTTGTCCTTTGTAAGCAGTTAATCTGTCTGTTCTAACAGGATGTGCATATGAAATAGGATCAGGAATCAGCGTCATTAGCACTGGGATACAAAAAGGAAAAGAAAAAGAATTAGGCCTTCTGATGGAAGTTCAGCAATGTGCTTTTTAAAGAAAACATGCATTTATATAAGAATTTAAGAGATGCAAATTTATTGGAATGATAAGAAGAAGCTAAGTGATCTTATCCAGTTGGGTGCTTTGCTTCCAACTTGTTACCATTTATTTTCTCCACATCTCAGTATAATCAAAGACAGCTAAAACTCAAGTTTGGAGAGAGCTGTTTAGGATTTTTTTTTTAAATGCATTAGATTTTGGATAGCGAGTATGTTAAACCATACTTTACATGAATTTTTGTCCTAAAACACTTTGTAATGTGAGATGCTGAAGTTCAACTGCTAAATAATGACCTCATTTAAGAAGCACGGAAAAGCAGAGGAAAATAATAAAGGGCAGAGGGAAAAGAGACAAAATTGCTCCTATTCGAGGCGGTCATTTAAAGATGAAGTGAGGATTTTTTTTCAAGACTGAGATGGCAGGCAGCACTTCCTTGGTGTCAAAGGCAGGTAATAGGATGACAGAGGGTGTTTGGTCCTTTATCTTTTCTATCTCCTTTCAGCCAGTCTCTAAAATGAATACCTGTCCTGATGAGTGTGAGGGAAAAGCTAATTCAATAGGAACAGCAAAAACTTTTCAATGTCCCGCTCATTTTTTCCCCCTTACTCTGCAATAAGGAATTCTTGTGAAAGCTATTTCCATTTTGAATGTTTAGGTCAGTATTGTGTGGATGGAGTTGCTGAGAAGCAGGAAAAGATTGCTTTTGAGGTTAGGACCTGACCTCTTTGAGGATATGTACATGGAAAGCTGGATGATGGTAATAAGGTACCTCTTAGACATGGACTACTTGCACCTGCCCACTGACACTGCAGTAGCCTAAATGCAGGTTCCAAAAACAGGCTGAGCTGAAAGACGAGGATATTGCTGTTTCTCCTCAAAACAAAAGCCCCCAACACTCCTGTTGTCCCGTGTTCCCATAGCCACCCTGTCTCATCCCATCCCTCCTCCCCATCCTAAAGGTGTCCTGAAATGTTTAATACCTCCCTGCCTAGAGGCAGCTACAGGCCTTGATCGCCAGCACCCAAGACAGGCAAGAGGCAGCCTGAATCCTGCTAAGATGTAAATGCACCTTACACCTCTGTCTTCACACATAAAGTTAGGAACGCTGGAAACTGCCAGGTCCCTAACATAAGAGATCATTAAATATTATGAAATTATTTTGAGGTGTGGTCATGAAAAATAAAAAAGTCAACAAAATAAAGCAAAAGACTGCAGAAGAGGTGTGGGAGAACTGGTTGAGAACAGCCACTTTCTTTCATCCTTGAGAAAGATTCTATTGCAGTACGTTTAAGAGTGGCATTACTAATAAGAACTAGATAAGAGCAGCAGTTTGCCTTTCTGAATAAAGTGAATCATTCCTAATATGATTAGCACATGTTACACATTAGAATGAATCTGAAATTTAAGTTTGAAAAGAGCATTTGTCAAAAAAGCAGAAGAAAAAGGTTGACATGACATTTTCTGCATAAATGAAGACTTTGAAGGAAAAAAACTCTGTTTTCTATATTCATTCTAGAGATATTTCTATTAAAAAGCTATTAGTTACTCAAATGTCACTTTTATGAATAAAAACTTATCTTGGTGACATGGGAGATATTGCAGATGAGCTCTTGTTTGTGTAAAGAACTGCAAATCCACAGATTTTTCACTAAGAAAGACAAAAAATGCAAAGCTACTAGCTCACCATTTGTCTAAGTGGGAACATGAAAAGCTCCAATGGATTACTTAAAATTATAAAAGCAAATTGTTAAATTTGTTAGACAGGAAAAAAATAATATCTTTGATAGGATTTTTACAGTTTTATTTATCAATTGAGCATAAATGAATAATTCATAGACTGGACACACTGGGTTCAACAGAATTAATTTTCTGTATCTTAGACAGTGGGATGAAAAGCAGAGATTTCCAGGAGACAGGATTCCTGATAAAAAAGATTTGCCATTTTATTGTATTGATTTTTTTCCTGTCTGCTAGTTTATTTAATTTGAATAGATCAGCACCTGAGAGCTGTTAGACCAGGATAGTCACAAAAGCAAGGCTGGCCTGTTAAACAAAATTTTGGGGTCTCTCCCAGGACTTGCAGAATCTGAATTCAAGTGATGCAGAAACCAGTTTGACAACCCAGTTGGACCTTGACCACCTATGTTCCCAGTTTTAAAATTCTTTTAGGGAGAATAAGTTACTTGAGGCTAGGGATCCCAAGGTTTTCCTGCTAGGAGGCTTCATATCAATGATCTTGGGAAGTGTTATATGTCTTTCTGCCTGGAAACACAGACTTTGAAAGTCCAGTTTGAGCTTCTCAAAGCTGTAGCTTGTAGACTGCCTCCCTGTTGACCACCTCAAGACCCAGGATGCACCAAGACCACTGGCACACTGGTCATTTTGGACAGCAAGGCTTCTTCCAAGATGAAAATTGTAGCACACAGGAAATTCAGACTTCCAGCTCCACTAAGCAGGTACATAACATCCCACATGACTATCAGTATTCAAGACCTGAGCATTGTAAGCTTGGTGATCTTTACTGACTTGTCAAAAATCTAAGATGTTTGATTAACCGAAATGCTGTGAAGCCCATTTGTTCTGGCTGAGACTATCTTTTCCCAAAAATTACTGACCTCGACATTTGGGTGTTGTTCCAGCTCTGCTACATGTGTTCTGCAGGACTTTGGGTTACTTACCGTCACTTTCTGTTCTAATTCACCTGCCAGCGGGGCTCAGAGAAATTTGTCCTCTAATCCTCTGTTTAGTTTAATTAAACTACAAGGGCAGCAAGTCAATGAGATTCCACCACTCTCCAGCACCAGCTCAATGAATGGGTAGGCCTGGGTATGTCGCACAGTAAGCCAATATTCGCAAAATAATAGCTAAAATCCTGAAAGCAATGCAGCTGTAAAATGCTGTATTGGATCATCTGTGCTGCTTCTGTACCAGAGCTTATTTATTCTGAACCCCACTGGTGTTATAAGTGTAACATGCACTGCTTACTGTAAATCTACCAGCCCTGTTTCTTCTGTGCAAATAGGATTTAAATTGCAATGGAACCTCCTTCTGGTGGAGGCCAGTAAGTGTCACTGTGATAACAAGCACTGCTAGTTACATTTGTGATTGCTCATTTCTTCGTTCACTATTTCTTCATCTGTTCCTCAAAGAGGTCACTTGTTTTTGGCAGGCTACTTGAAGAAGTGTGAAGAAAGGAGAATATTTATTAATGCATTTATATAAAGGGTGTCAAGTTTAATTCAGTATAATCTGTAGGGCAATATTACTTTCAACTTATTAGGAAAAGAATAAATAAAATCAGAAGGCTAGGCACTGGAAAGGTCTCTAAACAAATTGGTAGTGAAACCTTAGCAGAGCGTCCTTGTTATCACTCCGGTCTAGGCTACGCTTCTGCAATGAGGAAACTGCTTAACACTCTGTAAGCTCTGAGGTGACTCATATGCTTCAAATAAAGCATTTACATAACTGTTTATAGGCTGGGGGCGTTGCATCATAAGCTCCATGGGGGAAGAGAAAAATCTCTCCCATGCTCATTACACACCAAAAACTTCATTCCTTTTCTAGAAGTCTTCCTGCTGCTACTAGGAATATCTCTGCAGTTTAGGTTAAAACACATCTTTTTGCTTATTTTTCTTTTCACTACTGACTTGTAGTAAACATAGTGCTTTTGGGACGCTTTTGTACCAGAAAGGCAAAGGTAAAATGAAAAAAGGCAAAGCAGTAAGGATGCAAATCAGGAAAAACATTTTGTGATGTGATTCATTGTATTAGGGAAGGAAATATATGTGGAAGAAAAATTGGGGCTGGACACTACTCTGTTAATCTTATATTGATACTGCATGTTATTAACGTACAATTTAGATGAAAAATTTAGGTGCATATGCTAAAGAAATAGGTATGTGTCCTTACATGGATGTTCATGTGCTGCTTAATGGCTCAGGTACTATTTGAATACAACTTTTAAAATACAACCTGTAAGCATAATTACTCTTGTGAGTAGTATTATAATAGTGATAAATTTGGACCCTAACACTATAATCTGATGGGGGTTTATGGGTTAGATAACACTGTTTGCTAGAAGATGAAGATATGAAGAACTGGAAACATTCATCTCAAAGTTAGGACAAACACTTGTCCTGTCCACCTCTAATTAAAATCATTCTGACTTCCATGCTATAAAACTGATGTGTCTCCCATAAATTATTTGTTCATATAATCATAGAATATTTTGCGTTTGAAGGGACCTCCCAAAACCATTAAGTCCAACCTCCCTACAATGATTAAAGAGGGTTCCTATTTTTTCCGTGTTTCACTGTTTTTTCCTATTGCTGCAATCCACTGGGAAAACTTGGGTCCCCAAATTACATAAAATTTTGTCTGTTTATTTTTACAAAATGATTAGTTTCACATTTTCTTCTAGGGGTAGCATTTTGTATTTCTGTACCGTTTTTGTATAGACCACCTAAGGTATTCTGCAGTGTTCTTAAAAAGTACAACTTTTCTGATACAAATGGCTGGGTGTATATTTTCTGTTCAGTTGAACACAATTAATACACTTTTATGGTGACTAACATTGTGAGAACTGCTGAAGAACTATCCAGGCTGCCAGCAGAACTGCTATTACAGTCTGGGATTTCACCCACTGTCTTCACAGCACCACAGCACTTTGCACAGTAATGGTCCATCTGTTTATGGCTGGCAAAATAACCCTCATCATCACCACTGCCCAGCTCAACAGCTGTAATAGTGTAATGAAACATAAAACCATTTAAGCCTCCTATTGCTGTGAGATAAAGGCATGAGGACTATCCATATAACTCCTTCTACGCAAAGCTGCATCGCTTTGGAGCCTTTTAAAATGGGTGAACAGTAGGGAAATGGAATCTGGGTGTTTATGTGGACGAAGAACAAGGAGATTTCGTCACTCACTCCTCCACGGGCCTCTGAGCAATTTTCACTGCTCACAACAATTACTGATGTGCTTCTTGTATTTCTCACTCATGTTACCAAGCAGAGCCCTGTCCAATGCTGCCTGTCTTCCCCACCAAATGCCATTGTGATGACCACAGACCAAAAAAAGAGTGTGGCGAGCTGGGGAAAGAAATATGACAATAGCTCCTTTGAGAGCCAAGATGGATGAGTCAGTCTTAGTCAGCTGGAGGAAATGGCTAATTGTGACGAGAGAGAAACAAAATCAACTCATACCTTGCAAGAGAGGATTTAATTTCTGGTGTTAGGGGATGAACACTTCCTGCTAATTTGAAAGGTAGTCATGGAAACATGACTGAATGGAAACATCGCTGCAGCAAAGACCTTTCAGACCACTGAGTCCACATCCTTCATGCAGGATATAATTTCCATACTTCTAACATATCCAGTATGTTTTACTGGAGCTTAGCCTAAAGACCAGCAAGAAAGTTGTATAATTTCGAAAGAAGTCAGAACAAATGCTTTTTGATTAAATATTACATAATTAGTTTTTGTTCACTATAAAATTCTCTAGAATTTATCCCCTTTAAATGTAGATTGAAATATACTCCTTTTGGGAGAGTTTTGGTAGGAATATTTGCCCTCATGAAGAAAATACATATTCCCATTCTCTTCCCAGCTGCCTGATAAAACAGTTGTGCCAATGGTTCCTTTGCCAGCCTTGCCAGTAATCTCTGTGGCTTGGTTGGATACGATCTGTACCTTCTTGTGAGGACATGGGTAATAATTCAGTTTAATAATTCTGTCTTCCCCTTCTGATTTCATGGAAAAAATAAGGTTTCTAAACAGGAAATATATGGTAAGAAAATCCTTTGCTTTTTTATGCATAAAATGGAAGACTATCCAGAGACTATAATATCATGGGAATTGACCTATTTAGTAATGCTTCATAACTTATCCTCCTAAGAAAGGCATCTTAAGTCAATTAAAAGGTTCATGCATATAAATTGCTTGGAGCTGTTCAAGGATGATGATAAAAATATGGTGAAATTTGTAATCCTGTTGGTAGAGAGGGGAACTTCTTTACAAATGGAAGAAACTGAGCGGGTGAAAGGCAGAAATATCCACTATTGACTCATTTGCAAACAGAGACAGTCTAAACAGGGTTAATTTGCTCTCATTTAGAATTGTGATAATTCCATTTACTCAGGAGATGGCAAGGAACAGAATTCCCAGTAAGACACTATGTAGACCATGACTGTTCCTGCTTCCTCAGATGTGCACAAAGATTTTACACAATTCACTTTGCCTTGACAGTGATAACTTTTTTTCAGTGAATGTCTAGTTATAGAAAGGAGGAAAGATGCAAAATTATTTGTTAGTTCAGATGAACTTTGGCTAAAGAAGGGTAGAAAAATATCAAGAGAGGTGTTTCTTACATTTTAAAATAAAGTTTTTCTATCTTTCTTACTCTAATTTATTTTATTTTGGGAAATGACCCACCCTGACAAAGGAAGGATTTTTTAAAGGGGATTGAAAACCTGGAGAGGAAATGAAACTTACTATTTTGTGCTGAAAGACATAGTTGGCTACCCCAAAATGAGACACTGCATGACATCATTGTTACACCAAATATTCCTAAAAAGGTTATTTAATGTCAACCCTCAAAAGTGCACTCATTTCTTAGCCAAGTATTGATCCTTGGCAGATTCAAATCACAAGAGTTGAACTGTGCTCATTATTGAGAGGACAGACTTCTTTAATGTTTTAAGTTCCCATATCTAAATTGTCCCTTCCTATCCCCAGGCAAATGACATTTTTTACAGCAAGGAAGGAGGGAGAGGTATTGCATCTCCAGATACTTGAGTTCTGTCAAGGGGTGAGATGTGTAAACACAACCTAACTCTATATTCCCCAAAGCCCCTTAGGCTCAGGTTAAGTTATCTCCTCCGAGTTCAAATTTCCTTTGAAATATGCCGTCTGAGTGACCTGTGACAGTTTGCGTGTTTGTATGATCACTATCACCTTGTGTCAATGAAAAGCAGTGTGGACATTAAATTACACAGAGCCTAATTAAGAATAAATGAACATTATACACAAAGACAAAAAATTTAATCCAATAGAATAGTATATTTGACAAAAGAAATTATAGGCTGTTTCCACCACTGTGAGAAAAAAGCCCCCTATTTTTAAATCCAACTCAAAATTTTTTATTCATGAGCATTTTCATCATTTTTCATTATAGTTTGAATTCATATAACATGGGAACGTGGGAACATAACCATGAAAAACAAATTTTAAGCATAATTTACCATGTTAGACATAACATATATCTGAGTATAGAAAAGTAGCACAATCTTTCCAAAAAGGATGAATGATAAATATTTGGTAAAAGTTAATTTTTTATGATGATCAGATTAATTAAAATAAATTCAGGTATTCAAAATACATAGAATTAAATATGTAGTCTAAAGTAGACAACACCCTTCTTTCATTAACTATATTTAAGTTGTACAGGTCAAGAAAATAGAAAGTACAGTTTTATGTTTTAAGCATTGGCTTACTTAGTACAAATTTTCATAATAAAAGGAGACTGTTCTTGCCAATCACAAAGTCCCTCCAAATCTATTAGTTATTAATATTCTTTTTTCTTGATTGCAGAGTAATTCTGAGCAAAAGAATAAATCACGTAATACAGTAAGTCTTCTATTTAAAGATCCCAAAGGCAGGAACTTAAAAATATTAGGCTTAGATGTGCCCACAAATGGAAATCGTATATGCAAAGAGAGAGCCACAATCTGCTTAGATGCAGTTTACTCTGACATATTTAATTTGTACAGTTCTGGCTTTCAGTGACTAAAGGATAAATCTTCAGATTATAAGTATGTCTGCATTTAATGTGACCTTTATTAAAGTGTGAAACATTTCAAATGACTGACGAAAATGTTATAAAAACCTATTTAATCCTCCTCTGTCTTCCCATTCCACCCTGAAAGATAAGAGTCTATTCAAATACTATTCCCATATGACACCATTCTTGAAAACAGGCAACACTAGTCTTGAGACCTACTATCATTAATAAAATTCAAAGCAGAAGATGATATCTATCCTACAAAAAGGGGATTTGAGGGAAATAGATCTGAAAATTTTCAATTCCTTAAAAGTTAATACTGTTGTTTTTGTCCTCTTAAAAAGAAATAAAATTCTTTATAATCCAATCTGGATATTCTGTTGGTTTTATATTATTATAACAGGAAGTTTGAAATAGACTGACAAAGTAGGATAAATACTACCACAATCTCCCTGGGTCTAAACACTGCAGAAATGTTTCTGTTGCCAGTACATGCCACAATTTCATCTGAACACCAGGTACATTTTAAGCAGGCACACACTCACGAGTCCCTCCTCTTTGGGAACTGCATCTTTTGGCTCCTTCCCTGCTGTTTCTGAGCAACTTGTAATAGAGTGTTCCATGGAAGAAAGACTTCAGGCAGAAGTCCAGAGAAAGAGGCAAGAAAAATGTGGCTGCTATATTTCAGCAGGCTCTAGAGTGTGAAATGACAGCAACCAACTACTGTGGCCATATCACTCATGGGGAGAAACAGAAAAGAAGTCTCCTGGTATGGAAAAAGATTTTTACTCAAAGTAAGTTCTATATGGTCACAGCTTCAACAGCCTTCGTTAAAACCATGCTACTTAAAACCCGAAACACATAGAGTAAGACCCCATGGATTTAAAGCACACTAACCCTTTTTCATAGCTGTTGGCACTATCACTGTCAACTAATAGAGACTCCACAGTAATCTGAAATCAATTTACATTACAAGAGTCATTGGACATCCCTGTCTCATCATTTGTCACGATATGAAGCAATCTAATATTCTGCCTTAGCAGGTGCTCCACTCCAATTATTGTACACAAATTGCAAATCCTTTTCTATTTCTAAACTTCCTTTGAAGTATGAATTGGGAAGAATAGTGATCTCTAGTATCCCAGGATCCAATCTCTTTGATTTAAAATGTTGTAAACATACTGCTCATAAAAAATGAAAGAAAAAATAAATTTAAAAAAGGCTCTGCAGAATGTAGATCAGGGAGACAGTAAAAGGGGAAATTACCTTAAAGAAGCCAAAAGAAAATTGCTTTACACCTTCAAAGATTTGGATGCTTAGCTACTTCTAAAAATGAAGAAATCAGAAGTAGAAGAATTGGATGAAAACACCACCTGTTTTATACACCCACATATGGGAAAAGAAAATATAGTATGGCCTTTGACTGATGGCAATTTCTTGTGTGTGACAGAAGGAAAGCAATTGTGAACATATCCAGATCTTGTTCTTCCTCATGCCATGAATGTATAATATGCCTAAATCTTGCTAATTTTTTCTGTAGCATTTGTGATATCTGCCTTTCTGGTCATCCCTAACCTCTGAAGATCCATATCTCATGTAATTTCTACACCAGCCTTCTCTCTAGCAGTCCTGTAAAATGTCCTCAATCCATTGCCATAAAATCTAATTACCAAGATCTGCTTCTTTAAAAGCAGTTTTGACTATCAAAAATGCTTCATGTCCCCACCTGCAATACTATCCAAAATCATTTTATTCTCTCATTATTCAATCTTCTTTTTCTTTTTCTTTTTCTGTTTATTTTTCTTTTTTTTTTTTTTTTTTTTTTTTAAATTATGCAAGCATTTTGTCACTCCTAAATTACTCCAAATAAAAAAGTCCAACACAACCTTTTAAAAGGTAAACTTTTTGCTGGAAAAATAAATTGAAGTTTTGTTTAAAAATGGAAACAAAACTTTAAAAAGATCCACTCAGAAACTATGGTGAAAAGTTTTGACTGATCTAATTTATCTTGAGGTTTTAGTTCTTAAAAGCTTTTGTGATTTTGATTTTTTTTAATTCCAATTGAATAATATGGGGGAAAAGTCATTGTAGGACATGAAAACTGCCTCTCAGTAGTTACAGCTCCTTGTATAGATACTTGATTTTAAGTGGGTATGTACACTGCCACTAGACAGAAGGTGCTTTTACTACTTTCCTTTCATCTTAATCCTTTCTATTGACCAAGTTAGGTGGGGTTTCACTGGCAGAACAGAAATGATTGATGTATTACCCTGGTTTCAATAGATTTAGGATAAAAGCATAAATATCTAGTTCATAGCTTTAACTTCCTCCTTCCTGCCTCATGCTGCCAGTCTAAGTATTTGTAGTGTCAAGTAACTTGTCTTTCAGGATAGAAATTTTTTAGAGTTTAGCTGTGATAAATAAAGTTTCAAAAGGTTCAAGTTTTCAGTAAAATAAATTCTTAACTAGAGATTTGAAAGAAAAGAAAATTAGAGGCATGATTTCATTGCCTACTCCTGGGCTTTAATCTTCATTAGCAAGTGGATGAATTGATACAATTTTCATTTACTTATCCAGAAGATGTGTTTCAGGACACTTTTACTACCTTTGGAATTTGGGTCTTCTATAGCTAACACAATCCTTTGTGCAATGGAGATGCAAAAAGAGATGTCTGATAGGCAGAGCTGACACAGGAACAGAGAGAAGGTGGGATATTTAGGGCAGCACACCATCAACCAAGATAAATCATCCATCTCCATCTTGGATTATCAGTAGACTGTTGCTCAGCTATTGATACCATAGGAGAAACCAGATGCCAGATCCTTGCTAACTACAGGAGGATCTGTAGGTCACCATCAGGTTGTTTGCAGAACTCCCCTACCATCTGAGCTTTTGACAGAGACGAGGTTGTAACTCATGAGTTAAGATAACGTGACCATGTTGGAAATAACCCAAGGAAAAGTGACATTACCTGATTAGCTTTGCTGAGTGGAAATGCCTTTTGTCTCAGACTATGTTGTTGTAAGATGGCTGGCTTATTATGCCTTCCACTATTACGGTCACACATCCTTGGAAAACAAAAAGATGGATTTTACCTAAATTCCTGGTCCTCCAACCTCACAGCGGCATTCTCTGCACCATGTTCACATGCTCAGTGTTCAAAATGGAACAATATTTTAAAGGTTATCTCATAAACTTAAAAATTGATAAGTTAGGAAAAGTTCAGCATAAGCCCCCAGCTGAATGGTGTTTATCTCTGTCACACAAAATATGTGATATCTCAGTATTCAGGTTCATGCCAGCATCCCTTCACCCACCACTGCCCTCTTAAATGAGAATTAGTGTTTGAACTACTTAGCTGTATTGGTACTTGTGCAGAAACAGATGATATTTTCATTTTTTCCTTCAAAGGATAGCTGTATTGGCTCACTGTGGAGTTAATCTCATGCAAGTTTATCAAACATAAGATAAAATGTGAATCATTTAGACCAGAAGTTTTAGAACTGCAGTGTTTAAGTTATCCTGAAGTATTGATTTTCCTTCATAACAAAACTCACTCAAGGAATATTAATATTTCCAACTTTTTTTGAACATACACTTGCAGTTTGAAAAATATGCAAATAGCCATACCCTTAGAAATGAAGAAAACTAGGATGCCTGTATATTTTGCAGCACAAAGTTGAAACTAAACATGCCATTTTTCACCAAAATATTGTTTCCCATTACTGAAGAGAAGTGATGGGCCTGAGGGCCTCATGCATTACAAATCTCATGTGCTTTAAATTGCTAGTAAATCACTTGCAGTTTTGCCTTTAGTAGTTTCTGCCGAGCTCAGCATTTATTGCTTACAGCTGAATACAGCCACCTAAATCATCCATCACAATTTTATAACCTACTGTCACTTTCCATTTCATACACCAAGGAACTGGCACATCTTCAGAATGGCAATGGGTGACCACACTCTATACACACTGAATAGCTCTGTACGTGCAGCTTGGTGCAGTTTTTTTAGCAGCACAGGGAGAGACACGGGTTAGTTTCAGCCGTCAGCCTTTGAGCTCACCCGAGGAGACAGAGATCCAGAGCACAGCCTTGCCCACAGGATGGAGTCCAGAGCTCTAGTGCTTGCTGCCATCATGTTGCTTACACTGGCATGAACACTTCTGCTCCTCAGGGACTCCACACAGGAAGTAAGGCGAGACACCAGAGACACCGACGGCCATGGAACACTGAGCAAACACGCCTGGACCTGGTTTGCATGGCAGGCCAAGATTCTGCCACGCTTAAGCTTCTGATTCCCTTGGCAGAACTCAGATATGAGCCAAAGTCTCTCCCTAGATGTAAAATGTGTGTAGCTGGAGATAGCAAAATGTCTGGTTTTGGCATTTAAGTCCCTAAGGAGGTAATACTGAAGTGACCAAATATAGAAAGGGGTAAAATTCAGATCTGTGCTCCGGGCTGGCGTCTCTTTATTCCTCTGGGGGTACTGGACAGATCATGATCAGAGGAGTTGAGATGTTCAGAGGCTCTGGGATTCTGGGGGCTAAATGGAGGGCTGAATAGCAAAAATTCAAAAGTTCCAGTGAAGCCAGTGTTTAAACAGGTTCAAATTTGATGTCACTGTGTAGTACTCATAGACATAATTTAGGTTCACCACTTGCTGTTGAAGGTTCTCTTGCCATATACATGTTTTTTTGGGATCCAGCCACATTGACTCTAAACCATTTAGTTTATGGGCTTATTTCAAAAAGGTCTGATCCAAATTCCTAAAATGGATTTTTTCCCTTCTCAGATTTCACATTGTCCTTGCATAACAGCAGCCGAGTTCAAAACTCTGAGATTACACCTTATTACCCTAACTCTGAGCTTTACAATGAACAATTCAGTCTGTAGAATTTTCCTGAAAAAACTGCTACAAGCTTCATTTTAATGTCTCATCTGTTACCCTCTTAATAGCTGTCATTTCATACTGTGTTGACTTGCCTTTTTTTGCCTTGAATGGCAAACTAAATTCATAACATAATGGACATTTCCACACGTCTGTTATAAAGTGGTGTTTTAGATTATTACAAGCACATTACCTCAACAGCAGAATCATGTCCTGTTTGCATACAGTTGGTAAAAAATTCCAACAGGAATTACAGAGACTGTATCCAAATGGTTGTTACAGACAAATCAAAGGCTCCATCCACTTACCCAACAATTGTAAAGTCACATAGATACATTCTGAAAGAGAACAAGGGGCTCATTTTGCTGTAATTTGGTTGATATGCATTTCAGATGCTATGGGGATTGATGCTTAGGGAAAGGGATAAATAATTTTACTGCAGATGCACTAGAAGTGGAACTTATAATCAATAATAATTAATAATCACCATTAGTCATTAGTCAGTTAATAATTATTTAATAACTAATCACATCCACCTAAGTATTAATTATTCATCAACTGGTCAGTTTTAATCAACTAATAGTTTATCACCTATTATTATTAATGACCTAAAAGCAATAAACCTCAGAAAGGGATGCTTTTCAAATTTTCCAAAACTTCTTTCTTGTTTATTTTCTTCCTCATACTTTTAAAGAGGGAGCTCCTGCTCCCAGTTATATGTCCTTGGAACGTTTCATTTGGGCCAGTACCAGCCTGCCACAAATTAGCCCCTTATTCTTAATTTTTCCTGGCTAATTAACTTGTTCCAATGGAAAAAGATGCATTAAAAAAAAATTAAAAGAAAAAAAAAAAAAAAAAAAGCCAGTCACTGGGTTGGTGCTTCAGTATTTGAATACAGTTTTTGACATATTCCAAAGAACTGATTGTCACTTCAGTAGATTTCCAGATGTCTTCAATCAAAGCCCTTCAGAAACTTTCTTTTTTTCAATGCTCTGACATACACTTTTAGCTTTCTTAATTCTGAGTATCAAAGAAACATCTACAGGTGGCTAATGGGACCTGTCACCCAGAAATTAGGAGCCCCTTTTCAACATGCTGAGGGTCTATCCAGGCAGAGTCGGCCTGATGCATAACAGACCTCACAGATTAATTTGTGGAGATGTGAATAATAGAGTTGCTGTTTCTTCTAAGTATATCTACAGCTTTCCAGGTGTATGTCAGAGTGCAGAGAGTGTATCAGGAAATGCTATCTTTTTTGCTCTGGGCATAATACAAAAATCTTAAATTTGTGTGAGTCATGCTGAACATTCAGGCTGTAAAATACCTTCATAATCTCAGGAGTCTTCACCATGAAGACTTTACTGAGGAAAAATAATACTGAGTTTTGTTAAGGAAAAATAATAATGACATTCATTTCCATTTTTTAGTTTAAGATGATCCTGTTCATTAAATTCCTATAAAACAGGATACAAACAAAAGGAAAGTGGATGTCATAAAACAGGGAACTCTGATTTCAGAAGCCAATGCGTATTACCCAAGGTTAGACTGTGTTCATAAATGCATGCAATTCATATTTTAATATGATTAATACAATTTAGTTCCATCAAAAGACCTTGAGTTTCAAAAATCAACACAGAAATTCAGAGAGCTATATGATGACTCATTGATTTAGGAAAAAAAACCCCAACAAAGCAAAAAACCAAACCAAAAATACAAAACCAAACAGATAAGAACTAAATGTGCTCAGAACAAATTCCCATTTTTATTTGGTTTTCTACAAATAAAATGGTGTTTTAAATGATTCTGAGCTGAATGTGCCTGTAGTAGGTGATTAATAACATGAGGGAGGTCTCTGAATGTCCAATTAACTGACTTCCAGTTGTAGTTTGGGTCTTCTCTTTTTATTCAAACAATAGAAATGCTATAGCCATGCTGGATATGCTTCCAACCATGTTTATTCATCTGCTGTTTAGACCATAGTAGCTTTTCTGGCTATACCTTCATTCAAATAGTGGGAAAAAATAGAAGGAATAAACATGCCTGGTCCACAGCTGGTATAAATCAGTGCAGCTTCTCTGTCTTCAGTGGAATGACACCAATTTATAGCAGCTGAGGATCTGGCTCTTGAAGCCAAGTTATGAGCCAGATGAGCACAATGGGATGCAAAGAGAAGGCATAATGTGGCCATAAATTTGCTCAAAGGCTCTTCACATTTCAATGATAGTCTCTTTGTAGAATTCAATTAGCATTGCTGTTTCTACTCATAAAATATATGCTCTTCCTGAATAATTTTTTTTCTTGTTCTTTTACACTGTCCAGAGGCCAAATCTTACAGCTGCTGCTGAGGCTAAATTCTATTGATTTCACAACATGCCTTCACTATGTAAGCTGTACTATTTGAATCTCTATGTTAAACAATATTAACTTGGAAAGCAGTCTGGAAATATTCTTTGGAGTGCAGAACCTAACATTTGTCAGATGTTTCAGTCAGTCCCTCAAAGGTTCAACCCACAGTGCTGCCTTTTTGCAGTCATTTTATTTTTGCAATTTATCAATTGCATTGTATGTCATGTCAGGTTTTGTGTTCTGATGTATTAAAAAAGGGAGTTTGTTTGTGTGAAACATATGCTATAAATCAACAAATAAAATAAGAAAGAGTCAGAACCAAGTATCTTATTTACCATGTGGTAATAGAGAAAAAAATAAAAAGAGAAAATTACAGGAATAGCTTTTTCAATCTTTGTTGTAAAGCAAGGGAGAAAATAATCTAAAACAAGCTTCTGTTAGTATGCCATTTGCACACATCACTGCCTTCATAGGTTTATTAGAATTTTCAGTCCGTGTAAAGTTCAAAACTAAGAAAAACAGATACAAACCCCAGCAATACATCACCACTGTATTCATGCATTTTCTTGCCAATTTAATCTTAATAGCTAGTTTGAGCCTTTTGACTGAGTCAACAGCCTAGGAGGAGCAGCAGTTTGACAGTGCCTTCTCTGTTCTTCCTGGGCTGAAAAGTCATGGCAACTGCAAAGGTCAGATCGTTACTTTCCTTACACGCTGCTGCCACTAGCTGCATTATTTAGGTGCTAAATCAAAACTCCTTTCTACAAGAGAGTAATATCTGCATCCCAAGAGTGGCTGACTTTCTCTAGCCTCTTCTATGTACTGCCCAGACAGTTTTTCAAAAGCATACTGCAGGAAAAGGAGAAAACCACAATTTCTTACACCACCCTAACATTCTCTTGAGGGTTTATGTTTGGTGTTTTTCTAATTACATTTCAAATTTAATCTTTCACTTTCCCTGTACAACTTTCTCTTTTGGTTCATTCTTCTTTCACACAGATGCTAATGCAACACGTGCGCCATCTCTTCCCTTTCCTTTCAAATACCTCCTCAATACTCTTCCTTAGAGGACATCTACAGACTCTAACCAGATGGTTTAATGGTATTACTAAGGAACTGACAGGAACTTTAAAAATACTGGACTAGCATAGTCATCTGGATATGAACCTTTTTAAGAATATTAGAAAAGAAAATTTATTGCAACTTTTGCGTCTAACATGCCTGTTCAGTCATTGCCCATCTACTTTGTCTTTAAATTTTTAGGGCAAGACCCTTGCCTTCTTTTATATTCTACAGCATGTGGAGCTGGATGTGAGTGCTTCCCAAAGATGGATCATCACAATAAACGACAGATAGTGGTCCGAGTCCTAAGCAGTTCTTGGGCTGGAAACACAAAAAACTTAAGATCATTCCAAAAGAACTGCAAGAGCTGGAGGATGTGATTCCACCACTACAACACAGGACATTGAATCATTGAAGAGAGAATAGATCATAAGGCATAACATTTAGGAAATACAAATCCTTTAAAATAAAAATCTGTGGTATGTTGGGAAATACTTGCTCAACACAGAAGGCTTCAAAAAGATAATTTTATAATCAAAACTAAAAAACATGCAAAATTTCTTAGAAACAAAACCAAATATTCAACTGTGATAGAATTAAAAATATTCCAAGAGGAGAACTTATGACAAAGTTAATAGTGCAGTAATTCTTTATTAAAGTCATAGTGAGTTTTGAGATGATCTGTACAAGATTTTCTGTTCTATTTTATACGAGCACCAAAACCTTCTCAGAAAAATTTTAATCAATGAATATAAATTTCCCTTTAAAACATCTCCTCTGATTTGGAGGAGTAAATCTGCCTTTTGCTTTTGTGGTTTGCAATTTTCCATTATGACTGATTTTTTTTTTTTTCCATCCAGTCTTATAGCTGTGCAAACACAGAAAAAAGCCTTGCAATTTTTTCATGTTAATTTAGGCTAAACCAGTATTCAAAGTGAACCACTGTTTTTGTTTGCTGCTATTGACTTTGGAAGTGGCCAGGCAGCTCAAAATAAATTGCAGCAAATTTTGGATGATAAATTTCTGTCTGATTCCTTATCCATACACCAGAAATGGGATTTTTTTTCTCTTCTCTCACAATATCTGTTACATACATGAACAAATACCTATTTTAGCAAACAAAATTGGTTATGTACATGTGATCTTTCTCTAGTCTTCATTCTTCATTATCTGTGGCCATTAATGCCTGTACAAAATGAGCATTATGAATCTAGTTTTTCTTGGCAGGATTATATTTCCATACTTCCCAGTAAGCAGTCTGCCTATGAGAAACTAAGGTTCAAGAAAATTCCTTCCTCTCAAGCCCTTTCTGCAACTAGATTGATAACCTAAGGATTTTTCCTCTTCAATAAACACAAGGACAATACTTTCCAAAAACCCCCAAAACTATGAAAATGCAGGTGAAATTCTAGTTTCTATTTATTTATATTTTATTTTCAGTGATACTTGTTAGGCTCAGAAAATCCAAACAAAAAAGGCTTTAGTTCAGTTTCCCATCTTAAAAAAAGCTTTAATCTTGTTCCAGTTTCCAAGTGAATTTGTTCTAACGCACTGCCTAGATGCCTAGAAGAAATCATAAGAGAAACTAAGTATCTTCTCTTCACCAGGCAGAAAAAGAAAAATTATCTTCTCTCTCTCATCACAACGTGAACTCCCTCAACTGCAACATTTGCCAAAGACTGTCTTCTAATCCCATTTGATTTTTTAAATCCGATTTTACTAGTTAATAGTTTGAAGGCACTAAAAGTAAAAAATAAATTATTCACCTAGAACATCAAAGGCAGGTGAAGATTTGTCTCCTTTATTTTACTGGAGGATAACAAAGTCTGTGAATAACATACAGTTAGAAAACTTTCAAATGACCATAGTAAATAATTGGGATTCAATATACTAATATGTACTTATGGCAGTGTTCTATGGGTCTGGATTTTGATCATATGGCAATTTTAAAACAGGAATTTCTGTGGCTTTACCAATTAATTTCCCATAGCAAAGTTATAAATGGTTTTGAGTGAAGATTGTGAGTGAAGCTGTCAGGTTTGATGCCCAAACTATTAATATTTGATTAAGTGGAAATTTCAATACATAGCTGTGCGTATGTAGTTGCATAATCTCATTCATAGTTGGTTCCTTTTCTGTCATTCGAGTGATATTATTCTACAATTTTTCGAAATAATTGTATGCCAAATGTTATTGATTTCTTCTTCTTTGTCAAGGGAGGTTCCTGTGAACAAGAAGAGCCTTGCTCATGAGGAATACAACATTTTGTATTTTGTGAGGTGTGAAAGAAGAACACTGTAGGTTATGTGCTTTCTTAATTGAGATGCTCTGCTAAATGGCATCTGAAATTTCTATGGTTACAGTAACATAGTATTAACAAATGTAAAGAGATAGCTAAATAATATTGGCAAATATTTTGTCTTCAAATAGTTTCGAACTTTCAAGAAGGAAGGAAGAATGAAACACTGAATCTGTACAGTGACATTTCAGATCCTTAGAATATTTTAAGTGTTATTTACATGTAAATATAGATACTGATTAAGCAATAGTTAGCTAAACTAAAACTTCAGTGACCTTTCTAGATTAATAACTGGTTTAGGGGATTTTATTAATTTTTTACTTTAGAATCTTATACTTTCGTAGTTTTTGTATCCAATTTTCATAAAACAGTATTCATGTCATAAGCCAGTGGCTAGGAATATGTTTACGTGTTTTCTTCATCAGAGCTCTTAATGTACTTCTACAATCACACAACCTCGTACCTTCTGTGCTTCTTTTGTGCCTTTTTCTTTTCTGTTTTTACTCACAGACCTGTGACATATCCTGAGAACTACAGTTGGAAAAAGACAGCTCAGTGACAAAGCTCCCTGTGCGTGCTTGTTGTCTTATAATACAATCCAAGGTTTCCTGGCAAGTGGCAATATCTCTACAGTGTACTTGCCTGTTGTCTAGTACAATTATTCCAGGGTACTAACACTATACAAAGAAGTGCATAAACAAATGAACAGCAAATCCAGCATTGCAAGTCTGTTCAGATGTTTTGATATGCCTCATTTTTTGAAATCTTTTACGAAATTTGCATTAATAAACTGTTACTAAAGTTTTGGTTTAGAAATTCAGAGAAATATTCTTGTCCACTGAATTATTTATAAATATGATTTATTATTCTTGGGTTTGAGTCTTGTTGCTTATGTCATCCCGTCTTTGCTCTTCAGACAGAGGATGGGAACACTGCTTCTGCCCGTGTCGGTATGATTACTTCCAGTCACTGAGTGCCACACAGACTGTGTCATCCTGGTGCATCGGACTCACCAAATCTTTAGGAATCCTGTGTTGAAAATCTGTCTCGTAACAGCTGGATTCTATCCACAGGCCAGTGATTTAAAACAGGTTTCAGACAAACTCTATGCTTTTTCATCTTTCATCTTTTTATGACACTTATCTACATGAAACACCAGGGACTTTTCCTTACAAGCTATTTCATAACTCTGGCTACTTTAAGTATGAATGATGTTCTAGCACTGGTTTTTAGCTGTAGAAGTGGCCTAATTAAAAGACATATGAAATTTTTCCCTGAATACTCAAACTTTTAGGAGGTAATATAAGGTAAAAGTATATTCTCAGATGCTTAGGAAGAGCCTTGACATCATCTTGGTTCCTTTCATTTTCCTACCTAAACGATTCTATTATTCTGTTATGCTGCTAAAAGTTTTAATTTCAGGGACCTGAAAATTTGAAACCATACTGTTCTTGATATGGGAAGGATGGGTAAGCTTTTGTCTGTAACAAACCAAGAAGTTTTTAAGGAGGTATAGGCTGGTAATGCAGACATTTCTTTAATAAACATTTATTACTCTCCTACATAAAGCTGTTGATGGATTCTCAAGTGATACAAGCTGTCTGATCTCTATAGGAGGGACCACGAGGTGAAGATAGGACAAGATTGAGCAATCTCCAATGCAAGGGCAGAAAAAATTAAGTTAATAAGGTAGAAAATGCTGGTGTTCCATGAATAATTCTTAAGATTCTCTATCTTTTATCATGTTTTTGTTTATTTGTTTGTTTGTTTCTTTGCTAGTTCTGATAATTTAATAAGAGATATTGTTTCTCACTCCAACCTTGTCTAGTGCTTGATCAGGGCACTGTGAACACTCTCACATGGGGTCCTGTATTCTGAAGGGCTCTGCATGCAGGCTTACTGAAAACAGCAAAAAATCTACTTTGGGACCCGAGTGGTGGGCTAGTGAAGAAGGATGATATTGTTCTCCTCTTGCCTAAGCAGAAAACTTCTGTCTGGCTTTTCCTGGACAGCTGGGGAGCTGTGGTAACCAACTTGATACAGGTAGGTAAATCTAACCTAAAAGAAACACCTCCATATCCCAGAACAAATTAATCCAAGTTAATTTGTGGAGTTTTGTTGAAGGTAAAAATCTGTAATTCTCATCATGGCTGTTCCTGCTGCCTGTCCTGGGGGGTGCTGTTGGCAGCATGTTTGTTTATCTTCCATATTGGCTGTGAAACATCTCTTGTCTGCTGTTCAACTGTCTTATCATGAAAAGCTTCATCTTGAGTTCATCTTTTAAGGCCATTATCATAACACACAAACAACTTGAGGTAGTCATTAAAGGTGCAGTTTTGCACCTTTTCTGCAGGGAGGAAAGGACAGGTTGCTATTTTACCTCAACAGTTACAAAACTGCTAGTTCTCTTTTGGAAGATGTCTTTACTTCACTCTATAAAATCTCTGGGTTTGGTAATAGAGGCTTTGAATTCAACACTCACTGTGGATGATTGATAACTGGAATGAGCATGCAGAACAGAAGGATTATGGAGAAAAATACTGAAACATGTAAGAGGTCTGAAGGGATTGATATACAAGAATAGATTAAAATTTTAATATGTGTAGAGTAGCTAAACAAAAACTGAGAAGGGATTGATAGTCATGCAGGGAGTAAACACAATAACTTGAGGCAACTGAAGGAAATTAATCAGAAGAAAAATTAGTCATAAAAAATTAGGAAAAGTAGAATTGATTAATTTCCCAGAACAAAAGGGGAATTCCCAACACTTCAAGCCTTAAATCCAATATAGAGGAAAAACATAATAGAGTGTTCTCTTGGGAGAATTCCCTCATTGCAAATAGATATTACTTTCTGACCTACTAGGTCCTTTTTATCACCAATTTCTCTGTATATGCAATTAACTTTTGGAAGAATGCCAGCAAAAACACTGCAGCAAATCCTGTAGAATACTGTCTTACACTCACATGGGCAAAGGTGGTTACTATTAACCATGACATATTATAAGAAACATTTCCTAATTCTGTGTTTTCTAAGGAAAAGATGGTAGACTGTAAACCGGGCTGGAAGCTTCATGAATATTGAGATTAAGATTTCTTTTTTCCTTATTGTCCCTAGTTTGCCACCTGTACATTGTAGTATCTATTTCTCAAGAGGCTATCCAGAAACAGGCTTTGGGAATATATTGTCCCTTGAGAAATGTAATTAATTACTATTGTTTCACCTAGCAGATTTCAATTTCAGATCATTTATTTTCTAGAGTCACTGATGAGCTGACTGGGAAAATGAAACACTTGAGTTTAATTACCAGTCAAAATTACAGCTTTCTAAGCAGGTACTTCATCTCATACCCTTTTTCTAATAGACTCTTTTTATGATATAATATGTAGTTATATCTGCTGCCTTTCACATTGTTAACATCTTACTACTGCTTTCAAGCCAAAAAGAATGATTGTAAGATGACTTAAGTGTGGCTTTAGAGTGCACTAAACAGCACAGTTTAATCTCTCTTATTTTCCCATGACCAGTGCAGAAATGAAAAACAGAAATGACCTAAAAATAACACATTGACATTAAAACTTTTAGGCACTTTCAAATATAAGTTTATGAAATATAATGCAAGTGGGACAGTGGATATAAACTGCATTATTAATTTCAGTGATACACTACCACAACTTCTGAAATTAGAACTTGAAGCCAGATTCCCAGTGGAGAGACCATACCCTCAGGACCCATGCCCTGCTCCACAGTGTGAGCATCTTCAAGGTGGGGCTACTAATAACAAAACACATATCAACACTGTCAGCCTCAAAAAGACTAAAAATGTCAAGGAGTAATATTTTCATCACCACTGGGTTTATAAAATCAGATTCTTTTCCTGGAAAATAATAGTTTTCTTCTTCCTCACTAGCTTGCCCAGTTATTTACAGATATTTTATTCTTTACATTGCATATTCTGGATAATTAAATGGAGTTGCATCTGATTAATTAGCTGAACTAATAATTCTTCATCTTTGACCTCCATCTTCTGTGTTGCCACTCTCATATTCTCTGGTATGATCTTTGCAGCATTATTCTTTCTCCTAGAAGATGGGAGAGATTAATTCAGTGTAGATGAAAAGGCGAAAATCAAATTTAGGAATTGGCCACACCACAAGTCTAGCTCAAAATGCAATATTTGGTCTATTACAAGTAGGAAAATGTTTATTTCTATTATCAATAACTTATAAATGGACATTAATTCTTATATGTATCTAAACATACTTCAGGAGTCTTTATTTTTTGCAGTCATGAATTAGAATTACTGGAGCTAAGCGAGCTGTTAATGGGATAGAGGCGCCATAAAGTTAATAACTGCTTATCTTTAAAGATGATCAATATTTTCTTTTTCAGCATGGATACAATTTATTCTTATTAATTGCAGATGTGAATTAATGAGACAAATACTATGATTTGAAACCATGTTGTGTTTCCATTTGCGTCATGTGTTGCCTAGTGAGAGTGACAGAGAGAAGACATAAGACCAGACAAGTATCAGGTAAATTCTTAGGATGTTGACAAACCATTTGATTATGCACAGTTTAGTGAGTTCTAAAAAATGCACGCATAAATTAGCATCAAAGATCTTCAGTACTGTTGTTATTCATCTAACTATAAACAACATTCATTTCAAATTTTTGTAATAAGAAAAATCTACGATGCTCAGTTGTTTGCTTATGTGTTGCTGACTACACATCACTTTACTTTTGTCTCCAACAAGAAAATTTTCTGTGCTTTAGTTCCTTTAGAATTCTCTGTCTCCTCCACTGAAAAAGTCACAAACACAAATCTACCAAAGACAAAAATGTCTCTCCACGAACTATTTATAAATTGATGCACATTTCTTATTTTCTACTTATGGCTAATATACATGGCCACAAAAACACACATAAACAAAAACTGTCTCAGTTATCTCTTGGGTTTTACTTTTGTTGGTTTTGGGCCAATAGGAAAAAAACTCCTCAAAATGACAACCAAAAAACGGACAAAAGACTTGCTGAAATCAGCTGTAGAGATGAGCCAAGGGAAAAGTAACACACACACACACACACACACACACACACACACACACTCTCTCTCTCTCTCTCTCTCTTACACTCTCTCTCTCCATGTTTCTGGAGTGTTTATTCATTTTGTTTTATTGGTTTGAAATTACTAGGGGTTTCTTTCAGTTTGGTTTGGTTTGGGTTCGGGTGGGGGGTTTTTGTGTGTCTCATACACAAGATATTTCTTAAAGTTTTTCACATATAAAATTTGGTTTCTTGTAGCTAGTTATTTGATTTTCTAGATTTGAGACAGGGTACAGGTGTTTCAACTGAGCAAATGCTCAGAATAGGTAATTTCTCATGATGAATCAGGGGTGTTCTGGGTAGTTTTGTTTGTCATCGTTTCCTGCCTCCCTGGTCTCCCTTTGGTCTTTATTATCTTATGTTTCAAATTTCTGAAGTTTTTTATGTTCTGACTACTAATATTTTTGAAGGCAAAAGTAACTTTTTCATTAGCATTTATATAATTTTATTTTTAGAAGACAGAAGAGGTTACATTATCCGAGTCATCAAGAAGGATAATAAAATCTTAAAAATACAGGGATTCAAATTAAGATGACAAGAAGAAGCACATTACATGCGAATGTATTGAATTAAATAGAATCCTCTGAAACATAAGGTCGCAGCATATAATACATCTTATAAAATATTTTGCACAAAGAATGGATTATGTGTCTTTCCTTCAAGATCTCTATAGATTTCAAATACAACAATGTGAACTTTAGGAGTGAAAGTGCATGAGAGAAAACTCTGCTTAAGATTTCGATCAGGAGAAAATCATGAACAGAACAAAAGAAATGTCTTAGGTCATCAAATTTAATTCTCTCATGTTGTCAGCAAATAGAGACAACAGCCAAAATGCAGCATTCTTGCCTTAGGATGTGCAACACCTGTACCTTCAGGTTAAGATTAAAACTTTTGCTAAACAACAGAGATTCAAGAATTCACAGTAACTTTTAACTAAGAGACAGAAATGAAAGAACTGGAAATGTGTTTGCTATGTCATACTAAAAAACTGTTTTGTCTCAATAGATCATTACTGATCCGTGCAAAATGGCATACTCCTCCTTCAGAAGGCAAGATTTCCATAAGATGTTTAGAAAGCAAAATTTCCAAAGCAGCTTCTCCCCTTTTCCGACTTCCATTACACCTACATTGGTACTAATCTTAAGAATAGGTTAAAAAATTAAGAAACCAGTTCTGGTCATTGCAGACACAGAAATCTGGGAATTTTTTCATCCATTTTTATATGAAGATGCAACAATGTCAACTGTTAGGCAAGCTAGAATTAGATAGCTCACATTAAACAAAAGAGGAATACCTAATTTTGAGGATTTTGATCTGCCTCAGGCATTTTCCAGTGTTTGCTTAAAACCCTGTGTTATTTTTCTTATTCATAAAATATGCCATACAGGAATTCAGCCATTTATATATTTAAAAAAATAAAATATGCTTTTTTGTGTTTTCCCAACATAACAAGGGAAAACTGAGTAGCTTCAATTTTATCATTATTATTTTTACTGTGTTAGCTAGGCAGGATGACTGCCACATTTCTGTTGGCAGTGCATAAGCACTGAGACAGCATATTCCCTCCCCTTCAACATCAAAAGTCACAAGTCACTAAGTGGGAATCCGATCCAGCAACTTCCCATATCACCAGAATTTCAAATCTGAGGTAAGATATTCTTTGGCAAAGCTTAGACCTAAGAAGCTTTCCTTTGCCTCCTGTTTCAATTAAGGAAAACTCTCACCTGCTGCAATGTATTTCTGAGCTAACTCGTTTCCTGCATGGCTCACAGAGGGATGCATTTTCTTTAGCACAGCCTACATCATTTGAATGTGCTGTCGGTGTGATAATATACCACTGTCAGTAATTATTAACGAGGTGGAGTGAGTGTGCTGGTTTTGACTTGGGTAGGGTTAATTTTCTTCCCAGGGACTGGTAAGGGGCTGTGTTTTGGATTTGTGCTAAACACAGGGTTGATAATACAGAGATGTTTTGTTATGGCTGAGCAGGGCTTACACAGAGCCAAGGCCTTTTCTGCTTTTCCTAGATCCAGGCTGGCAGGGGGGCTGGGGGTACATGGGAGGGTGGGAGGAGACACAGCTGGGACAGGTCACCCCAACTGCCCAAAGGGGTATTCCAGACCATGTGACTTCATGCTCAGTATATAAAGCTGAGGGAAGAAGGAGAAAGGGAAGGATGTTCGGAGTGTTGGAGTTTGTCTTCCCAAGTCACCGTTACGTGTATGAGGCCCTGCTCCCCTGGGATAGCTGAGCACCTGCCCAGCCACGGGAGGCACTGAATTAATTCCTTGTTTTGCTTTGCTAGCATGTGCAGCTTTTGCTTTCCATATTAAACTGTCTCTATCTCAATCCATGAGTTCTCCAGCTTTTCCCCTTCTGATTCTGTCCCCAGTCTCTCTAGTTGGGAGTGAGTGAGCAGCTGCCTAGGGCTTGGCTGCTGTCTGGGGTTAAACCATGACAGTGAGTCAGTGGATTTTCTGTCCTTTTACCAGCTCAGATCCTGCCCTGCAGAGGCAGCTATTGAACCATCAAAGGCAGGACGATGTTATGAGACCTGTAATGCCCCATAACTTTGATATGCAGCTCACCCAGACACCTCATTCAGGCAATAAATATTTCAGAAGGGCAGCAGACAGATAAGTGAGTGAGTGAATTAATTCATGTGTTCTTATTTATGAAATGCTTGCTCCCAGATTCTGTTAAAATTTTATGTATTGGAGAAATGGAAATTTACTTTCATGAAATGACCATCAGCTTCTCTCTACTGCAGAACTGGCACTGCAAGCAGCACACAGGCAAGGGCACAACCTCTTTTAGAAGAACAAAAGCCCGGACAAAATTGTCCCAGTCCCATCACACCATTTCTGTGAGCAGATATGCCTATCATTTAAGAACAAAAAAAGTAATTTATTCTATTTATGGTTCATTTTCCTTGAACTTTAATTAACTTACAGAGGGTCAGAAATCCTGTTTATGCTTCAAACAAAGCTGCTTTTCCCCTTTGAGATACTTGGTCTCTTTCAACTTGTTTCCTGATAAAAATATTGTTGTGTTGAGGCCACCCTGATATGAAATACTCTCTTTCTTCTTTCTCTGTCCATCTCAGACTTCTGTTGCTTAGAATATATATTTTTTTCTGCAAAATATTTATCTATCACTTTATTATTGGTTTTGATCTGTTATAGAAACTGAATATACTTCCATTTCTTCAATATATTTACCAGTGAGGCCTAATAAAAGATCCTTAATAGAAGCCAAAATAATGCATTTTAGACCATTCTGTTACATTAACTGAGGAGGGCAGGCTGACTGAGGGAAGTCTTCCCCTGCCCCCAGAGCAGTAGGTATGCCTACACCATGCAATCCAGGAATGTACTGTTACCTCCCAACAGGAGGAGGTATCAGGATGACACAGCTGTGCAGGGATGGCAGCCCTTGTCCTAAACCTGTTGCAGGCATGTAGGCAGTTTGCATTTGAGGTCTTCAACCCTGAATGCAGTTACTAATGCTGATGCCAGTTCTCAGGCTAGCCCAGGTCTGTTCGTGCTGATGTTGTAACACATGGTGCACTTTTGCTCTGAGAAATACCCTTCCTTCCAGCCAAGGCTATTTGCCCGAGTCAGAAGTGATAGTGCCACAAGCAACATGTCTGAACTTTTGCCTGATTGTGGTAGGCTGACCCTGGCTGGATTCCAGCTCTGTCACTCCCCACCTCAGCTGGACAAGAGAGAGAAAATACAACAAAAGGCTCATGGGTTGAGATGAGGGTGGGGAGATCCCTCACCAGTTACCATCATAGGTAAAACAGGCTTGGCTTGGGGAAATTGACTTATCATCAACGAAATCAGAGTAGAGTAAGGAGAAATAAAGTCAAACTTTGAAATACATTTCCTTCTTCTTCCTAGGCTCAACTTCACTCCAGATTTCTCTGCCTCCTCCTCCTCCTCACAGCAGTTCAGGGGGACTGTGAATGAGGGCTGTGGTCAGTTTATCACATTTCTGCCACTCTTTCCTCCTCAGGAGGGATTACTCACTCCTCATTCTGCCCTCTAACATTGCTCTGTCCATGTTTTGCCTGTTACCTCTTCCAATTACTATCTTTGTCTCAAATTCCTCATGCCCCATGTTGGGCACCAAAAGGAACCTTGGCTGAACATCAGGTGCCCACCAAGCCCTCATTTCCCCCCTCAGCCAGAGAGTAGGGGAAGAAGATAAGATGGTAAAAGCTTGTGTGTCAAGATGAAGGCAGTTAAAAAAAGCAAAAGCAAAGACATATATGGAAGCAAAGAAAAACAGAAGATTTATTCTTTACTTCTCATCAGCAGGTGATGTTCAGTCTTTTAACATTTTACAGCAGCATAATGTTTAAATAGAAACAGATGCATTATTTCTGTGACCGTAAGTCTCAAATTATAACTTGCTCCACAGGACAACTGATCCTACAATAAATAGGGTGTATAGTATTCCCCTATGTCCCATGCCAAATCTTATGTCCCTATATTTCCATGACACTAATTTTGCAGCAAAACTTCAAAATAGAAATAACTCTGAACAAAGATCCTGGAGCTGAAAAAGCCTAAATTCTCAGAAAATTAGAATTTGGCATTTGGTCACATTCTCTGAGTATCTATTTCAATTTTACTTTTGGTAAAGGAATTTACAAACTTCATAATAGTTATTAGTTTTCAGTCCTTATTATTTCCTTTCTAGTAAGCCAGTAACACTGAGAGATGCTGCTTCATTTTAGCCAACAGTCCTTGATCAGTCAAGAACTTTTTATTCTTTCCCTGTAACCTTTATTCTTCTCAGATTCTTTTCAATTTCCAGCATGGGCAACAAACCCACATCTTTAAATCTGAATTGTCTAGTTGAGAATTTCTTTTTCTGAACTCATTCAGGAACTGTTATAATGATACAGTGAAGGTTTATGACATTTCCTTCATCATGCTCAAGATGTTCGTTTCATATCCCATGGGGTATAAACCAACATTGTAATCTGAGAAGAAAATAGCATCTAAGATTAAAATCTGGCATCAGGAAGAAGAAAGCATTGCATGTTTGCAAAGTTTAGGCAGGACAGGATCTTTGCTTCAGTGACATATAAAGCCCTCAGCTGGACCTATACTTTAAGAGAGAATAAATAAAAGAATTCTTAGCCAGCTGAAATTATTTGACTTAATTTGAAAAGCAGAGCCTTGCATTTATAGCTACTATGACCAAAGGAGAAGAAAACTGGTTTTTTTTGAGTACTTGTTCTTTTTAGCAATATATTGATATTTAAGTGCATGACAGTCAAATCAGGTAGGCACTGTCCTGAGCTGACTGAATCTGGGGACAAGAAATATTTTGGCTCAAGAGCTGAGCTCTTGATCTTCCCCATTCACCTTCTCTATCTTTGTAACTCTCCACTAGAAAAAGTAACAATCTCATCACACATTTTGCATTAAAAAAATAAATAAATTTCTGCAGATTCCAAATGTATAATGCATAGGTACTCCAAAAACTTGCATGTCAGCTGAATTTTTAGTGCAAACTCTCTATACTTTTAAAATAAATCTTTGCAAAAAAGCACTGCACCTGTTTTACTGTAATACTGCAAAGAAAAGTAAGCAAGACGTAAAATGCCAAAAAAGAGAGATGTCACCTAAGAGCTTATTAAAGGCAACAAATAAATTGTTGTGAATTCACAGCAATATTTCATATCAAACAACTTTCCATTCTTGAGTGCTAGAAATGACCCGTTGTTGAAAAGCAATGTGATTTGTGACAGTGGTGGTGTGAGACTTCAATGCAGGAATCTGTAAATACACTTCAGTTCTATTTCAGTAATTGCTGAAACAGGCATAAAAGACCATTGTTAAAGATTTAGATTTAATTTTTTTTTAGGTTTCTTAAATCTGTATTTAAGCAGGACACAAAACCCCCTTACTTTTCACCCTCATATTGAACTCCTCACAAATGACACAACACTTCCGGAGAGAATGATATTGACAACTAAAGCTTCCCAAAAGTAAGCATGTTGCAATTTATTCAGGGATACAAGCATGTCTCACCTTGTCAGCTTTCAGACTGCGGAGATGAGAAAAATACGTGCAACTTTCCATTAAAGGTCTGCTGTAAGCCTGGTAGTTAAGAACATAAAGATGATTCCTAAATTCTGACTGTGAACCACTTAGAGCATTGATTTTCTAAAGTGCTGAACACTCTGCAGTTCAGGACATGGTAGCGCTGTCTGTGTGTCCAGCTTTAGGTGTTCATATATATGGGTGCTTTGGGTATTCAGGCTACGTGGGTAGCTGCTTAAATAGACTCGAGTAAAGTTGTTCTTTTTACTAAAGTTGTTCTACAGGGATTTGTAGGCTAAATGCTGGCTTTATCCAGATTTCAAGGTGTCAGATGGTGTGGTCTGCTAGAAAAAGCCCTGTTAAAAATTTTCAGATGTGAAAACTGGGAGCGTAATCAAGATGAAAACATAGGATAGAAGCATAATGGAGAATGACTGCAATTCGTTTCTCTTGTTTACCTGATGATCTCGAGCCTTGAGTTGATATTCACAGCAGACGAAGCTGTTTACATGCACTTATTCTAAGTTGAAATAGCTATATACTGTGATTGGCTGGTTACACAACGTTGCACAAATATATTCCAAGGCATTTTATTAAAGTGACAGCCAACTCCAGACACTAAGAAATAGTGGGTGAGATGGTTGTTCATGACAACAAGAAATGACTGGCTGAAGGAAGCTTGGGAGTGGTCTGTGCATGTTGGAAAAGAACAGTGGAAAGAGGAGGACTGATTTAGCTGGGGGATGATAGTGTGATAGGAAGCTAAGACAAGCCAAGAGAAGATGAAATAAAGGGAAACAAAGAAGTAGAGTATGTGCAGATGAAAAGAAACTAGAAATAGATGTATCAGTGAGATTGCATAGGGTTTTGTCATCAATAATTAATATTTTTACCATGATGGAAAGGAGAAAAACAGTAGATAAAGGGATTGAGAACGAGTGACGTGATCAGAGCAAGAGATAGGAGAGGAAGTTGTCTTTGGTAAAAGCACTCAAATTAAAATGGAAAAGAGTCGCAGGCAGTGGGGGTACATAATTTCAGGAAATCTAATCAAGCTATGCTTAGCTCATAAACATACATGGATTTCAGCAATGTAGTACTTTGGAAACAGTGACTCCCAGAAACATTAAATGGGAAAAAAAGTGCATATTCTGAGTGAGTATATGTTTGTTTTAAAAACGCAGTAAAAACATACCACAAATGGGTCTGTACCTCACTGAAAGACATATTTACCATGTAAAATTAAATTTCTTCCAAGAATCCTGAATCAAGGACATGCTTCAGTTTGTCATCCTGAACTCTAGCCTTCATTACCTTAATGGATTTAACTTAGGCCCTTAATCACATATAATATTGTCCATTGCTGCAATGATATTCCTCAGTCATAGAAAGAAGACAGGTAGCTGGCAGCCTGCTCACAGAATCATTGCCACAACAGGCTGCTTTGGCTGGTGCTGAGTTTCTTTGCTGTGAGGTCAGGGGGACAGGGCTGCCTGCCACAAGTCCTGATAATTCATCAAGGAAGATCACAAGGATGCTACACTCTCATTGGTGGCCTGGTACCGCATTTTTCTATCTGTTAATTACAACTAAATTAGGGAAGGTCTGGGAGAGCTGCAGCTCTTATCTGCAGGAGGTGATGATGCTGCTGCTGCTTTGTGTTCCTGTTTGCCAGCTGAGTGGGTTCCAGGTAACTGCTACCGGTCTTTACACCCCGGATACCTGCAGGCTTGCATTGATACCACAGTGAGGCTTTCCACAAAGCAAAAAGGCATCAGAGAAAGAGGTTAATTAGGCAAAGAATTCTGTCCCTAAACACTGAAGCAAGTGCCATAATGAAAGCCAATCTAATGAGGCAAGTAGGATGGACTTTGACACTGTGATCGCGTCAGGCAGGTAAAATTAACCGGCTTTCCTTGATAAATTGTAAAATATATTTTTAACTAACAAAAGTCTTAGCTCAATGGAAGTCTTCAAGCATAGATAAAAAGTTGCTTCTTTCCTTTTTATCACTTTATGAAACATTCTTTCCTGTGCTCTGAGAAAATGGTCCACAGGTGAAAGGAAGATTGTCATTGACTCACGACATGAGTCACCTGGAAAAAACTTGGCTGTTAGTGCTGGTATACAGATCTTTCTTTTTAGGCGTCTATATAAGACATCTCTGTGAAATTCTAACATGTAACTTAGCAATATTTTTTAAATTCAGAGAATCTTTTCCACCACAGAAACATCTCAGTTCCCCTATGATGAATGTTATTATTCAAGTACTCAGAAAGAAATTCAGTGAACCGTGTAAGTATGTTATTATTTATTTTATTAAAACATACTCTCTAATTTTTGAGAGCAAAATGGGCAAAGCAAAACAGCAAGGCAATAAAACAACCAAATTCCCTTTTTAAAACAAGTGAAAGGAGTCATTTTAGTGGAAAAGTAAATAGTGGGAAAAAACTATCTGAAGGACCTGAGGTAACTGGCAGTAAAATCAGCTACAACAAAAGCATCAAACCAAAGTCTCAGAAGAATCTGGCCTTCACGTGTTGTCTCAGTCAATTCGAGACATCACATGATTGCAGCGACAAAGCACTGGTAAGACACGACAGCTTCTTCTGTATCTGAAACCCAGTCAGGTTTCAAGGTCAAAGCCATATTTATGTTTTTGGAGTTTTTCTTCCTAATTTTTGAGGTTATATCTATGAATATTATAATATCTAATCTGAAAATTTCTAACAGGTTAAAAGGCAATCTATTACCATCTCTGAAATGTGATGTTAACAGCTTTATAGTTAAATTAGGCCATGAAAAATGGCTAAAGGTTGTCTATGAAAAATCTCTTTTTTATGACAGAGATAATTGAACCCATACAAAGTATAAGCTGAAAATGATTTAGAAAATTCATCATGAAAGTGTGTCATTATATTAATTTAGAGAGAAAATAACTTTGTTTTATTATTTACCTGTCTCTAATGAATTCATCTTTCTCTGAACAGACAGGATAAGTGAATATCTAAATGTTAATGATGAGGAAGTTGAAAGTTAGACTTTAACCTTGTCACATTCTGCATGATGCTGAGCAGTTAAAAACTGTTTCTGACATCCTTGCAATGCAACATGAGATGGATCTTTGTAAGCCTTTTTTTCTTTCTTTTTTTTTTTTTGTTGAAGGATAAAAGAAAGATGTTGGGAAAAAATTGAATTCAATCAATTTGTTAGCGCTTTTTTTTTTCTCATATCAGTGTATTACGCAATGAAAGAGTGTCCTAAGAGAATGGAAAATTTCACTTCAGTCTGCATATAAAATGACTTACATTATTCTCAAAACCTCATTCTTTATCACCTCAAGATAATGAAGGTGACAAAATGGAATATGAAGAAGGGAATTTAAAGTCCTGTTACTGATTTTTAGCTCTGCGTATTAGCTGCAGTACACGCTGACTCAAAATGTTTCCATTTTATCAGTGTTTGTTGAGTAATTAATAGTCAGTGCCATTAATTGCCCAAGTAATGAAACCAATGAGAGCACCTCTGTAGTAAACGATAATGAGGCAGAACATCCAAAGTACTGGGTGATAACAAAGCTGTGTCAGACCCTGGAACAGGTAACTTCTTTTTAAAATGAGTGTTCAAATATCATTTAATTGTTCATTTAGACATTTTTCATAATGAAGCTTCATTTCAGTTCTTCGTTTTCTTAGTGTGCAAAGATAAAAGAAATGAGCATCACTGTTTAGTGTTAGGACTCCACAAAATTTTGTGAATTCTCATAGGAAAAAGGCATTTTCTTTTAATGAGTTTTAAAAAATGAGTATGGACAATATCTCATTTATTTAAAAAAAAAGAAAGAACTAAATGAAAAAAAATTGTTGAACCTATTTGATACTTTAGTGGTGTTCACCATTCCTTAAATAAATATTTTGCTATTATTTCTATTTTACTGAAGTACAGATTCAGCAGGAAAGAAGCTCTCCTCCTAAAAATGGAGTTGAAAGCTCTCTTTAGACAGATTTTGTAAGAAAAAGAAGGTCGTGTATCTGGGGATATTTAAGTTTGAACTTGCGTATCTTGAAAATCTCCTAAGTGTTGCAATGTATTATGGTGAACTACTGACATTTAACAGTACAAAATTTGGGCTGTTTCTGCTCCCATTTACAAGGGTTTCATATGGGCATATGCTGTTTACTTCTGTTAAATTCATTTTAATTTACATAAGTGTATCTGAATGTAAAAAGGCATCCATTTGGGTTATTTATTTCCCCATTATGTGCATATTTCTATGCGTTTCATTATAACCAAATCCCAGCTGAGGAGCTGTTAAAATGCACTTGGTCAAAGTTCAGGGCTGTTACACCTCTGTACCCTTCTTTCCAGTTTGCTAAATAGAACATACCAAAAAATATCTATTTAGAAAAGGACAGGAGAATAAAATATGCTGTTCTGCCTATGCCTCTCTGTCAGTAGCTGAATACAGTGTAAAGGAATAACTGTGATGATCCTGTAGCAAGTTAGTGTTCCTTCAGAGAGAGAAAATCAATAGCTCGATCAAACCAGCTATTAGGACAGCAGAGAACAAGCTCCCAAGACACAAGGAAGAAATTTTTTACAATGAGAGTGGTGAAACACTGGCAGAGATTATCCAGAGAGGTGAAAGATAGTCCATCCCTGGAAACACTGAAAGTCAGGCTGTGCAGAGCTCTGAGCAGCCTGATCTAGCTGGGGATGTCCTTGCTCATGGCAGGGGGGTTTGACTAAATGACCTTTAAAGGTCCCTTCAAACCCAAAGTATTCTGTGATTCTATGATGCCATGAAAAGAAATTGGTCTGCAAAAATGCACTTTTGCATTGCACCATTTTTTTGTATGCATGGTTACAGAGGGATGAAAATAAAATTACACATCTTTCACACACAGTGGATTTAAATCTTATGTTTGTCACTGAGGTACTTAATCAAAAAATACATTTTTAATCAATTTAATCAGAAAGTATATAAAAAAGCACATAAAAGTCTCAAAATTTCCTTTATATGAGAGTATAAAATGTGTGGACTTGCTTACATGAAATAAGAAACAGCTCAATAAAAGATTTATTACCTTTTTTTCATAGATGATATTTTGCCATAAATGGAGGGTCAAATGAGCAAAATATATTAACATGAGTATAATTTGGGAACACCTGTGACTTATTTCCATAACAAAGAACTGTGTATCAACACAAAAGAGATGTTTATGCTGCCTGTGAAGGACACCTAGCTGCGGATACTGAATCAATAACTCACTGCTTTATGAAGCTGAATTTTAAGTTAATACACTTATTCAGATAAATATTTCCAGATCTCTATGTAAAAACAAGAGAACACATTTCAATATTGCAACCAAAGTGCTTGTCATTATCTGATAGAAAACAAAAATATCACTACTGAAAACAAATTACATGTGGAGCACTAATGACAAAAAGGGACCCATCCCCCCTGTATTTAAATCCATGAGAAATGGTATAATAAAAGAGAAAAGAAAATCTAGGAGTTTACAGTAATTCTCCTGAATATGTTTTACTTTTTAATTAAGAGGCGAATAACTTTTCTAGAACAGCGTTCTTCAATCATTCAAACTAATTTTCTCCAAGAAACATGATTACTAAATTCACTGCATGAATTACTGTCATAGTTCCACCAATGAAGAAGAAAAGGAAAGGGCATCTTTTATGTTTCATATTAAGCATACTTTGTCAGAGCTGTTAAGTTACATTTCTGTGGATTAGGTTCCTGTTAACTGGTTGATTTTTGCATAGCATTACCTCAGAGCATTATTAACATCATGATAAGAACTAATGAAACACAGTTTTTTTCCCTAATAGACTGTCATTGTGATGCTCAGATAGAACTTTTCCTTGGTAATCTCTCTCTTTCTGTCAAATAAGTAAGCCTCAGATGAAGAACAGATAAACCAACACAAACATGCTCAAATAATTGGAATGTATCCCTTATATCTATGCCTTCTTTCACGAAGATCAATGAACAGAAGAGCAAGGAAGTTATAACTTCATCTGTCCTCGAGAAAGAGGAGAGAGTGCACAACCTCTCCTCCCTGGGTACAATTTTGCTTCTAACAGGGAATGTACTTCAATTTGCAAGTGCTTTTTCCAAAGATGCTTTTAGGTGGATAATATACATGTTTCGCAGTGTAAAGAAAGCATACAGGTCATCATAACTCAGATGGTCAGCCCAACAAGCCTTTATGTGGATTTTGGGTATCTGAAACATTGAAGTGTACGTACATAGACGTTCTCATATGAGTTTTAGATTTATTAGCAGAACTGCTAGGAGTTATCGCATATCTAAGTAAATTTTTAAGATTTTCTCAAACACTTCAGCCATGAAACATGATTCTTTAGTTTTCTTTACATCTGACTGTAAGTACCAAACACCTCACTGAGTATCCTGGAAGGATGTAATAATGGAAAAATGGCTAAAAATGCTTAGCATAAAATGTGCCATTGTGGGTAAGCTTCTAAAGAGCTCCCAAAATGGCAGGGCAGAATAAGTATCCTTCCACGACATATTTCACCTTTCAGAGAAAAAGGAACTGATCATCTAAATCTGTTTTTTCTGAGTTACGAAAAAGGCGACAAATATGACTAATTTGTCCTGGTGTGTAATTAACAACGAGATTAATAATTTTTTGGAGTCTACAGTGTTGACTACACCTGCATTTACCACAATAGCAACAAGCCTGGCTCATTTCTAGACATGCACAGATAGATATCTTAATCTGTAGATTCAGTATCAGTAACAAAATTGCAACATCTGAAGAAATATTATGACAGATTTTACAACTTATGAGGAGATACTGGGAAAAAATTATCAAGCTGTGTAAGTGTTGAGAAAATAAGATAGTGGGCCCAGCATCAGAACTTGAGCAGAATATTAATTTCTGAACCTCTTATATACCAGGTATTTTGTTACAAAAATCAGGGAAATACAATACTTGTACATCCTCCTTTTTTACCTTCTTTTAACTAAACAAACTCCATGTAGAATGTATTTTTTGACTTTCCCAGAAGACAAACTAGGTTCATGACCAGGGTAGTCTGAAGAAACTTATGGAAGAAATCAGAGTGTGCAGCATTTCAAAACACCTGTGTAGAAGCACTGCATGTTTAACACAACTTAAGCAATGACAGAAAAAACTAATAGTAACAGCTAACTCATGTTTAGTCTAATAATTGCACGTATCTGGTGCACTTTTAAAACAAACCTCCTTTTCAGAGGAAGCATTTGGATATTTTCCTTATGAAGGTACCTAGAAAAACCCAGATTTTAAAAAGAGGTAGTTGCAAGACATATTTCCAAAAGCAAGGTAGCATCAAAAAGGCAGTGTTTCTTTTTTTTTGCTCCATCCTCCCCTGAATTCTTCAGTATCCAGATAAAATGCAGGGAGGTTGATTAAGATGTCCAATGAAATTACCAATTTTTCTCAAACGTCTTGTTATTTGAACTTTTTGTATTACATCTGAAATCATAATAATTACAGTTCTTCCAAGTGCCCTGCTTTTTGTCTTCTTTTATTAAGATTTTACTGTTGCAGTCTAGATAGAGGAAACATTTTGGAGCATTTATTTGAGATTTTTCTTCTTTTTATCTCCTACTGCTCCAAGGGCAGCTTTACTAGTGTTCCCTTGCATCACAAATGAGAATGATTTTTCTGGATTAAGTTCAGTCTTTCTATTTACTTCAGATTCCTCTTCCCTGATCTTACTAAGTCTTTTGATGACCCATTTTATTGGTTGCATTTCAGATTTCAGACCTGTGGTTCTGTTGTTTTAATCCCTGATCAGTCAAAAAGGTTTCTATACAAACAAATCATAAAATGAAAATCCTGCTAATTGGGATAAATTAAAAGGAATTGGAGTGAAGCACTATAGATCTACGCCAAAGTGGCTTCTGTTTTCCATTTGAGTTTTTAAAAAGCCAGTTTTCCTTTTCAGTTCTCTACAGCTATATCAGCAAAGACTTTAACTATTACATACAACATTTTTAGGATAAAAATATTTAAGCTAAACTATGTCTTCATATAAGGGATTATTGCAACAGTCTTTCTGTTACTGTATTCACATTATTCATGCTTAGAAAGAATTGAGAGCCCTAAGCATAACCTTGTGCATTGTATATGAAGTGATCTTTCTTGAATCACTAACTAAACCACTTCCATGACTTAAGCGACACTTTGCTCTTTTTCACATTCACATCTTACTCGCATTTCTGTTGCATGATCAGCACTTGAGCTTAGTTCATTTGCGGTCTGACTGCAGAGGAGTATTAAATCAAAGAGAGAAGGATCCAGGTATGAATGTATCTGTGCACAACAATATGTGCTTCACTCTTTCCAGCATTTGACCACTCCATGCTGGCAGGAGATGGTGCCTGTGGCTCAGTTCAGATAGCAGTGCATGTGCATCAAGTGCCAGTTCAGTTGCACTTACAGAAGGTGTTTTGTGGGAGGCATTTGGGAGACCTTTGTCCTTGCAGTTGCAGAAAGAATGGTCATAAAAGTTGGTGAATCCTTCCCTACCTATCTTACAGGTTCAATTCACAATCCACAATTTCCTCTTAGTCAAGAGTTTGAATTTGAAGCTGATTCTTCTGTTTTTATTGCAGTAATACTTTTCTCCTTATAAAAATACGACCGTTGCTTACATTCTCTTTTACTGAGACTTCAAAACTCACCATCTCTTATCTCTCCAAGGAGCAGGTTTTGCACAATTAACCAGAGAGGTTTTTTGGCAGGTTGGTTGTTTTGGTTTTTTTTTTTTTCTGAGACACATGAACTAGAACAGGCTGGAAAAGAAATTAGTCACTTCTGGAACTTTAGTCAAAACATAAGCACTAGGAAAACAGTACCACTGTCTTCCTAGTAAAGGACTGCACAGTCAGTATAGAGGTCAGGACACCACATATATAAATATAAATATAAGCATAAATATAAATATAAAAATATATATATATAGTATATGTACTCTGGCAAACAGTTCCAGACTGACAAAAAAATGCAGCAATAGTGAGTCTTTCAGTGTTAACTGGCACTCTCCACACACACTTAAAAACATCTGTTTTAAGGGCTGCCATGACTGACTGGGGCTGAGACTGCTCATACTAGGTCAGTTCAAAGTTCCCTCTAGCCCAGTACCCAAGCTTCATGGTGGGCAAATAAAGGGCTACAGAGGTCAAAACTGAAGCAGAAACCATGCTTGTTCTGCAATTAAGAAAATATTGCAGTGTATGTTAGGGCTCGTATATGCTTTCTTGGCCATGCTCCCAAATCTTCAAAGCTCGTGAAAGTCTCCTCTTCCATTAGCATTTGGATCTGCTTGTTCTCTGTTATTTTCTACAGGGTGAATAAATACAAGCAGGACTGTATTAAGAAAACATGAATCTATAGCCCATTAAAAAATTCTTCCTATGGATTTCATCAAGCTGTTCCGAGCTGCAGTGCAGTTCTACAAGCTGTTGTCTGCTCTGTTTACCATGTGTAGACAAGGTTTATGGAGAAGGCTTGAATCAAATTCCTTTCAAAGACGGCCCCCTTGTGTGCTCCAAATCTGCTCCCTGTGGGCAGCTTTGAGCCACATACGTGGAGGGGGTATGAAGTCACAGGATGGGTCTGAGTCTATTCTGAGGTAAAACTCCAAAATGTAAAAATACACAAAATTTAGGTCTTGACACAAACCAGGTCAGTCTATTTGACTGCTGATATTGCACCAAATTATTTGTTAAGCGTAGAGATACTCACTGCCTCCAAGCTTCTGATTTCAGTTTATAAACTCCAGTATGAAAGTGATTTTCGGCTTCTTAAATCTCAGAATTCCCCACACTGGAAGGAAAACATTAGGATTGTGTATGTTGTATCTATCTTTCAACTGTCATTATTATTAAACCATTCAGGGGCACAAATATAGCTTTTCATTATCGATCAAAAGCCAAAGCAGATAAGTGGGACTCCTTACAGCAAGTTGTATGCTAATAGGAAACCAAAAGATGTTTATGAGTTGAAGTCCTTCCCAATCCCCTTCCTGATTATTGAATTCACTCTCAATTATTCACCTTTGATTTGAGCATAAAACACAGTATAATTGTGTAGAGGCTGGTAAATTTGAACTCAAACAGAATATTAACTACAGATATAAGATCTCTTATGGAAACCAGTTATAGGTGAAATTGATACTTATGAGAAACAAGGGCACTTCAGAAAAGCAAGAAAGCCATCAGTTTAAAATACTACATGTGAACACATATGAGTTTTGAGAGAAAAAAAGAAATTAGCATTTCTTCTGGAATGGGCAATATTCTTCTGGGGAAAGGATGAAAAATGTAGTCATTTAAAAGTATACCAGACTTCAGATCTTTAGAGAACATCCAAAAACATTGGCAAGATTGGTGGATTACAGGAGGTAATTATTCTTTTTTTTTTAAATTTTCTAATTATTACAATTATTTTATGACTAGGACGTTATGGATACATTGTTAGCCAGCTTTCTGAGTGGCATGGTATATTCCTCTAATGGCTATGGTACATTCTCTTTTATAAAATTAATTAAGACTTCTTAAACCTGAAGTAATTTATTTCAGGAAAAGGCATATGGTATTCTTGTGAAAGGAATCCATACAGATGCTGGAGGAACTGCAATTGTGGATAGTTGTAAGCAGTTTAAAATAGACTGTCAGTATCCTCTGGGTACTCCCTGATTGCATGAAGAGGTTTGCATTCCCACTGTTTTGGCTGGTGCTGCTTCACAGGGCAATAAAGCAAGAGACATTGCAAGAGAAACTTTGCACGCCAGGAGGAGAAGGTCGCCAAGTAGCGGCAGTTATACAATAGCTTTTGAGTCCAAAACAGGAGAGAGAAACAGGCTGTTGCAGTCCTCAGACTCAAATTCCACCAGTAACAGAGAAACAGAGAATGTTAGTAAAACTGAAAAAATGAGCAGCAGTTTTCTTGGCATCATTCAAGTTGACTGAAATGGTATCAATGCAAAGCCATTTGCTTATTTTGTTTGTGCTTTGGAGAAGCAATTCATCCTCCTGCTAAAAAATTGAAATTTAAGATTAATTGTGTAATGTAACCAATGATAAGCTAGTTTATCTATATCTTGAGCATGTTAAAGCTTAGAAACATTTTTCAGGCAGTTTTTCTCAGAAGAACTCACTATTTCTTTCTCTCCCCTTTCTTTTACTTTACACTTTAGGCCAGGTCTTAAACTGTATTTGGAAAAAAGAGAATGTTATAAGGTTCTTCAAAGGCAAAAGTTGGAGTCAATTGTCATAAATGTGGCCATCACTTCAGAGACACTAGTCTACAATCACATCTGATCTCAGTTATGAGCTCATAATGAAAAAACTATTAATAACCTTTATTTGTATAAATGATGCTTGAAGCAATCATAACTGTTGTTTTATATCATTTGGTAAAATATAAATTTTGATAAATGGAAAAAAGCTCCAACTGAAATAATCTGTACTGCTGTACTAGGTAAGAAAAAAACATTTTACTCAGAAGTTAATGACTTGCTGGTATCAGAAAGAGAGAGAAGATGCCTGCACCAATCCTGTCCAAATGGCACTAGGATTTAAAGAGCAGTAAGAGCCACTGGTGATCCAGGAAAGAAACTACATGGTAAGCTGTCTGTCATTATTTTCAATGCCAAGAAGGGATTTCTGACGTTAAATAAAAGTTAAATAAAAATGGCATAAACATGCAAAATAGCAGTCTGTCTGAAACATCTTTCTTATGAACATAATCTGAAGATGTATAGCTTGCAGGGGATACAAGTTCCTGAAATGCAGGACAAGTATGTGTCAATTTGGTACTAGTTCTAGAGAGATCTCCATCTGACTCTACAGGGATTTAATTTTGAAATAACCCAAATATTTTCTGTTCTGACACTTCTGTCTTTATAATTTTGTCTGTTTATTTTAAATTAATTTGTTGTCCTAATGGCATGGTTTTTATTTAGAATGATTTCAAGATATACGGGCCACATACACTTGTGGGATTTACTTCCAAGATATTCTTACAGCACACCAAATTTCCGCAGATAATCCACAGCATACTTCAGCACAGATGAGTTTGAGAGACACTATTGTGATGTCTAAATGGATCTGACATGAACTGGCAACTATTCTCAGCTGAGAAATTCCTCTTTTCTGAAGGAAGTTACACTCAAGGAGTACACTTAATTCTTGAAAGGCCTAATGGAGTTTATGACATAAGTATGCAAAAAAGAAAACTTAGAGAAATGAATCTCATAAAGATTATGTATTTCAAATGTATTGGATATTCTCCAGCTAAGTTAGAGGAGATAAAGATGTCATTTAATGATTCTGAAATTACATATTGTTAGAGAGGACATAACAGCTACTTTTCAGCTATATAAAATAATGAAGCTACAATACTAATATAAGTGTTTTCTTCTGTAAAGAGTTTGTGATGCTTTTTTTTGAATCGTGGTGTTAAAGATTACATAGTAAAACCTATAGTTCTGGGGAAAAGTATTAGAGACAAAAGTTACCTCACTTTTTTATAATCAGTATGAGCTAAATATGGGCAAAGAACAGTTTTGGCATTCAGAAGATATAAATTAGACTGTATTGCATATCTATCTATGATAGTCTAGTGCATAGAATGTGAGTGGGTTTATAACAATTGCTTTCAGAAAAAATGACTAGGGATTAAGTAACTTTTAGTTAGGAAACCCTGTGCATTGTCTTCCTAGATATTTTTAGGCTTCTGGTCTTTGATACAAAGGGAAGTACTGAATGTATATGGGATGAGACAAATCTGTTATCAGAAAAATTGATATTTGAAAGCACCAGACAACTTGAGCGCCTACACATTTGCCCATTCATCTTACTGTCACTTTTCCTAAAGTGCACCTTGTCAAGACTTTCTATTAGCAGCCCTACAATTCCCTCAAGCCACCTTAGGCACCCTTCAGTGTAGACAAAGAACACATAAGTAGATGATTTTGAACATCCAGGTTGTAATTTATATGAACACAGAAGAATAGAGTGAATAGGGATGATAAGTTTAAACTCACCAATATAATTCTATGAAATCAAATGTCCTTTTCTTTTTGCTTTTTCTCAAGAACTGCCTGTCTTTCACTGGGAGAGACAATGGAAAATAATAGGCCACTTCTAATCCCAATGGGCAGGGATGACCATAGTCAAAATTTCATGTCATAAAAAGATAAAAAATTAGTAGTAGCTTCCCATTTTTTTCCTATTGCTTTCAGTCTCAGCAAAACTGCCACTGGGTGACCACAAAAGAACAAGAAAATATGAGGACAGGGAGAAAAACTTATAGAAATCCTAGAGCAAAAAATGCTGTATGTAAGGATCAACAGCTCAAACAGCAGAAATAAATATTATTTGCCACAGGTTTCCCAGTAGCATCAAACTTTAAAGCAGATGAATTTGGAAAAATGACAGCAGCAGATGTCCAGCAAAAATGGGAGTGACAGGAGGTCTTCCAGGCTGATGTCCAGTGGTTAGCTGATGCTACATCAAAATAAACCATATCCAACAATAATTCTGTCTGAGCACTCCCACCTCAGAAAGGCAACCAAATCCTGGGCTGCATCAAAGGCAGCGTAGGTGGCAGGTCAAAGGAGGGAATTCTGCCTCTCTATTCTGCTCTTGTGAGACCCCACCTGGAGTAGTGTGTACAGTTCTGGTGTCCCCAGTGTAAAAAGGAAATAGAAGTGCTGGAGCAAATCCAGAGGAGGCCATGACATTGGTAAGAGGACCAAAGCACCTCCCCTATGAAGACAGGCAGAGAAAGCTGGGGTTGCTCAGCCTGGAGAAGAGAAGGTTGTGTGGAGATCATTGCACTGGGATTAAATCACAATGGAACTATAACCAATAGAACAGGGACTTCAAGCCCAACAAAATGGGAACAAATGTTAAATTGTCAACATTGATGCATGTGTTGTATGGGAAAACCAGGGATTTATTTGTGAAAGTAATACCATCAAGATCTAAGGCATTTGTCTTTGACACTGAACAAATGCGATTTTGAAATACATCCTGATGAAACTCCTGAAACTGTACTTGTATACGTTGGAAATAGATGTGTGTGTATGAGAACTATTTGTGGTGCTATCCTTACAGGCAACACCACTGTAGAGATGACCAATCACTCAAATATCTGTACTTTTACCAAAATTGTGGGAAGCGACTTTAGCTATTCAGGTCATGTCGCAACCTACCGTCATCATCTAGCTGCACATCATACAAAGATTTACTGCCTACTCCCACCGGAATAAATCTTACATTGGTAAGGAAAACACTGCAGCAGGAAGGTCTGTGTCAACTGCTAGAACGTGCCTGAAACAATGGACAGAAAACTCTAATCCATGTTCATCAAGACAGAGAGAAGATATACTGTGTCCAGGAGCGAGTGAAGAAGAATGAAATCGGTGCTGGTGGGACATCTTATTCACATGGTCAACAACAGCTACAGAAACTCTAAATCAGATGCTGCACCCCATAATAAGTTTGCTAATTTCCATTGTATTATGCTTATTATTGAATATTATTCAGTACGTCAGAGTGTGGACAAAAGCTAAGTGGGTGACTCTGTTCCGAAGACCAACTTGCATATATAATACTAACTTACATTTAACAAAACCTTGATAATCTAACAAAAAAAATTCCCTCAAATTGCAATTAAGTAGGGCATTAATCTGTTTCTAGGCATAGAGGCAAGAGGTAACCACACTGCCACTCTGTGGAGCAAGATGGATTGGGGAATTTTTAACAGGTATGCCTTTATGCATTTAGCTGTACCTATCTCTGTGTCCAGGTGCGTGTATGTATTGATTTAAATACCTTCTAGAAAGTACAGTATGAATGTTGCTGCTCAGATCTATAATTAAATCACTGTTGCAATTGTATTAAGTTCTATCAAATCACTTTGTAAATGTTAAATTAGTCAATGATTAAGTGCTGCTAAATCATTTTGCACCCTTACCCTTTTGCAACCCTGGTTTCCATGTAAGTCGTTCTAAATTGCTTCTAACTTGATTTTCCTCTGCATGTTTCGCCATATAGTGAGTAATAGAGTGAACCTTGCCATTGACTCTGTTAAAGTCTCACTTGCACAAATTTATAGTAAAATCTGCTTTGACCAGTACCTTTGACAACGATTCTTTAAGTGGCCTAAACCACTTCATGACACGAGAGGACAGAGGGGCTCCTGAGTTCCAGTTAATCACACTTGCGATTCATTAATGAAAAACATGCCAAGAGCCAGCAAATTTAAATTCCTTTAAGAGTAAAGGAATAATTAAGATTGGATCTTACTTTATTAACTTCTGCAAAATCTACATTTACACAATCTACCTCGAAGCCCACTGACCCTTGGTCAATGGAATTAAATTAGCACTTGTAAGATGCAGTGCATCTGACATGTTTTGGACACCACTTGTGTTTGCTCCAAAGGACATCCAGATCAATCTATGAGGAGAAGATACCTACATTGCTGATTCCTTAATTTGTTAAGATGACTTTCACTGCTTTCTTTGGATCCTGTAGGACTTGATTTCACTGTATGGCAGAGAGTTCTGGGCACTGATGTGTAGTCACAGATGTGTCTGGTAATGGAAGCAAATAACTGCTCGCAAATAAAGCTGAGGCTTCCAGATAGAGGTAGCAATGAAATGCTGTTTCAAATATTAAAATTCTTCCTATAGAAGGTCTGAAGATCCCCTACACGTTTCAGTGCCTAACTTCTTGTACCAGACTACTGTAGAGGCAGCAGAACTAAGTTTTATGAAGGTTTTTTAAAATTATTTTTGTTTGGTTTGTTTTGTTCTGTTTATGACAACTTGTTTTCAATCTGGTATCATAAATGTCCACTGCTGGAGACAGTTATGTTTGGCAATGTGTCAATACATTGCAGGCAAAATACTCTGAGGTTAATAAGTTGACCATCCCAAATTGTCTTCTGAGACTATTCTACAAGCATGGGTTTTGTTACTCAACACAATTCTAAAAACTATATTTCTTCATTTTAAGAGCCAAGCAGAAAAAGAACTATAAAAATCCTTCAGCCACCTGTGTAGTTCCTGCTCCTAGGCAACATTCTCTTTTTTATTATTTTAATTTTAATATGTAATAAAGATTAGGAAACCATATTCCCACAGAAATGAGCATACTCTAAAATTGGCACATCTAGAGTTTTCTGTAGATTCTAAAGAAGACAGAGCTGCCTCATTTGGTTTTAAAATGGACACATTGAATATAGCACATGTAGGGAAGAATTAACTAACTGTAGCAAAATGTTTTTCACAACAGCTTCTCTCTGCTGGAAATCACACAATCATACTTAAAATCTAAGATAATGAGAGAGCCTCTAAGCTGAAAAAGCTCTCCCTTTAATCATTTCTATTGCAATATAATATATAATTTTCTAAAAGAGAACAGCCTTCTTTTTCCCAAATTCCAACTGAAATTCTTTTCAATTGCTAAGATATTATTTCCCTGCAGATCCTTGTAAGGCACTGCAACCCACACTGGCATGAGTAAGAGCAAAGAGACTTGCTACACTTGGGACAACAGTAGTGACCACAAATATACAACAGCTCACTCAAAAAAGCTGGAGTGGTAGGATGAGGAGTGCACATTGAGGTGGGACAACAAACAGCACAGCATTCCAGCAACAGTTAAGTGAGAAGATCACATGGATGTACACAGCAGCAGGATCTAGTCTGAAATAGTCATGGTGAGAAATATTGCCAACTCCAACAAGAGCTCTACTTAGCTGGGAGGAATTTCACTCAGATGCAAGCACCTGATACTCCAGTATTGAAGCTGTAGTGAGCTTCCCCTTCTGCTTATTTCACCCTGGGGCACTAGGACAAATACAGAGGGTATAGGAGCACAGGATTTTCTGAGCTTGCTCTTTATAGTGCCTGACAGCCATTTAAAGATTGTGTGTCTGGTTTAAAAAAATTCTAGGTTCCTTCTGGTATTAATAGTAAACAACTGCTTCTGGGGGAAATTTAACCTTTCCAGGTTCATGTCCTAGATGGGGTTAACCTCCATTGGATCATGTCCCTCTCTTGCCCCTAAAGACAATAACAATGCTTAACTTTCAGATAGGCAAAACCAGGAAACTGAATCCTGTCAAGTCTGGGGGGGTGGAGCAGGGAAGCAGAAGAAGGGATGGAAGAGAGGAGGAGGTTTCTCATTATTGTTTATGTTCTTTTCCTGTAGTATCAAATATTTAACTAGCAAAGATTAATATTCATTCCTGTGAATAGAGCTTGTGGTGCATGAAATAAAGAGTATTTTATTTAAAAAAAACCTTCCAAACATATTAAGAAACATTAATATATCAAGGTGATCAAGAAATTAAGAAGCTCCGCATGCCTGAAAAAACCTGGCAGCCACTTCACTTGTAAGTCTATTGACTGAAAGCAAAAATAACTTTCAAAATCTGGTTCTGTTCCACATGTTTTGTCCTACAAAGTGGCAAAATGGAAAAGAGAGTGTACATCAATAATGCAGATGAAGTTTCTGAGTGAATCCAAGGCTTTCAGCACACCTCCCCACCTCTCCACTGAAGAAGCACGTCAGGAATTTGGCTGCCATACTGGGATATGAACTGGAAATTTCTATATATGCAAAGTAGATCAACCTGACTTCCTAGCAGATATTAAATTATATCTAGACTGCTTTCCAAGTAGGAGAAAATGGTAAATGCCAGACATACTAGGCTTCATTAATGGACTTGATGAATATAGCTTTTATTGTTTGATGGCATAATAACTTCTTTTTTAAAAAATCAAGCTTTTTTTTTTTTTTATCACCAAAGGGCCAGCATCTATAAAAGTTTGATTTGACACTGTATTTGCAGAATTTGCATTACTAAACTTAATCATTCTATTATTGCAAACTTAGGCAAAACTATGTTTTCTCATTGTTTTGACTGGGATAAAGTTGGGTTTCTTTTTAACAACCCATAAGTTGCTGTGGTTTGGATTTGTACTGAAATCAGTGTTGATAACACAGGGCTGTTTCAGTTGCTGCTGAGCTGAGCTCGCAGTGTCAGGACCTCCTCTGTCTCTTGCACCATTTTCCCCCGTGAGCAGGCTGAGAGTGCACATGAAACTGGGAGGAGACACAGCTGGGACAGCTAAACCCAAGTGACCACAGGGATATCCCAGACTAATGGGGCTTGTGCCCAACAATAAAATCTGGGGAGTCAAGAAGGAAGGGGAGCGTTCAGAGTTATGGTATTAGTCTCTCCAAGTCACCACTATATTGACGGAGCCCAGCTTTCTTGAAGATGGCTGAACACTCGCTTGCTCATGGGAAGAGGTGAATGTTTTGCTTTGCTCGTGTGTATGGCTTTTGCTTTACCTGTTAAACTGTCTTTATCTTGATCCATGAGATTTCTCACTTCTATCCTTCCACCCCACTGCAGAAGGAGTGAGAGAGGTGCTGTGTGATGCTTGTCTGCCCAAAGGGGTTTAGCCACAACACTATTTACCATCTCAGGACCACCTTTACAGAGGGAGAAGTCTTACATCCAAACATTCGTTATGGAGGGCAATTTCTACTGTGAATGTATCCAAGATTTTAATGGGTAGATTTCTGCAGTCACTTGTGTGTGGAACATTCAAACATGACTTCATATAATTTCACATAACAATGTAATAATATCCAAATCTGAGGACATTATTGTTGAATTGCACAACAAATGTTTAATAGGATTGGATGTTCATGCAATTATTATGCTTTTTGCATTTAGAAAATAAAATAAAGAAATATTAAGTAAACAAAAATATTAAAGTAATTATTTAAATTAAGAATAAAAGATATAATCTTAATATCTGAATATATCCTATGTCTATGACTTGGGCTATCTGCTGGTTTTCGCATTGCGTGCTTTATATAGAGCAGCATTATAATGCAAGTATAAAACAGAGAGGCAAGCTAATAACATTTGTGCAGTATATTTTTTCACAAGAAAGTATATGAGCTATTTCAAAAGCATGTTGTCAGTTTGCTAGTTATGCCTTCTGGAAATAGTCCCATAAAATGAGTGCAAGCTGCCCTCTAAATTACAATGTAATTTTCTTATTTTAGTGGAAGGTAAGCATTTCGAATACCATCTTGTTTATCACAAATAGGGAACACCATATTTGCTCAATGGAAAATTTTAATCAGTTAAGTGAAGTTTGTAGATTCAATTTAACCTTTTTTAGGAGTCTGTTTTTAATACTTAACTACAGAATATGCTGCAGTTTAATCGATGAAAATGACCTGTCTGCAGAATTACCATTATTGCATGTGTAAAGTTATGTACTGCAAGAGAATTTTTGTACACTGTAATATCAGCTGCATTTATTTTAGCCAGCTAAAAGAGAACATTCCAGAGCATGAAAAAATAGGCCCTCCTATAGAATAAATATTGTCCTCTGATCCAACTCATCTTTCACCTAGCTTGGGTTATTTTGCCTGGATGAGGGGAGAAGAAGGGATCCATCTGCCCATTGCTTCAGTTAGTGTTCATTTGAGTATTTACTTCTCTAAGAAGTCTCTAAGATATGTTGGACCTGTTGTACTTGTATAACACTGATCAATTATTGTGAATAATTTTTCAGTTGCAGTTAATCTAATATATTTACCAAGGAAAACTTCATGAGCATGCTAAGATCACTTTCTTTGAGCATGCTACAAATCTCCCCAGATATGGCAGAGCCCTCTTCACTGTGGAGCCCCCTTTATTTTATGCATGTTTTGTATGTAAGAAATAGGTCTTTTGTGTCCCAGCAAAACAAGCTCATTATGTATGTGCTATGCTATATATAAAAAATAAATAAATAAATAAATAAATATATAAAATCAAGGGAGAAATATGGCATTCCAATCTGGATAAGATGAATCACTACTCTGGGAAGTCATGCTTGGCTCCACTCTAAATGGACCACAAAAGTGTCACTATCCAGTTCTTGTAGCACTAAAGCCCAGAGTGTAGGAGAACCAGGGGTTAAAAATTCTGCAAGGGCTTTCTTCTCAGTGAGCAGAGGTTGCTCATTACCCTGCACAAAGACAGGGTGGAATGGAGGTGGGAAAATAATGAACTAACACTGTACAATTATTTCTGTCACAATCATAATATATGTCTTAGAAATTCAAATGTTATTTTGTTTACTGGTGCTAAAACAGAATGAGGTTGCAAAGCAGTATTCCTGAGAGCCAGATTCTGTTACGTGTATTGGACATGCAGTGCCAATGGCTTCAGAAGAAGTTAATTGCAAAGGAAAATAATGTTCAGTATGGGAAAGGACAACAGAATATAAACCTCAGAAGTTTCACAGGATTTTATCCAGGGGAAACGATTAGGGTTATCCAAATTTGATTTCCTGCAAAACAGCCTCAAAAAACGTCAACCACTTATTTCTTCACTTAGCTCACAAAGCTGGTGTTTGAACATGTCTTTGAAAATGACAGCTAATCTTAATTTAAAGACTTTAAATGGTGGAAGATGTGCTACAAACTCTGCACAGTTTAATTACATTTTATTCCTGAAAAGTCTACCTCTTTTTGACTTTGAATTTATTAAGCTTCTGATTCCAGCCACTGGGTCTCATTCTCCATTCATCTGTAAAACTAAAGAGCCTTCTACCACCAAACTTTCCTCATGTGGGCAGCTGCAGACTACAAACAAATCACCTCTTAACCTTTTTGTTTAGTTGAGTAGATTAAATTTTTTTAGTCTTTTACAGCTGAGACAGGTTTTTCAACCTTACATTATTTTTTGAGCTCTTTTAAAAATAATTTCCAAACTGCTGACATCCTTTTTATACTCTTTAAATCAGAACTGTACAAAGAATTTCAATAAGTTCTTGTTAATATCATGGATAGCACTAACCACCTCCTTGTTAGTATCACCTTTATTAAAACAAAGTCCGTGCGTGGCTTCAGAGCCACAAAATCACTTTGTAACCTTAGGTTCGGATGATTGTGCCCTGTGACCTCCAACTGCTCTATGGGAACTGGTAAAGGTTCTTTTGAAATCTTTTACTTTAGATGGAGATTTCTTTAAGCTGTACTTCTAAATGACTTTCAGACAGAACCATGTTACGAAATTCTTATATATATATATATACGGAAAAAGCCATCTGCTTTTAAGCATGTACTGTTATGGGAATAAAACAATTCATTAGCTGAACAGGCAACAATTTAATCCAAGATAGAATTAATATTTTTAATGATTATAAAAATTTACTTAATTAATCAGAAAAAGATCAAGTGATTATAAATAATCACTTAATTGCTTAAAAAACAGTTTCCACTTGGGTAATGGGAAAGCTTAAATCAGGGGCTTTAGCTATTGGCCATCAAATGCCTAAACAACTCTATGCTTACTAAGCTGGACATTGAAGGATATACTGAATAGCTCTGACAAAAAGAGTTTTTAAACTAAAGATGCCGGTCCAAGAAATCAGTTTGAGGTATTAAATATATTCTCTGTATCTAAAACCTTTCTGTTTACAGCCAAACTGAAAGGAAAGCATTTGTTCTCCTCCAAGTGAGTAGGCAAGCCAAAAGGAAAATAGATATTTTCAGATTTTTTCTTATAACATTTTTACCACCCATACTTTGGTACCCAAGCAGAAGAGAGATACTAGTTATGGTGGTTACTCATGGCAGGGCTTTTTTTAGAGCATCATTTCTGTCGTCACAGAATTTTGATGAATTATGCTACAAGACAACTGCTTAAATGTGAATTAAAGTTTGAATTGGTGGCTGAATTGGTTTTGTTCCAAAACAATTTTAAACATGATTTTACAATTCACAGTCTAGTGATAAAGAAACATTGTTCTTGGCACCTGCCGTGATGATTGTCCATTTTCCTGAGGGCTAGACTGATCCTCTCCTCAGAATAATAAGGTTTCCTTCTTGTGAATGAGGAATCTAGGGAGCATATTTTCCTTTGTATCATACTTCTCCCTAACTCCTTCTCACTTTGCTGCGCAATGTCTTTTGTGGAATGGACAAAGAACAGTAGTTTGTTCCTGCTTTAAGTTTGTAGTCTACAAATTCTCCTTCTGTGGGACTTTAAACTTGTCAAGACCTTGGAGAGAGCCATCTCCCTTTCTTCAGATTCCTTATGAACACACACCCACACAGAAGAGCCAGCAGCAATGAGAACTATTACTTTCCCATTCCTGCTTCCCCTCTTATTTTACGCAGCCAAGGAGAACCCACAGGCTTGTGCTGATCCATCCTCCACATGTTCAGATTGACCCTTAGAAAGCAGTGGCTGTTCAGCAGCTGGTAGTTCTTCAATATAACTACTGCCTTTTTGATAGTCTGAAATAACCTCTGATTTTCACACAGGTAAGAGAAGCTGCTGCACCTCTAGGGACTAATGGCATTTGTTAGGTGAACTGTATCTTTTATATTCCACTTCTAAAGAAATTACTTGAAATTGCTTCAGTGACACAAAACTGAGGCTATTTTCCTTACTTTCCCCATGACTTTTGGCAATTATTTATAAAAAAATGATTAGCTGCTTTCTCATTAGTAAAGCAGTGTGAAACTGAAATCCTCACTTGCTGGAAAGAGTGCATTCAGTTCTTGTTTCTTTGACTCTTTCTCATTGTTGTTCTGTTTGTGCATGCTGAGGAACTTCTGTGAGAGACAGATTATAAAACATTCTAAACCTCAAACAAGACTGACAAATTTTGGTTTGCTTTACGTATGAAACTATGAAAAGCCATGAACTCCTCACAGAATTGCAAACAGCATCTTAGTACACGACTCACATGCTTTTTAGAGTAGAGTCAAATCTGGATGCATTTCCAGGGGCTCTGCAGCCCTCCAGTTCCCCTGTCCTGTTACACTGGGCTTAAAATTTTTCATGGTGCTAACATGTAACCCTTTTCATAGACAAAGGCGAATTTGCAGCCATGTGGAGTTTTAAGGTGCTCCATGTGGGGTCTATTTTGCAAGTACTGATTGCAGTCAATGATATAAATCATAATTACAAGCATTGCTGTCGTTAGGTATCTTGATCTTGGGTCTAGTCATAGAAAACAAAGCATTTCTGTTGAGAAATGTATGGAATCACACAATGAATTCCAAGTGCAAATATTTGATGTTGTTTGCAAGGATTTCTTATCCTGACATCACAGGATGCTCGTCTGTTTCATTGTCCCAGAGAAATATCCTAGACTGAATGCTAGTTCTGCACTGCTCCATGCTGAGATATAAACAATTCCTGTCAGGCTCAGAATAAAGTTTTGTAAGCCTTCTGAGCACCTGTATTACATGGAAGATTGACTTCACCTGCTGTCCATCATTATGGTCCCTGGAATAAATTTTAGAATGTTGTTAGACCTTGCTTCATGTCTTTAGCCGAAAATGTGTTATTTTGCTGGAAGTGTATTTGTTCACATTTTTTTTAAGCTAATATATTAGGCTAAATTTCTAATTTTCACATAAATACTAAATCTCAGTATAAGTTTTATTATTTCTTTGTAGCAATATTACCACATATTAATTCTCTCTCCTGTTTTATGTATCATCAGTAAAAACCATTCATCTGAGAATAATTCTAGCTTCCACAGCAAAAATTAAGATATTAATCAAGATGGATAATAAAATCATGTCCTGTGGAAAGCCACTAGACACTTCTAGTCAACAAAGTGCTATTTATTCTAATTATTAACTTAGGATAAATTAAACTATAATATAGGTTAATTGTATAAATAAATCAGCTTGGACTTCTGAACAACGTAAAGCAATTTGTTGCTATTTCCTGCACAGACTCTTGCCCTCCATAAAACAACCAGCATTCATTGTTAGGAAAGAAGAATGCAAAAATATTTGTAAGAGTATCACAATTAGCTATTTATAGTTACTATAGAAACAAAGCAGGATCAAATAAGCATCAGTGCTTGTGTGATTATACTTTTGTTCATTTGACAGGCTATTGAATCAGACTCTTGCCTTTAGTAGCACTTTATTTCAAACATTAATAAAATTTGATGCTATGGATTTCAAATGCAGGTGTACCCTATTTGATGACAATAACTGGAAACATCTGAAGGCTTAAGTTCTGCTAACCTATAAACATAAGCAATGTGCAATGTAGGAAGTTTTGCTTGTCTAAAAGAACGATTTTCAAAGTAGGCTGTAGAACAGAAAATGTTGCTTCTCGTTGCCAGATGTTCTTTGCTGCAAAAAACCACCAAACTTCATGCTTTAACTTTTTGTTATGGTACAGGTGAAAATATGGGTTTATATGTAAGATTGATGCACCCAGTCCAATCAAATCACTAAAGATGAACCAAGAAGCAGACTAAAGAGAAGACACTTAATCCCAATTATGAAACATAAAAAAAAAGTAAAGCACAATTTATTATGTATGAAAGCTCTTGCAGTTTTTTACACAGCCTTTAGATGCAACTAATTTAAAATATATGAAGTAATTTGGAAACTATCACAATGTAAGGGTATTCAAATACAAAAAATTCATTATGATCAGCTTTTACTGCAATTCATGTCCAGGCAGGTACAGGACACATGTCCCTGACATTCAGCACAGATTCAGTGACATTCAGCACAGATTCAGATGTATCCCATGGGTTTACTACTCTGTCTGTTGCTACTGCTTGTGGGCATCCAGAAACACTTTGCTGTCTCACACACAAACTAGCCATCAGCCTGCTTTCCTGAGACTCATTCTATGGTTTTCAGTATCTTTTGATTTTGTCTTTGCTCCCTTTCTTGATGGACTTCATCTTCACACCACTGACAGAACCACAAGACTGCTGCCACCCCACTGCTTCTGTGCTCCTTCCACAAAAGCCCACAGGAATAAAACACTCCAAAGGAAAGACCAAGCTATGGGTGAAAACTGATTCCCCCACATACACAAGCCAGAAGCTGTAATTGTAATGGCAGCTTTAAGGCAAGAAGAAACAAAAGCTCTTGGTTATGAGAGTCCAGCTTGGTCTCACAACCAGAAAGATTCTGACTACAACCTGTGTTATGTTTCAATTAATCATGAGTTCAAAGATCCACTCCAGACATCACGTAAAGAGAATTACAATGATGGCAGCACCTAACTTTTCTAATGACAAGGGACTTGCAGGTAATAAGATTGCAATCAAAGTTATAAAAATATTTTGACAGCATATACAGGGCACATATTACTGTGGTATGTGATAATCGGCTTTTATTGGTACCACTTTGGAGAGTGTCCTGTTTCCTTTTTCTCCCTTCATGGTGATAAAAAAATCAACAATCAGATTGCTTTTCTTTCACCCAGCTCTTGACTCTAGTTCCTCTACTGGGCTTGTTGTAAGTTCCATATTTAAATCAGCTTTTCTGTTAAGAAGGAAATTACTTTATGGATGACATCCTGGTTCAATTTACATCAATAGCAATATTTCTTCCCTTCATTGGAGCCAGAATTTCATAACAGAAGCTCAAATTAATTTAAAAATTATTACTGTAGGAAATACAGCTTCCAGAGGCAGAATTTGTCTTGTTTTCCAATGCTTTTAATAACATAATAATGAACTATTTTTCACACTTTCCCATAAAGAAAGTGTATCCTTGTCCAGAAAAAAAAAAGGGGACAATGAAAGAGGAAAAAACTTCATTTCCTATGGTGATACAAATGAAAGATTAAAAAAAATAAAGAATAAATTAAGTATAATTGCATGCCGCAAATGCTATTACACATTATTCCGCCTGATTTTTTTTTGTAATGCCATTTCAGAAGAAAGCTATTCTGCAAGGCTATTTTAAAAGAATGTTTTAGTCTATAACATATTTCTATGTGTCCTGCTTTTCCATATTTGAAAATATTGGCTTCACTTTCAGTACAATGAGAACTGCTGAATTTTCTCACTTTAGAAGTATCAAAAAATCCTTGTGATGTACTTAGATAGGTTTCCAAAGAACAACAGCTTCTCGAATCTCTAATTTTAATTTGGACTTGAAACAAATATGTTGTTATGCTGCTAATTGTTGTCATCAGTCATATCCATGCTTGAAAAATAGGTCTATCATTTCGGTGATTAACTTGCTTTGGAAGTGTTGTTAATACCTTAATAAATAAATCATTTAATATCAGATTTCTTTTCCAAACTAAAACAGACACTCACATGAAGGTATTTGAAGTCTTGAAATTTAATAAAGATATATGCATTTTTTAGAGTCTCTTTCAGGTCTTTTTCACATTTGATTTTCATTTTGCTGCCATCTTTCTCTATTTCTGACAACATCATGCTGGATGAAATGGAGTGAATCAGTAAGAAAGAATGTGTTGCAGACTTCTGTTTATAACCCAACATCTGACTGATTCATATTAGAACATCTTGTCAGCCACACAAGAGAGTACAATGTGTTTGTTAGCTGGATTCTTCATTTAGGATGTTTCTGGGTTTGTTGATACAAATTACTATTTCTCCAAATTCTGTATCATCAGGGAAAGAGGAATGTTTCCTCTTCCTATTACAATTAAAGGAGGCCTTCTGCTGCCAACAAATGTACTTGTGTTGGCTTCTAAAGTCCTCATGAAAGAATTGCAATAAATACATTTTGGTTGGGTTAAACAACAGATGGCTGACATCTTCTACATTTTCATTTCTCTGGTGGTATTTTACCACCCTCTAAAAAGCTTGAATTGTAGCATTTCTTGCATTCCTGTTGATTTTGCAATAGGAACCCAATCTGGGAAGGAGTAATTTACCTGTGAAGGGTAAATGTTTTGCAGCAGTTTTCTATTTTTAAAATCTGAGATAGTGAAAAAGAATAGGTAGTCTGAAGGGTTTACCTTTAGTTAAGTAGCTCATCTGGTGAGAGATTGGAGCAAACAAAAACTATGCTGGCAATAAATTCATATAAATGGCAGTGTACCTCCTTCCTCCTTATTGAAAAAATGTGAGAAATTGTTGCAAACTTTCAGTTGTTATTGCTACACCGAGCAAGACCTCTGACTTTGGAAATAATTGACATTATAAAAGGTTCATTTTTCTTCTCTAAGCAATTTAGGAATTGGAAGATGTAATGGAAAGTAGAATATGGATAGAAACACTGAAAGATTTCTAGATGAAACAGAAACATTTGGTCTGAACTCAGAAACACCTTAGGCATGGATTCCCCGGTGAAAACATTCAGAGCAGCCAGTAGAAGTAAAACTTTCTCTTTGCAAACAAATCATGACCAGCCTTCCTGTGAAAGGAAGAGGGTCATGCTGCACACAGCTCCCTTCATCTCCTGCTTGGGGTCAAGCAGTGCTGTCCTGAAGCTCCTCAGCAAGAAAATCTCACCTGTCACCTTCACACATGAGCAGCAGAGACACGCTGGGACTGGCACTGTACTCATGTCCTCCCACCCCTTACCTTCCCTGTACTCTGCACCACACCCAAAATACCTTCTACACTTCTGTAAGCTTTAATCTGTCATGGGCTGTTCGAATGGATCCCCGGGAGGTGCACACAGAGAAGATCATTGGTAAACGGAGAAAAAGTTGCTTTAAAGGAGAGTTAGGTAAACATCAAAATGTTTTTTGCAAAGATTAAAAACTGCCCAGAGATATGTCAGTTTAGACAAAGATGAACTTTTTTTTAAAAAAAGTGTGAAGAGAGAGAGAGAGAGAGAATTCAGGGTACAGGCATAAAGATACGCACATTCTCACACAAAATGCTCAGCCAGCATAATTCTGATATTCAAAAATGTACAGGGGTTTTGTTTCCCTTCCAAGAACCAATTTCAAAAGAAAGAAAAAAACAAAACTGAAAGCCCCAACATCTTACTATTAGCTGCTTTATTTTCTTTTTTTTTTCTTCCCACATTTCTTGAGCAGCATTGCTTAGCAAAGCATATCATGTCATCTCAGCTACAGAACAAGCTGAAAAAGAGCTGCATATATATCATACTCTGTATAAGTTATCTTTGGGGGAAAGAAAATAAGATCAAAGCATGCTTCAGTATCCAACACTCCATATTGATTCAATGTAAAGATGTGCTGTGCTAGGAACTATGGTATGATACAAATTCACCACTCAGTCAGCAAAGGAAGAAGTATCTTGGAGTCTAAAATTTCCAGTGCTCATTTTTCCACTGCTCTGAGATGATAGTGCCATTTTTAAATGAAAACCATTTGGCTTGAAGAACATGGGATAAAAGAGACCAATACAGTGCACAAATCTCTGAGATACAGAGCATTTTGAAGAAGCTTTCGGTAAAAGCAGTTAGTCATATTGATTTGGAAGGCAAAGAAAGGAACTTACTGATGGGAGGAAAGGCTAAAGAAATTGTACTGGCTCTTAATGACCAGAGCAGAGTATGGGCTGCCCTGTACATTTTTTTAAATACGGTTTTTTCAGGGGGAATTCAAGGTAGATCCTAATGTCTAGTTAAAATAGAGACATACTCTTTCAGCATCTGGGATTGGGCTATTTTGTGTAAAGCTGACTTGCCTTCCTTCTTGACAGAAATTAAGAGAATGAAATAGCACTGGTTGTAGAAGTCCCCTAGATGTTCATCCTGAGGGACACTCAGGAGCGGGAACTAGCACAGCTACGAGGAGATCACAAGTAAATTCCCTTTTCATACCAGATGAACTGTACCCATGTGAATTGGCCATCACAGTGATGGAGAAATGAAACGGATTGGGACACAGCCTCTCTCTTTCCACGGCATACAGAACATAGGCCACTTTGGGAGGCCCTACCTGGAACTCCAGAGCACTCCTGCTCTCCCTCTTTTCTTAGCAATTGGATACTACTCCACATGCAGACCCACCTGTGCCTAACAAAGGGAAAGGACCATATCCACAGCCATGCTGGCTCCACCACTGCCAACACAGCCCGGGGTGCTGGGGATGCCTTTGCCACAGGGCCCACTGCTGGCTTATGTTAAGCTGGGCTCCCTGGACCTTTCCTGCCGACCTGTTTCCCAGCAGTTGTCTCCCACCTTGTGTTGCGTCATGCCATTCCAAAGCAGAAGGATTCACCCTTTGCCCACGCAGAGCATTTTTCAGTGCAACACCTTCAGCTTTTCCTTCTCATCTTGAGAAGGGCTCACAGGTCACATGAAGAGAAGAGATGAGAAAGAGCAGGAAGAAGTGTTACACCAACCCCTTTCTGAAGAGAGAATTGATTTTACTTTTTATAAACTGATAAATTAAAGATACCCGTGTGTTAGGCATATGGACTCATTAATACACAGAGCAGAGAGGGAATTCAGCAAACAGAGAAAAGGCTGGGTGCTGGTACTTCTCACCTTTTATCTTTCCTCATGACTGTGAAAATGTTTTGTCCTGAAAAACAGCTCCTTACAGACACAGCACAGAGGTTTACTTGCCTTCACAGCTGTAGTAGTCCCAAACTTTTTATGGCTGGGGTCAGTGAGCAGTAAACAAGGGTTTGAATTCACTGCACTGCTACCTGTGCATGAAATTGTGAACAGGTGAAATAATTGGCATAGAAAAGTATTCTCATTCCTTCATGTTTAAGCTCAGAACTGTCTGTTTCTGTCTCTCATAAAGAGACACTGGATAGAAATTCACAATGCAAACGGTCTCTCCTGCTTTATGATTCTCTCTGAGTCATAAAAATACAGCCATTCTATCGCCACTTTTTCACAGTGCAACAGTGTTCTTATGAATGTTTGTTTTTAAATATGAGAAACAATGGAAAACTTTTAAAATTAATTGGCTGGAGTTACTAATTACAAATATACGAACTAATAATACAACCAAGAATCAATATGAAGTCCTGAATATAATGCAAAGAAATATTTTGATTTAGGACTTCCGAAATGAACTAAATCTAGTATACAGTGTTTGTTAAAAAGATTAATAATTACATGGAATTGCTAGTTTAATTGCTTTGCTAATCGTAGCAGCATTATGTAAAGTTCTTTAAGAAGAACAACTTCATTTGCATGTGTGTTATTGCTAATTAGCTTGATGCTTTGTCCTAACAGAATGGCCCCACAGCAAGAATGTATATTTAGAGTATTTGTAACAAGTAATTTATTAAAGTACAGTCTTCTACATTTGGTTATGGTGGAAGAGCTGGTAACCTTGTTGAACACTGAATACTGGTTTTGCCTTTCCCTGACAATGATAAAGGAGGGCAATGCACTGTCCTTAGAGATGGATGCAAAGAGGTGACAAGAGCCATTTATGTAGTTAGGAGAAAATAACCTTGTGAAATTCATTTTCACTTTGTGAAATGATATTTAGCAAAAAAAAATATTAAAAACAATGACAGCTACAGGCTGTTGAAATTCATATCAATAACATCCTTGTTTTCCCCTAGCAACTAAGAAAAATGAAGAAACAAGTAAGTTGGATTACACAAAAAGTCCGTTTAAAGCTTTGGTTCCAGGGATGAATAACCAGGAGGGCGAAGCAGGGTTGGTAGACTCAAGGCCAGGTTGGATGGGGCTCCGAGCAACCTGGTGTAGTTGAAATTGTCCCTGGCAGGGGGGTTGGAACTGGATGATCTTCAAGACCTCATTCCAACCCAAACCATTCTATGATTCTATGAGGACACTCCTCCAGAGAAGTACTTGACAACATTAAGAAAAACGAAACCACTAGAGTGCCAATTAAGAGTTTTCAATCTGCTTTCAATTTAACAGAAAGCAAGTTAACATTGAATTAAATATATACACCTATTATTACTTTGAATAAGGATTTTATTGTTATTGCATTGAATATTTTAATAAAGTTCAAGCAGCAAACACTGAAAAGAACATTATAGGAATCTCATTCAATTTAATTAGTCCTGTTATAAATTATACAAGTGACAGTGTTCAGCTGCCTAGCAGTAAGTAAAATGCCATTTCTGAATTCACATGTAAATAACTGTGAGTGACAATTAAGAATACGTTGATAAAGGAGTCTATAATTGCCGCTATTACCATTACACCTAAAAAAACCTCAGGACTGAGTTATACCTGTTAAAATAGAAAGCTCCTTTGAAGAGAAACCCCAAAATATTTTTCCACATGCTCATATCAATCCAGATTATTATATGTTTAATGAATGCCCAAGACAAACCAGTAGGGAAAACAAAGCAATAAGAAACAAAGAAAAATATACTCATTTTTTGGAGGATTGCATGCAATGAATTCTAACTTACGGTAATACACATTTTATTTAGTCTGTGTTTGATGCAAGATGAGGATGAGAGGCAACAGCTTCTTATTTAAGTTTTGCTTTTCTGTTGACTTATTTTATTTGGTAATTGTAGGAGTTTGTGAGTAGATATGGACCAAACTTCTGCAAATGTGAAATAATTTCTTAATTCTTAATTTTTGCAATGAAAAGCTGCTTAGATTTAAAAATATATGTGCTTAAAAAGTAAAAATATTTAAAAATATTTTAAATGTTTGGTTTGCAGTTTCTTCAAATCTGATTTTAGTAAATGTAAACAGAATTTATTAAAATAGTATAATTGTCATACAGCTATCTTGTTTTATGGTTAATGTGATACAAAAGGAGTTTCTTTTAGTAATCAGCAAATTGAAGAGTGTGGTACATACCTATTTTTATATTAAGAACTCCAAACTTTTACTGCTGCTTACGTATCACATAAGTGATATTTATTAAAAAGACATCATATATGCTGGTGATATATTGACAAAGTGTAAAATATTAATTAATTATTTTCTTCATGCATTGGCCAGGAAACAAATACCAGTAATGGTGTCAACCAGTTTTGGTTTGGCTGGTTTTGTTTTTTTTTTTTTAATTGTAATGTAAGTTTCTTAATTTCCATTGATCACATAATTGACATGTTAATTGTTTCTAGATAATGGGATGAATTAACCCTATGTGCTCAGAAGTGTAAAAAAAATAGATATAAAATGGTGTCCTGTTCTGCCTTCAGTGGCCTTCTCTGGTTATTTCTGTGGTGTGTCCATGGAAGGCATATGTTTTCTACTGATTTTGCTCTCCCACCCCTAAGAAGTCAGAATAAGATGAAGCCATTGTTCTTTCCCAAGTGCTCTAAGCCCTTCTGCATTAGGGAGGTCCTGATTGCTTCTCACCACATCAGCAATACCATCATGACTCACAGGTTATTTATACTGCAACATTTTTGCCCCTAAATTCTGCCAATTTTCACTGTCACATCCAGTCACAAAAATACACTCAGATATTTCTCTCGATGTGCAGCAAGGATAGATTCAGCTGGGTTGTACATGGAGCACTGTGTGCCAGTAATGCCCTTCCCTCATCTCTGAGCCTATAATATGCTGAACCACCTTTGTTAGTGTGCATCCGCTCTCAGTTATGGGTCAGAAAGCTATGCCCAGTCACCACATTAAACCTGTTCTATAACTATGCCAGATTACCTAGGGTGTTCTTTCTGAAAAATTTTTGGAGACAGAGTAATTCAGTCATTTTCAAATTGCTCTATGTTGATTTACTTGTCCTTAAAACCTGACATCAAATCACCATTGCTGATAAAAGTGGAGAGGAAGAAAATCTGTGCATAGCAGTTCCAAATGGAAGCACTTGAAGTAGAAAGATATGAATGCTGCTGGGAGCACTTGCAGCAGTGACTGATCTGGTTATAGATTGATCCCTTTTGTTCAAGCCAAGCCTGCTGTCAGCAATAGCTTGTCTCTCTTTCAGCTGATTTTAAAAGAGTCACCCAGAAAATGAGCTAAATGAAAAGGGACGCTTCTCCTTTCTGAATCCCACACCATGCATGCTATACAGAACTTTGTGTGGTCTGGCAAAAGAATGCAAAGCAATGAACTTGCAAGTAAAATTTAAGAATCCACAATGATTTCCAGCTGGGGACTAGTGTTAGAAATTACAGTGTCTGTGAATATAAAACATGGTTACCTATGGCCCCTGGAAACGGGGAGGGAGTAGTTCAGGAAGGGCTACAGTTGCTGCTGGTGAAATGAATGATTACCAAGCAAAAAGAAATGCAGGAAAGGCAGTCTAATATTCACTTTTGAGAACAGAGTGGCAATGACAATGTCCCTGTGCATCATTAAGCTCCCAGTCCAAATATTGATGGCAGTGACAGAAGAATTTTATTATCTTGCTTTTTGACACATAAAACCTGAGTTTGATGGAAGACTGTGTCTGAAAATTATTTCTCTTAGCTGTTCCATCAGATTCCTTCATTTTTGTAGAATTCAAAGCTTTTGAGAGTGGGTATGAATAACAAGTAAATAAGGAATTTAGTTGGTAATGCTCATGTGCCTTTTTCTCTTTTTGGTAACAAATGGTACAAACAGTAACACCAAGACATATATTGCTGCAGTATGCTATCAGACTTCATTGTGGATTCAAATGAAAGGGAAAGGAAAGTCAGAATATATTCTACTTGTAAACCTTCTGTAAAAAAACAGATGAGATGCCATCCTAAGAACTATAATTTCCGTGTTCCTTCTTTTCTACAGAGATGGAAAGGGATCATTAGGAATATATATAGCCCAGGAAGCAAAGGACTGTTTGATACCTCTGCAAATAGTGCATAATAAATCAGTAACCAAAACCCATGAAGATTCCACTGTTCAAAATATTGTTTTTAAAGCCCTATGACAGATGTAAATGGGTGGTCCAGCTTAAAAAAATCCCCCCAAAATAAAAAATGTTCTTCCCAGCAGCAGAGTCCTCTCATTATTTCAAATCTCAGGTTTAAGGCTTGAGGAAGCAGCAGTAGGGTTATTATCCTCTGTAAGATTCAGTCTCCTGTGACAATTTTTTGACACACTCTAACAGGATAACAAGGCATGCAAGGCTGACACAGGAGGATGATAATGCACTTGAGATTGCCTTTTGAGTAATTATGTGATCCCAATTAAATTAGTTTAGAATGTCTTAAAAGGCAGGTTAAAATTCAGTATTCATTGTCCATCTTTCTCTGTGAGCTGAAGTCCTGCTCAGTACACTGCATAATTGCCATGAAAGTAATGATTAGAGCCTCATTGCCAGGATTTATTACTGAGCTTCCTCTGCAGTGCTCACAGCTAAGGATGCTCCCCAGCTTTTCTTGCATTTGAATGTATGAGGTTCTGGCAATAAATGTCATTTAGGATATATGTAAAGCTACTGTCACCCCAGAGGTAACTACAGTCCTAATTAAGCATCTGCATTGTTTCTAGAAAAGAAAAGGTTACTCATGCTTGTTCTTTTAATGACATATGGATCTGGACTCTCTGCAGTCAAATACACCTTCTGATCATAATCAGAATGTGGATGCACTTTGGGAAAGCTATCCTTTCAATAAAAATGAACTTTTACCAATTTTGTCTCAGAAGAGTTTTTGCACTAGTATTCCAGAAGTACTTTTTCAAAGAAGCATATTTCATCATGAAGGCATTTTTGATTCTTTTTCTGCATGAAGTACATGGATTATTTGTCCTAAAGGACAGCAACTGACAGAAAAGAGACTGTTTCATTTACTTTAAAGAAGAGGATTAACAGATCTCAGCTGTTCTCTCTTTTTATTGAGACAGCAGATGACTCGTGTTTGAATATATGCATAACTGCAATGTAATTATTTTGATCAGTAAAAAATAACTAACTCAGGCAGGTTAGCAAGACATATAGGCCACAATTAATCAGCTAATTTGTTTTTGTAGTCAACTGTACCCTCCTATGTACCCTCTCTCTTCTTGTTTCTACAGTCACAAAATACCCTTGTAGTTAGCATCAGTTATGTAGTTTGTCATTCAAGTAGAAGTAATTGGGCCATCTACCAGCAGTGCATTTTCAGCTCAGATATCAGAGGATGAGATGGCACCCAGCTATTCAACAGCAGATTAGATGCAACTCCCTCTAGGCATGCAGTGTCAAATCAGGCAAGGCCCACAATTATTACTTGACTTAAATGATATCTTCCTCTGGTTTGAATTAAAAATATCAAAGCTTCATCAGCCTGCCTGTACACATGAGGGTGAACAATGTTTACCTCTTAGAAAACCCTCAAACCATACCCAAGCTAGTAAGAGGAAAATGTGAAAAGACCAATGACAAAAAAAGGCATGAGTATTCAGTAAAATTTGAATACTTATTTAAATTTGCATTAAATAACAAATTCATGAGTCTTGATAATTATTCTTTCTCAAATACCAGTTGCTGCAAAATTATTTGGTCACTGAAGGAGACCACTGATAAACTCTACGTGCCTTAATGGCCTGAGATGGTTGATGCCGCCTTCTGGAAAGGAGGGTGCTAGCCTATTATTTGAATAACACAGTACCACTATTTAAAAATACTAACTTCTCATAAGATTGATTTCAGCAGTTTCTTTTGTGCATATATGTATATAAATAATCTTAACATTACAAACATGGTATTGCAATGTGTGATACTCTTCAAGCAATTGCTATCTACAGTGGTTCACACATCTTAAAAAGCTTTCAAAATCCCAAATATCCCATTAGACCAAACAAAATAATCACAAGAGTGTATGACCAAAAGCTTTTCAGAGTGTAAGTATTTGGGCTGCACAAACAGAAACTGACTCAGACTCAGAGATAGTGAGGGGAAAGAGCTACAGAGGCTCGGTGACTTTCTATAATCCTTGATAATGAATCACTATCATTAATTTAATAACTCACTTGTGAGTTGAAATTCAGAGGTGAAGCCAAGAGCATCTTAACATCTTCAAAGATATTAAGAGTTGGAAAGTTAAGTTTGGCCAGCTCATTTCCTTAAATAAATTTTCAATTCTATAAAAATTAATAAAATCTATCTTTTTAGGAGCACATCCAGTGTGTGCAGCTGGAATTTTGTGAAGGAAAGAGCATGGTGTAACATTTGAGTTGCTATAAGATTGGCCTTTCCCCAAGAGAAAATTATAGATTTTTCTACCAATCACAAAGTAACACAGAGTTTGCCAGACTTAAAGTGCTTAGCAATATTCTTGGCAAAGGCTGATATATAATCATCTGTCAATTACACTACTGCTGTGTGTTGGAAAAAGAATTAATTTTGACTACATTAAAATTTGATCTCCTTAATCCAGGCCTTGATATCTTTGTTCTAGAGGAATACATTTTTTTATGCAGTATAAGATAGAGATTTCAAGCTTTTCAGATTATTCCCACCATGCATTACCTGGAGTGAAAATAAAAAGTGAGGGGAATACTTTGCAATTCAAGTTGAAAAAATGACAACTACTAGAAGCATGATTTGAATTTTCTTTCAACAGAAAAATGCATCAGTTTTAGTTCTAGCCTGGCTCAAAGATGGAAATCCAAGATCATCCAAAGCTTAAGGAAAAAGAGATGTATTACTTCACAGGCAACAGAAGGTTGTCTATTGCAACAATAAAATATATTTGTGATAGAAACAGAGCTTTGGTCCTTTTAAAATTAAAAAATGTTTGCATCATGTAATTTACATCTCTTGGTAGCTGTGGAAAGCCTTGTGTTTTTCTGATTTTCTGTCCACAAATGTGAGCACCCCTCTGTACTCATCTCTAATAAACTAAACTTGTTTCTACTTTAAGCTTGAGCTTCATGTAGTTGTACAGTTTCTGATTCAGCCATGATGGTTCCTTTTTAAACTTCTGATCCAACATTCTGCATTGCAAAATATTAATGCGCCCTCAATATAATGTCATTAAGGAATTCAGAACTCTCCCGAGCCCCCCTTTTAAAAAAAATTTAGATTTTCCTCTTATAGTCCAACATACCAGTCCCTGGAGTTTTAAATTTGCTTTCTTTAGGCTTCTTGTCTCTGTTGTGATGTTCTTTCTCCTTTTTTCCTTGAGAATCATGGGGTCTCATGAGTCAGAATCAACTAATTCATTTCAGTGATCAGAGTCAAACTGAAAAGGTCTTTTTGTCCCTCCCTTTTGCAATAAAAAAAACAACTTCAAGCGGTGTCAGACACTTTGTGCTTTGTTGCATTCTTCATCTGGCAGCTGCCTGAGTACATCAAGTTCCCTCTTACTACAAATCATGTATTTCTTTAATCACTAGGAAATATCATCTACATCTGTAAGATTCCTCACTTTATGTGTTTCTCCATTTTACCATAAACACACATCTTTTTTCTGTTGTACTAGGAAAATGAGAATTCAGTGTTGCTTCTGGTAGGATTTTTTGACACAGGCACGCACAGAAAAACCCAGTATCTAACTAGAACATAAAAAGATTTTATGTAAACTTTAAATGAAGATCTCAAGTCTTTGCTTTAGAGATGGAAAGAAAAAAAAAGTTGAGGAGAAAATGTCTTGTTTGCTCAATACACTAAAATAGTTTTTTTAACAGTCTATTTCATTTAAATCTCATAGACTATTAGTAGTCTTACATAAATACTACTTTAAATCCTAGAATTTTATTTGCTTGCACACTATTCTATATAGTACAGAGTTCCACAGACTATTTACATGTTAAAAGTAGGACCTCTCATTTTGAAACTGTTGCATTTTCATTTTAAATGGCCTCTTCTGGTATTGAAAAGATTTTAGTCTATGTGATTCATAAACTTATATATCACATGACGTAAAGTTTTGCTTTTCTTCCTACATTAAATAGGATTACTCTACATAGTATCTTTAAATAAAGCTTCTGCTGTTCCTGCCTCCAAACAGAGTTTTGCTGTACTTTTCTGAATTTTTGTTAATTCAATGTATTTGTGATATTAGCTAAAATAGACTTGTATGTCTAAATCCCATTGCAAATCACTGAGACCAGGTGTTATTAAAACTGCTGCCTCAGCTGTTCCTCTCCTTGCAAGGTGAATAGACTCTAGCATCTAGACTATAAACTTAATTGCACCAACAGCCTGCTAATTTAAACTATCTTCTTACTGTTAGCCGACCACTTTTGAAAGCAAAGAAAATTTAAGATATTTAGAAAAACTGGGAAGAAGGATGTCTCCCTTCCTTTTCCCTAAGCTTTCCTTCTGCCCTTCTAGAAAACAGTGGCTCCTTGAACTCTCAGCTGCATCACGGGCCTCGCTGAGCTGTGCCATGCAGGACTGCTTGCCACTGAGGATCTGCAGGACACCCCTCTGTATCCAAACAGCCACATGTAGGTGCTGCTCCCCTGGTGTAGCAGAATGTTTATGGCTGCACTCAATGATCCAAAACAGGGCTTTTCCAACATAAATGATTCTATCTCTGCTCAAAGGATGCACCACTGAGACTGGTGCCTGCTGAAGGAAGCAGCTGAGGGAGCTGGGGCTGTTTATCCTGGGGAAAAGGAGGCTGAGGGGAGACCTTAATGCTCTCTACAAGTACCTGAAAGCAATTGTAGTCAGGTGGGGGCATTGGTCTCTTCACCAAGGGACCAACAAATAGGACAAAGGGAAATGGCCTCAAGTTGCACCAGGGGATGTTTAGACTGGATATTGGGAGAAATTTCTCCACTGAAGTGGTGGTCCAGCACTGCAAAAGGCTGCCCAGGGAGGTGGTGGAGTCACCATCCCAGGAAGTGTTCAAAAAAGCACATAGATGAAGTGCCTGGGAACATGGTTTAGTGGTGAACTTGGCAAGGGTGGGTTAATGGTTGGACTTGGCAATCTAAGAGTCTTTTCCAACCTAAATGATTCTGTGGTTCAATGGTTTTTACTGCATTTTTTTTTTCTTCTTCTCCATGGGTCATTAAGCTTTTGGTGAGCCTCACCTAATTTCAGGAAGTTACCTGATTTTTACTCTTCACAATTTGCTGTAATTGATACTAGTTGTGTGTAACTGCATTAGTCTCTTTTTTTCCCCCTAAAAAAGTTAAGCTTGAGGATTCAAGTCGCTGATGTACAAGTTAATTATTAAGTTTAGAAGAATATACTGGGGAACTAATATATATTTTCTCTCCTCTATGCTTTTGTTGCAGTCTGCCTTGAAATCAGAGCAAAGAACTAAGGACCTTTGTTTTGGTGTGGTTCACTGCTGGCATCCTGTTGTTTACCTTCTTGAAGCTTTCTTCAAATGTGCTTGTTAGCAACGCCCAAGAAGAAGGTAAGTGTATAATAAAGGACAAGAGAGGCACAACATTTGACTACAATAAAAGGAAAAGAAACAACAGATTGAGCAATCCAGCCTTCCACACATCTGAGCACAAACACACACAAACTGCACTGAAAAGCTTGGTTTCCCCTTACAAGTGAATTCCCTATGAACTCTGCAGGATGGTTTCCTGGATGAATGTCTGTATATATTTTCCCTATGTACTTTGCTTGAATATAATAAAAAAACCCCATTATCTGAATTTAAGTAACTCACAAAAGCTGTTTATTATTTAAAATTCTGTCATCACTAATTTTATGCTTCAATTGATTTTCTGCCAGATTTTTTCATGTTATATGAGAAAGCTATATGTATGAAGTCACCTTTTTAAAATTCGTTTCATTTTCCTTTCTGAAACAGACCATCTGCAAGAGCACGCTGAGAAAATGAAAGGAAAACATCACATCTTTAATTTTATAAATCAGAATTATTCATATGATTAAGCTTTGTAGAGTTTAAATAACAAGCTGACTTGACATTCTCCTAACTTGCATAACCATTATCTCAGGAAAGTAACTTAGATACAGACTGACTGCACGTGGAATTAAGAGTGCAAAGCCTTGCCAGAGGTGGGTAGAGGGGGTAGGAGATGGCCTTCCATTCTTTCTCACAGGGTTTTATTTTTCCAAGGTGGGTGGTTGCCAGGAAACAGTAAATACAGCTGCAGAAATGTATTTATTTGACGTGAATCCCTTAAGCAAGGCGAGGGAACAGAACACCACACAATGACTGAGCTGAGGATCAGTTTGAGAAATTCATATTGTTCAGGTGATTGCTGAGAAAGCTACACACAGTATTTTATTTTTGCATCCTTTACTGTCCTGTTTCCATCTCCCGTGAGAAAGGAAGATGAGTATAGTGCTGGCAGCACCATGAGCTTTGAAGGGAGGTTTTCTGGGGTGACGCCTACCATCCAAGAAACACCCCTATTGTTCTCACGTGCTGGCAGGGACCCTGGGAGAGAGAACATGCTTGACTGTGCCAGTCAGGTACCAGGGTGCTCTCCACAGCCCCAGCTCCACTCCCACCTCTCTGACTCCTTTCCTTCCCATCCTGTTCTTACCCTCTCCGTTTTCCTCCTTCCCCTGCTTATAGCCACAGAATTAATGTCAATTTTCTTCTAGCTCTGCTTACACAACATCCTGTGAAATATTAATTTCCCATGCACATATTTCATCCAGACTGAAATTTGCTGGATGCAAAGCACATATCCTTCTTGGTATTTGTTTTTTTTTCTTTTTGCTTTGTTTTCGTTTGGTACAATCAGGCACTATTCTTGTTTGTTTCCATGCATCATCACTGCAATAAATATAAATAATAAGAGTATGTGCAAATTATCCATGATTAACTGTTTCTGGGGTAAGATTATCAGTTCTCTGGGATACACCCCTCCCATAAGAAGTCTGTAATCTTATAGACGTATTAAATCATTGAAGTTATTCAGAAATGTTAAAGCAGGAATATTTCAACAAGGGAAGCTGAAATCTTCAGCTCCCTAATAACTGCTGTGACATTTTTATGTAAAGATATTTTTCAAAATACATTTTAATTGATAAATTTTGTTATAAAATTTGAGGCTATCCTACCCCAGTAATTATATGTACTATTAATTTGGAAGTGTGCTGGAGAAAAGAAATAGTGCAATTACTGTCATTGTAAAGACGGGTATCTGTGGACATATAATTTAAGACACCATTCAAAAATATCGCACTTTCTTTTTTATCTATCCATTTTTGAAGATGATAATTGGTGAGAAATTCTTGTGTCATGGCTCCTATTTCTGATTTATGTTTGTTGTAAAGTTACAGACACATAATATTGTAGGAGAGATATTCTGAGCTGGTTAAAAAGATATGTCTACCTAAGCAGCTAAAGTTACAAAAACTCTGTTGTTTCCAGGGTTTTAATATTTTATTCAAAGATACTCAAAAGCTTAGACAGAAAATTTGGTCTAAGTAAGGGTAATATAATTTATCTCTTCAAAAAATACCTGTAATTCATACAGATTAGAGGGGTGTAGGATATTCTTGACCTTGAATTATTTAATCTCAGAAATATCAGGTTTAAAAATGAGTAAAAGGGAAAATTTTTCTCCGGTTAAAAAGGAAAGCCATATTAAATCTATAAGAAATCAAGTTTTTCAGAGAAATTGGGAATTCGAAAGTGTAAATATATGTTGTAATGTGTAAACATCTACATCAGTTCTGACATTAATGTGTGCCCTGTTTTACTGCACACATTTTGCAGAGTAAGAAAGATGAAAGCATAAAATCTAGTCGGTACACTTGTACAACCCAGGCTCGTGAGAAAAGTGGGGGAAAAGCCTAATTTCTCATGGAGTCTGTATAAGAACTGGCTGGATGTCTTCTGTGGCTCATGGAGCTGAAAAAGACACCATTTCCTGGAAGTGGTACCTGCCCTGCTGCCTCAGGAGTTCGTGCTATGGAAATCTGGCAGATGCTTGCCCTGAGTAAAGTGGATGTCCACCAAAATAAAGAGATGTCATAGAGGTACAACTTCCCCCAAGTGACTCGCCCTGTGTCAGGGCACATACTGTCAGGGGCAGAGTGACCAGAAATCAAAATTTCCTGAATTGCAACCCTGTATTGCTTCTGTCAAATCCCATTGCCTTAAGTGTTTACAATCTTTACAGTAAGATTTGCCGTAGGGAAATACTATCAAGGTAGGTCACACTTCAAGCCTACCAGTTCTGACAGTATCCTTCCAGTGCATTTCTTTTTCAAAGGATCAGTGTGAGCAACTGCCACTTCTTATCGTGTAGGAACACTTGCTGATCTTACTACTGCCAAGTTCTTCACTGCATTGCTTACTGAAAATGTGGTGACAAGCTGGAGATGTCAGGAAATCATGTCCTCTACAAATATCTGACTTTAACAAACTACTAGCTCATACCAAATCCATACTACATTTGTATCATATAAATATATATGTTACAATACATACTTAATAAATTATTATTTGTACAAGAAAAATGGGCATGGAAAATTTGCTATTTTCATGATGTATATACACAGTTGCAGAAAATAAATCTTTATAGCGTTTTGCTATTGTTATTTTTGTTGGGTTTGCTGCTTTTGTTTTCTTGTTATAAAATATTACTTTGGATTAAATAAAACTATGCAGCAAGTTGCCTATTTTGTGTATGACACGTGCAGATACACAAATCCCTGAAATGACAAAGACAAGAACACAAAAATAATGCTTGAGCTGTTTCAGGTCCTTTGATCTCAGTTTATCATTGTGCTCATGATTCTTTTCAGAATATCACCCATATCTTAATTCTGGTTTTATTATATTTTTAATCTTTAAACATGAATCTTTAAACTTTCTGAAACAGGTCAGGTATTATTGCTGTTTTTTCAATAGGAAAAATGAGGCAAAAGAAGATGAAGTAACCTACTGATGGTCATACAACGTCAGTCACAGTATTTGTCTTGCCAGAAGTTCACTTTCAGTTTCCCACACATGGCAAAGCGTTGCTCTTCTCTCTAGCACTGACTTCAAGGAGCTCAGCATTTTTCTGGGCAGTCCAGTGGAATAATTTCTTAAAAAATATTTAGGACAAGAATCACACAGAAAATTGTGGTCTAAGCAAATTCCATGGGTGTTTTACTGATGACTCTGATGTGTTGGTAGATTACATGTTTTTACCTGATTATAATGTCCTAATTACTTCCAAAAACAGTATTTCATATCTATTTAGAGCAGAAAAGGTGTTTATTTCCAGGAAAGATAATTCATCCACATTTGTATGTATTTCCTTGTTTAGACAGGAAGCTCTATGAAGGCTGCAGGCATCAGGCATCTAGAACAGCATTCATTCCCTGCTTCCTGATATTGCTCTTTTCCTCGTGTGATATGAGAACAAGGATGTGCATTCCTTCACTCATTTTCCTATCCCTGAAATATGGGAAACACAATCTCACAGCTGTGCAAAATAATTCATCAGTCTGCCTGTGATGGAAAAGCCTGTATAGATTTGACTTCAGTAATCTGGAAATGTGGGTGTGGGGAAATGAAGCAGATGTGAGGTGGTGGAAAAGCATTGGAGGGAATATGACAGGAGAGAAGCAGAAGGAACAGGGGTTCCTGTTTACTCTGGACTTTATTCTACCTGCTAATCCTAAACCTACAGATACCAATAGCATTTTTGGTCTGTCCATAACCAAGAGATCTATTATCTGCTGTCTAGATCCATTTAGATCCCAGACAATCTGCTCCTATACTTATTCCTATTTGTAATTAAAATTGCAGCTATATCTGTACAAGCAGCCAGATGCCATAGAATACCTGATGATGGTAGCTTTATTCACTAGCAGCATTTTCTAAGGCCTAGTTTATAAAATAAAAATAGCATTTGCAATTTTGTTATTAAAAAAATATGATTTCAAAATACACTTTGAGAAAAACATACTTCTGCATGAGAAAAAACTAAACACAGCCACATGCCAACTTAATAAAGGAACCTTTTTTTTTCCCAACTTGCTTTTACAAATTTCTGAATGTCTTTGTAATTTGGTAAATGTATTTTAAATTAGGAGTCTCTCCAGGTCACGACTGACAAGAGTGTTGCAGTTCAGTGTGCTTAATTATCTAAAATGAGGAGAAAGCTCCGTCTGTGTACATTTCATGTTGATGCACCTTTTCTATGGTTAAACTATGACACTTGCTCTTACTTCGAAGATTTTTTTAATGGAAAATCCAGTTAGTGTCATCCTCCACTGAAATTTGGCGCAAACATCAAAGGTTTCTGACAGCGCATGCTGACCTTGCATGACGCTTTTACTTTTTGTTATACAGTATATAGCAAATGGCTGTAGCATGGTTCCAAAGCAATTTAAACTACAGTCTAATTTTTATTAACCAGGGGAAAAAACCCCAACAAAACCAACAACCACATAAAATCCACTCTTAGCAATTCTTTTCAATGAAATCATCAGTTTCTGTCTCAGTTATTTGGAATATGAACTTAAGCTAGTTTGATTATTTTAAATACTTAGGGAAAATTAGGAAGATTTTTTTTCAAAAATTGCAGAATAAATTAAAACATCTCTAGACTAAATATAAATACACATAAATATATTCTCTTGTATTTCAAAACATCTGCAGAAGCAGCAGTAAATGTGTATTTTTAGCTTTTGAGAAACTTATGTAATAAGGAAACTGGAGCCCATTTACAACCAACTTCCCTCTTTACTATAGGCTTAAACTGCTTATAATGCTGTAGTGTAGTGTGCAGTGAAAGCAGAGAAAGTATAAACCAGCAAGCCTAGTAGAAAAAATATATTTCTCTTCTGAGCTCTGCTGAGAATTGATTCTGGACATTGCAGTGCCACACTATCAGCTCTATGTGACGCAGGTCCAGCTTATGGTCTCACTGGCATAAATGTTTGTGTGTTGCTCATTGATACTGGTGTTGGAAAAAACTCAAATGAAAAACATTCTGATATAAAACTGCGAAATCCTGCTGGTTTCATTGATATTAATATGGTGTAAAATAAGGAATACACCTTCAATTGGCAATTCTATTTGTTTGATGACAGTTGAATTTAAAGGATTGGCTTGTGCGGTGCGTTGATGCCAGTCAGCAGCTAATCATCACTCATGTAACTGCTCACTCACTCCTTCCCTATGGTGGGATGGGGGAGAGAATGGGAAGGCAAAAAGAAAAAGTTGTGAGTTGAGACAGACAATTTTACAAGTGAAGGGAAAAACCTAAAAGCAGTGCAAACTGCAAAAGCAAAAATCAGTCACAAACAATCCCTCCAATTGAATGTACGGTAAGAAAGGGAGCGAGCAACTGCAAGAGACCTAGAGATCACAACTGCATTAAACACTGTCAAGGCCACGGAAGGAACTTGCCATAAGCCACCACAGCAGCAACCTGAGATACACAGAGAAGAGAGGAACTTGTAACAGGAAGGCCCTAACTCCAGGCCTAGCAGAGGTGAGCACACCCTAGTTAATGCATCCAGACAAAAATTCCCACTGTGGCAGACTGTAGGAAAGGAAGGAACAGTGCAGGATCCACAAGGTGGTGACTATCATCTTCTTGATCTCTGTCACTGTCTCCCCCTATCCCCCCCACTTTCCTGTTTCTTTCTATCTCTCTACCTCACATTTACTGTTAAAAAAAACCCTGTACTTTGACATATGATCTCATTTGCACATCTATTCAGGCAGAGACATCTTTCAATAAATAGGATCATAACAGCAACAGGTCAGGTGAAGGAGGAAAAAAGTCAACATTGTGACCAGCAACAGAAAGTAACAGCCCTCCAACTCAGAGAAAAACTCCTATAACAGCTTTAAATTCAGTCTAGCACGCTTTGGTCAGATCTGTGATTACCTTGAATCCCTTGGGCCAGATAGAGCTGTGCTGGGTTGACGCTACCCACAGCCAAGTGAGTGTACACTCACTCCCTGCTCCAGCGGGACAGGGGAGAAAATAGGAAGAAAAAACACTAAGAAAAGCTGTGGGTCAAGTCAAGACAAATTTTCAAGTGAAAGAAAGAGAAAAAAAAAAAGTGATGCACAGAAGGTCCCTCACCACCTCCTATAAGCAAACTAATGCCCAACCAGTTCTGAGCAACGGCCACCTTAGAAGCCAAAATAAAAATCCCTTTCTCTTCGTCCACTTCACTTTTTGTTGCTGAGCATGATATTAATATGGCATTGAATATCCCTTTAACCAGTCTGCATCTGCTGTTCGGGTTGTGTCCCTTCCCAATTTCTTACCCACTCCCAGCCTGCCTACTTGATTGGGGGGCAGGAGACAGAGTGGGAAAAAGAGAAAGCCTCAGTGCTTTCCAAGCACAGTTCAGTGAAAGCCAAAACATTTGTTACCAACATTGTTTTAGACACAAATCCAAAACATAACAACATATGGGTTGCTATGAGGAAAGTTAACTCCATCCCAGCCAGAGCATACATGCTACAGAAGATACTTAATCACTTATTCTGAAAAATTAGCAAAAAGATTAGCAATTAGGCAAAGAAACTGTTATTTATGTCCTTCAATGCAACAGAATTTGTAAGAGGGCCAAACCAAGCCCTGTCTAGTCCCAGGGGTTTCTTGGACAAACCCTGAAGGCCCTACTAATCCCAAAGGAGGAGATAATTTGAAGGAAATTCTTCTCCACATGGGAGGTGTTTGGATGACTACAACATTGGCTGAGTAGATCTCACATCCTGCTGCATAAATGTCTGGCTTGATACAGAAGCTGGATTCTGTGCTTCCTGTAATTTGAGGGAATTACCCTAGTCTGTTTAGATGGGAAATGCAGTGCATCTCCTGACTGCATTTCAGGTGACATCACCTAACTTTTAAATGCTGTCTTAAAGCTGAACAATCAAGGACGCCTCAGTAGTCACTGAAGGTTATAATATATTTCCTTAGGGAATTCAGCCAATTTCTTTATTGCAGTGCCAGGAAGGGATAAATCATCCACTTTAGGTACTTACTGCTCTCCAAGTATTGATGTACTTGTCTAAGTGCTGAAATTCAGCATCAGAAAGAAAAACTGAATATCACTAATTGAAGAACCATCTTGAAGCAAAGCTCAAAAATATAAAATTTAGCAAATTTGACCAATGTAGTCACAGTTCATAGAACCATAGAATAATAGAGTCAAGGCTGAAAGGGACCTTTGAGATCATCCAGTCCCACCATTGGCCCAGCACTATCCACTATAACCATTAAACCAGTAAATCACATCGGCCAGTGCCAGATCCAGACGCCTCTTGAACACCTCTGGGGATGGTGACTCCACACCTCCCTGGGCAGCTCATTCCAATGCCTGACCACCTTAATAGGGAAAATTTTTTTCTAATATCTAATCTGAATCTCCTCTGTCTCAGCTTAAGGCCATTTCCTCTGGTCCTCTCACTTCAGGCGTGGTATAAGTGGTCTGCTCCCACCTCATTATGACTACTTTTCAGGGAACTACAGAGCAATGAGGTCCATAACTGATTATGGGTTCATCACTGCCTAGGGTTTATTTGATGTTTCTGGCTGGAATGTTTCTTCTCCAAGGAGAAAATAAAACCAAAACACCACCAAAAAAAATGGAATTAAAACCATGATCAACAAAGATATATACAAAACCAGATGACTGTTGGACATTTTCAACTGTAAAATAAATTTTGGGTACAATTTTCTGTCACTTGAAAGTGGCTCTCCAACACTAGTAAAATGGAGGCCAGTCTTTCATATAAAGTGAATTTACTGCAAAAAAACTGAATTAAGAAACTGCACAAAATGAATTGTTGTTAAAACTGGGGGAGAGTAAATTATTTTAGGTTTATTACATGAGATATGATATTTCTAAATATTCAGTTAACATGTCTAAAAAATAATTAACTCACTTTACTTAGGTTGAATAAATAACTAGATGTCAAGCAAGCACTTTGATGGTTCTTATCAGATACCTTCACTTCAAACTCTCCAGTGCCTTTATTACCGCTAATTAGTATGCTGCAATATTGTCGGAATAATAATTAACTTGCACAGAACGCAAGCAAGTCTGGTAAATAAAATCACCCACTCTGACAGTCATATATGCTATAGTCATTAGTAATTAAAGGCAAGAAGGCAGACAAAATTATGAAATTTTCATCCATGTAAATAAAACATAACAAGCCTGGTGAAGAGCGCTGCTCAAGCACACACCTGTGACATACAGTTCTTTCCTCAGGCTTAGGAGATTTTTTGTTTTCCCTGCATTAAACCCTTGTTCTGTTTGAAACCATATTAAAGACCATAGTAGTATCACGTGGTTGTAAAAGTAATTTTATTTATTCTAGAGGATTTAGCACGGAGTGGCACTGAAAGAGGATAAGGAGCAGCAATTGAAAGTTTATAAATATTACTTCAGAACCTCTTCTTTCCTCTGGACAACTTTAACATGGCTCCAAATTCCTTTCTTAAGTTGGGATAGTATGGAAATGCTCACAGGAATGAACACAGAGAGGATTCTGGCCCTGACACCAAAGTCATCAGCCTTTAAAACTCTCCTTAGAGGAGAGCACCCATCTGTAAGCTGTGAGGCAGGAGTCCTGCAGGCTTCCTTTCTAGCCTACCCTTTTCTTACTGTAAATCTGCGTCTTTCTAACCTGAACTGGGTGTGCCAATAGAAAAAAACAGGTATGGACAAGCTTTCTTCTGTTTTTTATTACAACAATATTAAAATGCTTCTTAATAATTAACCTGGATTGCTTTTTTGGTAATTTTTTGGTGTTGAACAAAATAAATAATTAATCTCTGCAATTACAGCTAATAAAACTGCATTAAAAAGGAAATAACAACATTTTTTACAAATTAGAGCTGATTTTTTTCCAGATAGTGACACCACAGAGATGCTCTACTGCTTGCAAAACATGAAAATACATCATATCACAAAACTAAGAAATTTTTTTCTTAAGTGAGATATAATTTGTAATATTATGCTTTTAATTATAACCTCAACATTTTTATTTTAATTTTTGGTGCCTTTTTGGGAGGCAGAGAGGGAATATTCTGTAAAAGATGCACTGAAGAAATTAACAAATTATGGTTTCATTTATATGTACTGTTGTCAATACCAACTCTTGAAAATAGTCTGCAGTCTCTAACATAAGATACAGTGGGGAAAGGAGAAAAAAAATACAATCTTTACTGTTTCTGTAATATTTTACACACTTGTTCCAGAAGTGTTACATGGCCTATGAGAGTCTGCAAAAGTTATAGACAAAGTAAGAAAAAGATCTAGTAAATCACAAACCTTTTATTTCAGACTATCAATTCTCAAATGCCCAGGCTGAAATAGAAGCTGTACAAGGCAAGTATTCAGTTGCAGAGGTTTTTTTGGTGTGCTTGTTCTTGTTGGTTTTTTGGGGCTTTTTTTAAGGTGACATTTTACCTATCTCCTTTTTTTTGCTTTGGGTAACTTGTGTAAAAACTCAAAGCCTTTTCCGTGATGCAGCCGCTTTCCAATTTTCCATAAAGCGTTAGTATTATATCTAAAATTAACAGTCCTCTTCTATGCAAATACACAAATGATGTTTTTATAATGAGTGTGGAAGATAACAAAACACTTAAAAATTATGTGTCTGAGAAAATACTCAAGGCTCTTCAGACTCCCAGAGAAGCTGCTCAGAAACTATTAAAATAAAAATCAATCCTCTCCATCCTGAAATTTATGGCCCACTGCTTCTGCTGTCTTTGAAGATACCATCCTCAAGGGTCAACACATTCTCAATGTCAGCTCTCGTCTGAGAATCAGCTATAGTGCAATTCCTAAAAGAGTCATCCGTCCCATGTGAGGTCCAATCTTTCTTATGCTCTTCACTTTTCACCACCTAGAAAACCTGAATAGAATTTAGGGTTTTAAAGGCTGTTTGATAATTGTATTTGACAAAATAGATAAGTTTTGCCAATTAACAGTGGACTTCTGAAAGATATTATGGACCTTCTTCCTTTTTGTCCAGTTTGTAGACAAAAAAATTTTTTATCTAAATGAAGAGCATCTCTAAATTTTTGGGCTCTCTCCTCAGCTCCTGAGATTTCATGGACAAGATTGCATCTAAACCTCTAAAAAAGAACAGCAATTAGCATTTCAGTGACTATTAATTCTCTTCCTATGAAAGATGCGGCTCAACCACAGCCAGTCTAGGTGAAATATTAAGTGGATGGCACATGAACAAATACATTTATTCCAAGTCAGGATGAAACCAGTAAGATTCCAAATTAACAAACCACTACCAATTCACCTAAGAATAGTGTCATCTGCATGGAATTTCTGAAAACTTCAACGTTTGTCACTATCATTTATATGCTTGTATATATTTTTCTTTTCATTTTTCTTTATATATTTATTTTCATATAAATTTATAAAACAGGGTTTATCGCAGGATTCATGATTTTCTGGATTTCATGTATGTCTCAGTGGTTATTTCCTCTTTTATTAAATACACTAATTTAATAAAATCTCAGCATTCACCAGCAATTAAGGATATTCACACAGTTTGTGATAAAGCAATATTATCCTCATCCCTGGAAGCGTTGAAGGTCAGGTTGGACAGGTCTTTGAGCAACTTGGTGTAGTTGAAGATATTCCTACCCATGGCACAAGAGTTGGAACTAGATGATTGCTAAGGTCTCTTCCAATCCAAACTATTCTGTGACATCTCAAGCAGTGGTCATAAATTATTATACAAAAATGTATTAAGATAACTTAGACACATAGAGATATGGAATGTTTCAACTAGTTGAGGATTTTGTGGGAAAGATCAATCTAGTTATTAAAAGTGAGACTCCACTTTACAAGTTGATCAGAAGGATGTCAACATCTTTTCTCTATAAAATTGCCTATTTTTAAAATATTTGTAGTAACCCTTTTTTAATTCACAGGAGTCTTAGAAGCCTTCAGTGCAGGGAAAACATTGAGTTTCTTGGGTAAGCAGTAAGACAGCTGTGTAAAGCATTTTTCCTAACCAGGCCAATGTGACAAATGAGCTCCTCTTTAGAGTATTTTAACAGCTTCGGTGAACTGCAACAGGAGGTGAAGAGACACCCCATTGTCCAACCTGTATATCTCAGGGATAAGCATCAGCATGATTTATTACAAGAGCTTGAACTGAGCCTGCAGCAAAGGAGAAGCAGTTTCAGATCACTAGGGAGGGCTGAGCTGGGCTAACTACTTCACTGGAGTCAATCACTCTTACACAAAGCATGTGTCAGAACTCTGTTTTGAGACATTTACAAATCAGGGATCGTGAGAAGTACAGAATGTTCTGTGCTGCTTCTTCTGTTTTTTTCCTTGTTGAAGTTAGCAGTAAGATGATTTGTATTCAGTGCTCTTGTTTTTCATGTTACAGCCTACTTTGCTTTAAGTGCAGTTCAAAATTTCTCATCATAGCATGGCCAATTTAACTCCAGTTTTTCCCTGATTTTGCTTATGTAAAGGTGCTCTACAAGAGATCACTGGGAACAGGCACGCTGCACTTGGTTAACAGTGCACATACAAAAAGAATTCCTCTGCCCTCACTGCCCTTTTAAATGACTTCAGCATATGTCCTGAAGCCAAGCTCTGCCATGGAGCTGACTTCACAGGTTGTGGTTAGAGGAAAACCCTACCATATGGGAGCCAGTTACTTGGCTTCACACTAAATAGATACCACCATTTTGGCAACATTTGCCAAAGCCTCTGTGTTCCTCCATGCTTTTACACAGCATTTTTTTTAATGTCAGCGACTTATGAATGTGATAAAATACAGCTATCCATAATGGGATACAAAGTATAGCAGTATTGCTTTGCAGTGGTTGTCAAAGTTGCAGTTAGAAAACCATATGGGGTGCATTTATGAATGCACTTCCACTGCTGCCCCAGTGAATTTGGCAGTAAATATTGCTAGTCATGCTTCAACAGAAAATCAGGAAATTAGGTATCAGAATATAAGAAATTGTATGACCCTCAAGTGGTTTTGAATGAAAGATGGTGAGCATGCTAGATATTTTCATGCCTAAGCTTAAAAAATCCACAAATCCTTAAAAAGTCCTAATTAAATAGTTTAAGCTGTGCTATACTTTCAGTATTATACCCATAGTGTTTTGGGATTTTTTTTCTCTGTATTTGAATGAAAAACAGTATGAAGAGGATTGGTAGGGCATTGCCATTATCATTCAAAATATGGTCCATATTTTATAATGTAATATACCCTATATTTGGCATGATAAATGTAGAATTGATCATGCAGGATATCATATTCTTGATGCAAAAAAATCAGAATGTTCTAACAATTATTAAAGCAACAAAACCAGCTTAAATTTTCTAAAAGCATAGATTTACCCCAGGGTGGGTCTGAAAAGGACAGATAATTTCTTCTATTCTTACACAGGGAGGTAATAAAGAGACAGAAAAATATTCATGAGTATTTTATATTGTTGTTGGATTCCTAAATAGGTGTAAAAAAGAAAACAAGTCTGAGCCTGGCTGAATTACAGAGTAGAGAGCACAGTTCCTTCAGTGTGTATGAAAGCAGCTTTACTCATTCTGACTTTGTAAAGGATGGAAAAAGGCGACAATTGTCAGTACTTATGCAACACTTTGTCGAACATGAAACGTGCTCCCTGCCAGGAAGTGTCTTTTCAGTTTAACCTCAAAATGTCAAAATATCTCTGTTTCCTAAGTTTCCTGATCAGCTCTTTTCCCAGTGAAGCCTGTTCATAGCAGAAGAAAGAAAAGAAGAGGTTTAGTTTGCTGCAGAAGGCGTCTAAGAGTAAATATTCTAACACTGATTTCAAAAGCTTGGTGATTGGCTGCTTTACACTGATTTTGTGGTACCATGTTATGTTCAGCAGTGATCTTTGGGCCACTAAGTATAAAAACTTCTAAACTTAAAATATATATAGTTGCCAAAAAGTAAGCTTATGGTTGGAATGCACTATATATCGTGCCCAAGAGCTGACAAAAAAGAGCTGAAGGTTTTGATGGCTTTGTGTTCTAATTGGCAAAAGCACAAAGTGTGCACTCCAATTTCAGGAACTGCATCCTGATTTCAACTAAAACATGTTGGTTCAAGACAATTACCTAATTAGTCTTCTTCCACTGTTGCCAACAGATGGAGTATTCATCCCAAACTTAGAGAAAAACAAGACTGACAGTCAATAATATTGTTTAAGAGTTTTTCTAATGTATATTTTTGTTTTGTAATGAGACTAGCTTTCCTTCTCTTCAATCTTTAGTACACAAGGTTGCATTGCAGTTAATCTCTGCTGATAGATTGAAAGAGTAAGAACTACAAGAAATATCTTCTCAGTGTGATCCCAGAAGTCATTCTGCATAAGATTGTACTTAGAAATAAATAAAAATTGTGGACATTTCAACAGCTGAAACAGCTTTTTGGAGTAGTTTTGCTTTATCTACATTAAACAAAGACACAATATATTATTCCTTGTGAAAAAGGAACACATTGAAAGAATTTGTCTCTGTTAATCTCTCATATATAAGCTTTGGAATGAACATAGCAGAAAGAGGCATAATTTTAGAGAGGAGATTTAGATTTTTCTATTGCAAGCCTAATGCCACTAGGGACACAGTAAAACTTAACGAGGATATCAATAATTATTTTTGTACACTGGAGCCAAAACATTTTGCTCCCCACTAGAAACCAGGCTGCAGATAAAGCATACTGAAGTCCCTGTGATGCACAGATTTATACCAGATGGGAATTTCTACCACCTTTTTTAAGCTGGCAATATTAGAGTTTTCAGTATGTCCCTCTTAGGCTTGGGTATGGGTCTTAAAAATACTTCCTTAATCTGCTCCTAAACTGTTTTTTTCCTATATAGGACCTTTTAAAGACTTTTTGGGTAAAACATTATGCGCATTCTTCCCAATAGGACATTTATTTTTATATTTATGTGTAGTAATACATCATATAACAGTAGTAGTAGTAGTAGTAGTAGCATCAGCAATAGTAGCAGTAATATCATTATTATTATTACTGATTTGTAGCACTATTAATGCATATTTTTAAATATTTGTATCTTTATATATACACAAACTTATATGTAAAAACACACATATGTGTATGCAAACATATGTTTGCATGTGTGTTTGTATATAAAGTGTATTTTTATACATATGTGTGTACTTATACCTCTAGAAAAACAGCTATACATACAACCATGTATATACAGATAGATATTAGAGCCCTCAAAGTGCTAAATCCCAGAAAGTGTGTAAAAGTAGACACATAATTCCTATGGCAGCCTAGATTATACCCAGTGCATGATGAGTTGATATTACATACATCTGTGATGTGACAAATCACAGCTTTCTGGGACTCTCAAAGAAAAATAACAACTGTTTTTATTTTGTGCGTGCACAGTATTTAATTGTAAGTATATGGAATTTCTGAAAAAATGTGTTAACATTGGAAGATAAAAGAGCCTGCTGACTTTTACAGAAGAAAGTTACTTCTAACAATGAAATGTTTTGTTTTCTTCCATTTTCATTTCTAAATGACTAATGCAATAAAATAGTAGTAAATTTCAAAATAATTATAACACTACCATGCAATGTAAACCTTGTTGGAAAACAATACATATTATAGATAAAATTCGCCATCAGAGAGACTTTCAATTTGATATAAGTGAGCAGTTTTACATCGTACTTTAATGTGATTTATGAAAACAATTTTTTTACAGAAGTAAAAAGATGTTATTAATGGAAAATGAAAGTATGATAACAAACCTTGGTTTGAGTAAGTGTTCTGCCTCTATCATTTGTACATATGTGTTTATCTGAGAATTTAATTTAAAAAATATTTTCTAACTATCAATTGAAATACTACAAAACCAGATAATTCCATAATAAAAAACAGCTGAATGAAAAAATTATATAAATCCCTACTTAAAATGTGCCTTGAAGAATAAGGATATATTAGATACTCCATACTGTTGCCTTATAAAATGACTTTCATGTTAAAGAAGACGGAAACTATACCACAGTGGGGGAAAAAAAAAAAAAAGGCATACAACTGCAAACATAATTTTCTTACATTTAATTCCAAAGGATATCTCTTTTTCTGCCACTTCATAAACTCTGTAAAGAGCAGAAAAATGCCATGCAACACTGGCAGTAAATAGGCTAACCAGTCTTGTGACCTGTTCACGTTGTGACAGGACTTGCTTGGCTCAAACCAGACAATCGATGGCACCGGCTCTGTTTCCATAGATGGCAAACGGCACATCCTAGTGCACACCCTTAACAGAATAAGAAAACTCTCTGATCTTTGGGGGTGCAAAGAAAGCTTGGTTGCTACTGTGGTTATTCCACATGTTGTTATACACAAAGCATTCCTAAATTTAGTATCTGTCCTGATGCTTCATCTATTTTCCAGTGGTTTCTTTTCCTCCTAACAAGCCAGATCTCCTTCGTGGTAAACTGTTGCTAAAGGAGTTCCACTTGATGTCTTCAAAAAGAGGACACCTGAGTAAAGAGCTAATCCTGGATTCCATCCCATCTCTGGGGGATTGAGGACGAGTTCTACCTGTCAGTAGTGAGCAAGGTGGAAAATGTTATCAGTGTCTGATAGCAGTCATATGCTGAACAGAAAATGCTTGATGTTACTCTCAGAACACTCTGCTACACACTGTGGGGCTGCAGTGTGCAATATCACCTCAGGGATTGCGTGACAAAGGGGAAATGGAAGGAGGATTGTCAGTCACTGCAAAGAAAGTTACCTGAGAGGTGCTTTCAGCTTGGGCAAATCTCTTGGTCTTGCATAATTGATAAGCTATTTTCTTCCAGTCTGACAAACTTTAAGTAATGGCTTTTAGTTTTAAAGGAGTATTTTTGCTCTCTGAAGAAGCACAGAGTTTACAAATTGAGGTAGAAAGTATTGTAACAAGTAGTTGTCTACTACTGTTCAGAGTTAGTTATTTTCATTTGAGAAGAGTGCTGAACAGAAGTCAACAAATACAATTTTCCTTCACATACAATAATAGTCACTTCTGGAGAGATTACGTGGCTGAGGTTCAAACTATATACAAATATTCCTTATTTTACCCCAGGAAGAAGCCTAAAATTCACATTATACAGCTGAGCACTTGGCCTGGTGATGCTGGGGTGGAGGTTTTATAGGCATCAGACTTAACTTCCTTAAGGCTATGACTTCAGCTTTAAGAATAATCAGGAGCACTAATAAATACATTCTGAATCCTAGAGAATTGGGAGTATCTCAGGGGATACTCCGTGCCAAAGACGAAAAGAAACTTTCTTATTTCTCTGGGAAGCAAGAGTAGAGGAATTAGAGGAATGTATGACTTAGAAGCAATATAACTTGTTTTCTTGCCTAATTCTAAGACTAACTCTTTTTTTCAGAGGATGTTACAGTGTTGTGATATACCCTTAATATTTTTCTTATGCAGCAACAACACGAGGAAGCCTTGCTTCCTGGATGATAGTTCCAACTGGAATGCAAACACCGATACTATGTGTATTATGAGACTGAGGTATCTTTCAAAAAGAATAAAAGTTTGGGGTTCTTTTGTTTAATCTTTTTGACGTATTTCAGGAGTACACAGTTGTTTTTCTGAAACGAAAATATAAAAATTTTATTACTGACCAGCAAACATTAACCTGCTCCAAGTGCTTCACAGAAAGATTATCCCAAAATGTTAGTTTTATCAGAGATCGTCTGCCATATATCTTTTTTGTATCTTTTCTTTGAATGAGTGATTTGATGACTAAAGCAGAAGACATTTTCTAAAATTCAATGTCTCTAAAATTCCAGTTATCATTTAACTACAGCAACTATGGATATTTCATTTAGTAAACATTTTCCATTGCTTTTCAGTTATACAGCATTAACTTTTGCAGATATGGCCAATATTCTAACCCACAAATTAAACTGTATTTAATTTTGTGGGTTTTCTCAAACGTCTGATTCTCTAACTGCTTATTTCACTTGCTTCAGGACTTGCTGGTTATCTGAATCAATATGTCTATATTCCTCTTCCTGATCAGAGCTGCTAGTTGATATGCAACTAGTATTCAACTACTGATATTCAACTATTACCTCCAAAAAAAGTAAGGGTTTAAGCAACAAATAAAACTGGTCATTATATTTATCTGAAAAGTGGAGACTTCTTCACTGCAGGAAATGTGTCAAGAACCCTGTGCGGAGAATGAGTGTAAGAGGTATCCTGAAGCTGGAGAAAGCACATTCCCTGGTGCCCTTCAGGACACCTTGGAGGGCCAAGAACTTCCCAAGCACAGGGAAAGCATCACCATCACTGTTACGACTTTCTAAACTATCATTTCTCTTGTAGATATTGTCTTTTAGCAGTTTGTAACATGTCCCTGGTTAAGCATTAATAGTGAAAAGCCAGAATTATTGTTTTGGTTGCGAACTTTTATAAACATGAACTGATAGCAAAATATAGATGATTTAACAGATTTTACAAATATTTCAACCAAAACGTTCACATTAGTTATCTGTTCATAGGCATTAGAGTTTCTATTATGCAATAATTACTTTAAAGAAAGCCAGCATATCCTATGAAAGAAAGTTTGCAGATAACAAGAAGAATACATGTTTAACTACTGTATGTATTTTAACATGAGTTCATGTTTGTTTGTTTGTTTGTTTTTCTCCATATTCATTGAACTCTGCTGGCAAGCTTTAGAAAACCTAAAATAAATGTAAACAGAAACAAACCCAGTTCCTCTATGCAATTCACATCTGCCAAGATTTTGTATACATCACTCAGATTTCTGTGCACCCTGTAAAAGGAGGTAGCTGCAGAGTTTTCTGTAGATCATTCTAAATTGAGAACTTTTCAAAACACACTGAAACATTTCCTTACTGCTGGCTTGCAAAATTCATCCATTCATTCATTCATTCATTCATGTACTATATGTACTTGTACTAAATTTAGGTAGCCATGAAAATGATGATAACATTATAAAACCCACAATTATTTTGCAATTACTAAAATAATTTATTGCTAAGGATATGTATTTTAAAAAAGGTTGAGTGCAGGTGATTTTGGTATATTCTGCCTGAGGCTCTGAAAGTGCTTTTTGGACATTAATGCTTCCTCACAAGACTGCAACAGAGACTGTAAATTATTTTCCTCATTTTGTCACAGAGTAAGCACTATACATTCTGTTAGATGACGGAACCATTGCATTATTTTGTGACGAAAAGTTTCTTCATCAGAACAGAAGCTTTTAAATTTTTTTTCCCCCCTTCACCTGGGAGGATGCCATTTTGGCCAATTCTGGTACTCTAGGTTTGCATGTAGAAATAAGATAAATAGAGCTTCATGATTCTGTTTGATTCAATCTCCTTCTTCATGTCTCTTTTAAAGACATTTTACTGCCTATGAATAAAAATACACATATTGCTGGGTTTTCTTAAAGAAGAAATGGGAACACCCCCCCTCCCATCACACAAGACTTTTCAGAATGAAACAATTGTGACAAGATATGAACTTTCCTCATTGCTGTCTTTTCAACAATGTAATAAACAGCTTTCCTCTTTAACAGATGAAACCTGAAAACATTCTATAAAAAAGAATCATAATTTTATGTTTCCTAGCTTTTAGCTGCAAGTGCAGGGGAAAGAAATCATAATCTCTGGGCTCTGACAAATGATGATCATTGACATTATTATAATGTCTAAGAATTTCAGCCGTGTAACAGACCATTATCATTGCAGACTGCAACACTCACAGGTGGTCTTTATCTTGATATTCTTAAATCTATAATATACACTTAAGATAAGAGGAAACGGATTGTTACAGGCAGATGGAAAAATGCAAGGGAAAATGAGATGATGGCATTAAAAACAGCAGATAGTAGTAGTTATCTATTTTCCAAACTTCAACACAGCATCACAGCAAAGGAGAGTATTAGGGTGGATTTTGAAGGAGAATGTTAACATATCTTTGTGAAAGTTCTTTCTAGCAGTAGGGACACCACAAAAGAAAGCTGAAAATTATTTTTTGATAACTTGCACCATGTAAGTGAAGCATTCATTTGACAGAAGAAGAAAAGATCTGAAATAGGTCAAATGCAGATTAGCCTACAAGTCTAGATGGGCCACCTATTCATAGATGAGCATGGAGAATAAGACCTGCAAAAGAAATCAAAGGAAACAAGTAATAATATGGATTTAAAGGGCAGCATAAAAGGATCAGATTCCAAATGAGAAAACAGAGAATCCAGTGGATTCCTTCCTACCCCAGAGTCTAAAAATGACAACTCCACCTCAGATCAGTCTCACCACGTCCCATATTTTAAATATTTTACATTCCAGGCAGATGCAGGCTTGGTCTGCTCATAGCCTTCACCAGCCAGATGAAACTCTACCCTGAATTGAAAGGCCAGATATTTGAGCTTCTCACTCACACTGCCAGGTATGGCTGCCTTTCTGGCTAAGCTGACATCCAATAATATCCAAGAACCAATGCTGCCATCCATATGGATAGTGGAGGAGGTGGTATTATGCTTCTTCTGAAGAGATGATCTAGACACACCATAAAAGTCCTGACTATCTAATGCTGAGGTTACATTTGATTTTGCCTGCAAAACAGTTGGCTAGTACTATCAGCACTCCATCAAAAGCATGCATATTATTTGCCTCCCATCCAATGGCAGATAATAGCAATGCAACTGTCACCACTTGTCAGAGCGGGAGGGTTTGACTTGATTTAGAGATCGTAAGTTGGATCACTGCAGGGGAATCACTTCTACTTCTTGACAGGTGGCAAGGTGCTTCCTTGACTCCCTATGGACTAACTAGTTTGGTATAAATATAGGAGGAAGTATCTGCCAAAAGGCAATTCGGGGTTTCCATAGGTGTGTCCTACCTGGCAGCTGAAAAAGAATTCAGCTTTTCTCTTCACTACACTAATAAATATGCTTCGTAACTGTTTCTCTCTTTCATACTTTTTCACTGATTTCGTCAAGCTACTTAGTTTGACAGAATGGAAAATGTCATTTGGAGTTCTCTGAGGTCGCTGTAAGGGGAATGGAAAAGCATTTGGGCAAACTGAGAATATTACCACGTGAAAGACCACCCTTGTGTTGGAAGCAGAGCAGAAGTTGCCTTGCATTTTGCTACAAGAGCAGGTGCTGCCAGGAAGCCACTTACAAGTGAATACCAGGTTAGATGAAGCTGCAGAGGCTTATGGAGAGAGAATGAGTAAGCACAGAGTTGTAAAGGAAGCAACCATATTAACCCATAAAGATGACCCATAAGTAATTAGAGGGTTTAGAATGTTTACTCAGTTATGTTCTTTAAAAAAGCCCAAGCAAACTCTATGGAGCAATGTGACTTTCAGATTTATACATATATGCCCACAGAAACACACAAACAAAGCCAGTGAGGGTCCAGAGTTCATAAGGGTAAAGAGGTTTCACAATATTTGTTGGCTGACTATTTGATATATCCACATGTGTGAGAATAAAGATGTGTGGTCAGCAGCACAAAGTTTATGTGTGTAGTTTTTCAGTTATTGAGTATATAATTTAATTTATCAAGTACATATTTGATAGAAATATCAATAGGATTGATTTGCAGCAGAAAACATGAAGCAAAGTTTAAAGAAATGTATAATTTATGATCATCACTGCCACTGAAATCCTTATTTACATTGGCACTTATCATTTTATTTAAATGAATTCTAATATAAAGCAAAGGATATATATGGTTAATACTAAGCATACATGATACTGCTAAAATTTAAAAGGCCTCACCCACCCAAATGTTTAACTAACTTCCAATTTTGATTGCTTTTCATGGAAACTCTATTGGATGCTATTGAATACAAAAGTATAATCCATTAACTCACACACTATGGTACTCTGACTAATTCAGAGAACATAAAAATTTTCCATGTTTTTTGCATCTAGTTTTACTTGTATCTTAAAACTGTGGAATTGTTATTGTACTCCAGAGGGTCATGGATGCTAAGAAATGCTTTCTTGTTTATTCCTTTTTTGAAACTTTTAGTCAGAAAGCTTTTACAGAATTGAAGACTTTAGTTATGAAAGTCTTGCTTCTGATAGGAAAAGTCCATGCTTTGTTACTGTATTCTTCTTTGGACAATGAACCTGGAATCCCTGAATTCCTCTTTATAGTGGCAAATTCGAATATTTAAGACCCTGAAGGAGTCTATTACTACCTTGGTCTGCAAATGAAAGTGCTGTAAACATGAGCTTGGGTTGTGCATATTTCATGGTGAGAGCAGATTCTTGTATTTGGAGTGGTTAAGCAAATTGCATACCCCATCTTGCATCAATACTAATAGGAAAAATATATGAAAGGTATAAATTGAAGTTTGCAGGTGAAGCTGCAGAAATCAAATGAGCTCAAATGTGCAATTTATGTGAACAATCTGTTTGTGATACTAAAATGACAGTTTTTCAACCACTCCAATGGACTCCTTATAAGAAACGTGGATCAATTTAAGCTTTAATCTCTATTCCTACACACTGGACTTCTTCCATTTCCCTTTCTAGCATGTCAAAGCTGACACTGGTAAAAGATGCTCTGCGGGATTCTTACACGTGCCTCATTTTCCACCCTTTTCCATCCTGTGCTCCTTATCTTCCTTTCACAGTATGAGACTGGTGTGAGCTCTTTTAAGAGAAGTGAATTTACCTTGATTTAGTCCCTTTTGCTATAAAGGGATGGTAAACCTTGCTTTAAGGCTTTCTTATGGACAGCTACACTCCACTGTTAGAGTGTGCTGGTCTCTTTACACTGACACTATGTTTATTAAACACAGACTTCTGGACTCTGATACCCAGGACCAAATTTCAGTCCATGGTTTCCTAGTGCAAGGTTTCCTAGGTTTCCTTTCCCATTGGCATCTTCCTTAACTGTTGGTTCATGAGGCCAGGTGAAGGAGGAAGTATGGTGTCTGCACAGTGTTTTTGGCAAATGCAGCCCATATCTCTGAGTTCTGGGCAGTGAGTGATAAATTCGGGTTATACTTCTTCATTCCACATTACCGTGGGGCTTGTCCAGAGTGGGTAGGTATCCTGGAAAGGAGTAGTTCTTCAGATTATTAACATGAGATATATAAATAGATCTGCAACTTAAGGGCAAATTACTGAAATAAGCAGTGGAGAGAGACAGGTATTTTCAGAGATGGATGGAGAGTGAGAAATTATTCAAAATGCTCTGTGCTGCCTTTGGAAACTTTTTGACTCACAAAGGAGAGGAAGCACCTTAACAGCTGCACGAATGAGGGATGAAGATATATCCAAAATCCTTCAGAGCTTTGAAGAAACAGCCCACAGCACATCCATTGGTAAGAGGGATGGGTGAAAAGGTCATGTGCCAAGTATTGGGTGCAAGAGCTTTGAGTTTTTCTTAAAATACTGCAGTGCATTACTGACCAAGAATAAACAGTGCTTTGTCATCTCCCCTGGGGGCCAGGCACTAATCTGTGACATTAATCTGTACATAACGAAAAGAAGGTAGATAGACAGCCAGGGCTCGTCTGCTTTGCTCATATTTCTGGCTTTTTTTCTGAACTGTAAAAAGAGAGACAATCCTCCTTGCAGAGGCAGCATGGCCCATAAAACTCATCACAAAACCTTATGTTCTTGAGCATTAACCATGAATAATCATTTAAATGCTAAACAACAATGGAGATTGACCTCAAATTTAAAAAAAAAAGCTTTGAAGTAAAGTATTTACTAGATGCCAAGATATTGCACATTCTCAGTGGTAAAGCTATGTTATTATTCAGTCAATGTAAGTGAAGAATAAATACTTCCATTGATTACTGAAATTTATAAACCAAAATCCTACGAAAAGAAAATTTCAGACCCTAACTGACATAATGAAATATGAAAGTGAAACTGTGTTATCAGAGTAACAAGCAGGGATTTTTCTTTTCTCGTTCTCTGCTGTTTTGCAGGGCAACACCACTTAGACACACCCCAGTGCCAGGAAGGCCATGGAGCAGCTCATCTTGAGTGCCATCACACGGTACATGCAGGACCAGGTGATGCGCAGATGTGGCACTTGGGGACCGGTTTAATGGTGGACTTGGCAGTGCTGGGGTAACGGTTGGACTCAGGGATCTTAAAGGGGTTTTCTCCATCATAAATGATTCCATGAGTCTAAAGCATCATCTACCCTAGAGCTGAGTAAAGAACGACAAAGCAAGGAACTGCATTTTGTTTCAAACTTGTGTATGTCTCTTCTAGTTTNTAACTGACATAATGAAATATGAAACTGTGTTATCAGAGTAACAAGCAGGGATTTTTCTTTTCTCGTTCTCTGCTGTTTTGCAGGGCAACACCACTTAGACACACCCCAGTGCCAGGAAGGCCATGGAGCAGCTCATCTTGAGTGCCATCACACGGTACATGCAGGACCAGGTGATGCGCAGATGTGGCACTTGGGGACCGGTTTAATGGTGGACTTGGCAGTGCTGGGGTAACGGTTGGACTCAGGGATCTTAAAGGGGTTTTCTCCATCATAAATGATTCCATGAGTCTAAAGCATCATCTACCCTAGAGCTGAGTAAAGAACGACAAAGCAAGGAACTGCATTTTGTTTCAAACTTGTGTATGTCTCTTCTAGTTTCATCATTGCTTTCCAGAGTACAATTTTTATTCCTCCCTTCTGAGAGTTAACATCTAATTTCTTGATAGTATAACAAATATACTCTCATAAAATCTATTTCCGTTTTTTGGACTTCTTGCCAGAATTTAATACTAATGTTTATCAACTCTTTCCAATCCCCCTTGCATGAAACAGAGAAAGGGTGATCCAAACTTTTCTACTGNTTTCTAGCATGTCAAAGCTGACACTGGTAAAAGATGCTCTGCGGGATTCTTACACGTGCCTCATTTTCCACCCTTTTCCATCCTGTGCTCCTTATCTTCCTTTCACAGTATGAGACTGGTGTGAGCTCTTTTAAGAGAAGTGAATTTACCTTGATTTAGTCCCTTTTGCTATAAAGGGATGGTAAACCTTGCTTTAAGGCTTTCTTATGGACAGCTACACTCCACTGTTAGAGTGTGCTGGTCTCTTTACACTGACACTGTGTTTATTAAACACAGACTTCTGGACTCTGATACCCAGGACCAAATTTCAGTCCATGGTTTCCTAGTGCAAGGTTTCCTAGGTTTCCTTTCCCATTGGCATCTTCCTTAACTGTTGGTTCATGAGGCCAGGTGAAGGAGGAAGTATGGTGTCTGCACAGTGTTTTTGGCAAATGCAGCCCATATCTCTGAGTTCTGGGCAGTGAGTGATAAATTCGGGTTATACTTCTTCATTCCACATTACCGTGGGGCTTGTCCAGAGTGGGTAGGTATCCTGGAAAGGAGTAGTTCTTCAGATTATTAACATGAGATATATAAATAGATCTGCAACTTAAGGGCAAATTACTGAAATAAGCAGTGGAGAGAGACAGGTATTTTCAGAGATGGATGGAGAGTGAGAAATTATTCAAAATGCTCTGTGCTGCCTTTGGAAACTTTTTGACTCACAAAGGAGAGGAAGCACCTTAACAGCTGCACGAAGGAGGGATGAAGATATATCCAAAATCCTTCAGAGCTTTGAAGAAACAGCCCACAGCACATCCATTGGTAAGAGGGATGGGTGAAAAGGTCATGTGCCAAGTATTGGGTGCAAGAGCTTTGAGTTTTTCTTAAAATACTGCAGTGCATTACTGACCAAGAATAAACAGTGCTTTGTCATCTCCCCTGGGGGCCAGGCACTAATCTGTGACATTAATCTGTACATAACGAAAAGAAGGTAGATAGACAGCCAGGGCTCGTCTGCTTTGCTCATATTTCTGGCTTTTTTTCTGAACTGTAAAAAGAGAGACAATCCTCCTTGCAGAGGCAGCATGGCCCATAAAACTCATCACAAAACCTTATGTTCTTGAGCATTAACCATGAATAATCATTTAAATGCTAAACAACAATGGAGATTGACCTCAAATTTAAAAAAAAAAGCTTTGAAGTAAAGTATTTACTAGATGCCAAGATATTGCACATTCTCAGTGGTAAAGCTATGTTATTATTCAGTCAATGTAAGTGAAGAATAAATACTTCCATTGATTACTGAAATTTATAAACCAAAATCCTACGAAAAGAAAATTTCAGACCCTAACTGACATAATGAAATATGAAACTGTGTTATCAGAGTAACAAGCAGGGATTTTTCTTTTCTCGTTCTCTGCTGTTTTGCAGGGCAACACCACTTAGACACACCCCAGTGCCAGGAAGGCCATGGAGCAGCTCATCTTGAGTGCCATCACACGGTACATGCAGGACCAGGTGATGCGCAGATGTGGCACTTGGGGACCGGTTTAATGGTGGACTTGGCAGTGCTGGGGTAACGGTTGGACTCAGGGATCTTAAAGGGGTTTTCTCCATCATAAATGATTCCATGAGTCTAAAGCATCATCTACCCTAGAGCTGAGTAAAGAACGACAAAGCAAGGAACTGCATTTTGTTTCAAACTTGTGTATGTCTCTTCTAGTTTCATCATTGCTTTCCAGAGTACAATTTTTATTCCTCCCTTCTGAGAGTTAACATCTAATTTCTTGATAGTATAACAAATATACTCTCATAAAATCTATTTCCGTTTTTTGGACTTCTTGCCAGAATTTAATACTAATGTTTATCAACTCTTTCCAATCCCCCTTGCATGAAACAGAGAAAGGGTGATCCAAACTTTTCTACTGTGCTTTTTATTCTTTTGAGAGAAAAAAAATCTTAAGCATTCCCAAATGTTCTGGTAGACCTAAACATTGATCTCCTGTTTTCTGAAATGCAGAGGCAGCACAGTACTAAGATTCAAGCAGATATTGATCTTATTTCAACACCCAGCTCCAAGAACTCTGGACCAGAATAAACCCAAAGGTGATTTGAGCAGACACCTTCATTTATATCTCGCACCTCTGTAAGTTCAGCAGGTTACTCCTATGAGGCCAGAATCTATGCATTGAAATCCACAGCACTCTGTGCAGAACAGTGGATTTGGACCTACAAATTGTCTTTAAGTTTTGCTGCTTAAAGATATCACAATCTGCTGAGTGATTCCTCTGGTCTACAGCACTACTCCTGAGGTGGAACACATCAAATGTCCTGGGATATTTGGGTACCTGGTAAGAGGTTTGCTTTTTTCAGTGAAGATACAGTCACAAATACTAGGAAGGCTATATCTACGATGTGAACACATGTACATGTCTGTTTCAAAGATTACCCTGTCTGTTACTGATTGTGCTGAATGACTTAAGTGCAATTAATAAATGACATAATCTGCTCAGGTTTTCACATTTCTGTCTGCACTTTAACTACATTTGTAATTAGCATATTTTCTACTAATTTCATCTATAAAATTATTATATTAATACTGAAATAACAGTATAACCTTTCACTCAAAAAGAGCACATCTGAACTTTGAAAATCCTCTTCCTATTAGCCAAGAGATACACTCAAAAACAGGGAAAAATAAGACCGTCTATGAAGGCAATTGGTCACAAAGAGTGGTTACACAAAAGCATTTTGCCTATGTCTAAACCTTGGACAACTGAAACTTATCCTTTCTATTAATGCTAGTCAAGTAATATGACTGTGCCTATCTCACATGTTTAAGTGAACAACAATAAATCAAAGAAATGATCTTTCAAAAACTGCAGAGTAACCACTTTCCATTATTCTGCAAAATAGACTTAGGTATTGTTATCTTAGCTTTCAAAGCTACTGACTTAAGCAGGGGAAGATTCATTAATAATGCATTCTGACTTCACAGATTTTATACAAATTTTTCAGTTATCTCCATACATTAAGAGCATGGGAAGAACTTACAAAAAAAGAAGACCCCTCGGGAAAATAAATCTTACATACTTAGCAAATGTATCTGAGAGCTACACTTTGAATTCATGCTTATGATATGTGCTATTACATCTGCTTAGGCAGCAGTTAAAATCTAATTAATATTTAATTGCGATTACACAGAGAAGGTAGAAAATTTAACCTTTTTGGCCAATGGTGGGTCTCTGACAGCTTTAGATAGAGTCTGTTTTTAATGGGTTTGTTGTTTATTTAATCTGTTGTTCTATTATTTCCACTGAAAAATATCTCACTGATCCATGAATAACTTTGACATCTTCTTTTCTTCCCTTTGACTTTTACTTACGCTGGTATTACTAGCAAATACATAAGGACTGTTTGCACACAGGAGCCTTCTCTGCTGCTGTGAAAGGCTCTTCAATACACAGAAGTAGGAAATAAGCAGTTACCCAGAAGAATATGTATTTTCTTGTTATTCACTTAAACAATGTGTTTTGTGATATCTTTGATTTGAAGTAAAATTTGTTGTTATAATCTCATCCATTTTTTTTCTTTTAAGGTTTAAAATCAAATGGATTTTGAAAAGTACAAAGTACTTGATGTTGGTTAAATTGTGGGTGTTTTGTTGTTGTTCACATTTTAAAATTCATATTTTATTGAATGAAATGAAACGTGAAATGACCCTTATATAAAGTAAAGGTGTGTAGCTACAATGTATTGTACATCTATTTCATTGATCTTCAAACCTTGATCTGGATCTATAGAGAATTTCCAAAAATGTAACTACAATGGAAGAATGTGGAGCATAGTCGTTCACAATTTAAAGTCAATAACTGAATAACTACTTTAGAAGTTCTAAGGGATCTTCTTTTAGCCACCACTTTGTTTCTTTCTTATAAATACAATAATTCTACCTCTGTGAATGAGCACAAGAACACGTGGTAGCTGTCAAACATCAGCCAATACCACAACTGTGCGTGAATTGTAAGTGAATTGTGAGTGAATTGAAAGTGAATTGTAAGCTGACACACACACACAGGAGCCATGCTTGTACTGCTGTTCAAAGACAAACTATTGCAGCATAAGCAAGAGACACACAAGAAAGTTATGCAAATGGGAACACAGAGAACATGTTTTGAAAGAGGTTCTTCTTTTTTTCAGCTGTTCTGAATAATAACTGCAAAAATATGACATATCTACTAAACATAATGCGTGTCAGTAAGCAGCAATATAAAGATGTAATTTAAATATTTACCTCTTTTTAAGAAATGTGTTAGGTAAAATAAAAAAAATAGAAGAGGCATCTCAACCTAAAAAAAATGCTGAAAATGGATTGCCTTGGTGGAACTCAGTAGCCAGATAAACCAAAAAAAAGGCAAATAACAAGAGGACAATTAACAACACTCAAAAATGGGACTCCTTTTACAATACAGTACTGGTTTCAAAGACATGACAGAACTTATGAAAAGTTTAATTTGAAGTCACTGGAAGTTAGTCTTAAAGCAGGAAATTATTAAATGTAATTATTTTCTTTTTTACTTGAGGGTGGTGGTGTTGGGAGGGGGGTATTTTACCTCTTCACAACAGAATGAGCAGGAAAAAGAGCCCAAATATTCCATAGGTCAGTGAGAAACCTGAAACCTGATTGTACCCTTACAGAAATTAATTTTCAAGTGTGTATTTATATATTTTTTTTAATTTGGGAATTAGTATGTTCAAAAATACACAGGTCTCTGTTTTGTCACCCTGATAATACTTTTGATTTAGCTTTTGATTTTTTTTTGAGTTATTCCAAAGAGGGAAAGTTCATAACAGTTACTGCCAACAGGTAGATGAGGGTGTTCCTACCCATGCTTGGTGCTGATTCTCATCCCATTTGACTTTTAACAACATCACAGTGGTAGCACTCGGCATTTCTGTTCCCTGCTCATCCCATGCATGCACAGGCCAGCAATTGCAATGTCTTTTCAGTGACCAAATACTATGGATTACCAAGGATATAGTCCCAGGAAGCACATTTGTGAATCTTTCACAAGATAAGGCTGAGCACCATGCCTCTCCTCTGGGCTTTCTGAGGAGATTTGATTTGGCCTCCTGGCCCTGAAAAATGCATGGCTTTTAAACAGATTTCCCGAGAGAGACACCTTAAAAGCAGCTTTTCTTGAGATGGAATTCAGGATTCTGAGAAAAAAAAAAAAAACAAAACAAAACAAAACAAAGTGTAACCCAGCAATGTGAGATCTGCTTTTAGGGATTTTAGTGAGTTGGCTGTAAATCACAAAGTTCTAGCTTCCTGACAGAGCTGTCCAGTGCCAAGTCCAAGAGCCTCCAAACCTGGGCTTTAGTGCGGGCTGGACAGTACAGGGTACAGCCTGGCCTGTGCAAAAAGCACAAAAGCCTCAGCAGCCACTAGATAATTTTTAAGTCCTTTTTTACTTGTTTATGCACAGTCTGAGGGCACACACATATGGTCACTGAGGCACAGGCACATGTCTATATTTTAGGTGTGCTAAGGATAGTGGTAGAATGTTACCAATGAGATGTTTCATGACTTGCATGCCCACCCAAACATCTACCACCACCAACACTGATGCTTCAACATTATTTATTATCAAACTTCCTGCACAAAGGACTAAGGTAGGTCAGAAAATGATCGTGTGACCTAGGCCATGGCTGTCTCATCCTTAATGTCCTTAAGAGCAGAGGATGCCCCAGAGGTAAAATTCCGTCATAACCTGTGGCAGGACTGTGTTTCTCTCCTTCCCTGCTCCTTGTTCAGGTTATTGCATTCTACCCAAACCATCTAAGGACCCAGAATCTCACCATTTGTGTTGCTGAGGAGCAGCTTTATTGCAGCAATGGGGAAAGAACAAATCTAACTTTTGTGATCCCAGCTCCTGGTAGGGTGGGAAAGAAAGGGTTATTGCTTTAGATATAGGGAAAGCAAAGAGGCACAGAACAAGGCCAGCCTGCAGGTAGAGCACAAGATGCAAGATGTTTGGGTCACAAAATTGCTTCAGCAAGTCTGGTATCTTTCAGCTAATGCAAATTTAAAATCTCTGTGCTACCACCTGTTTGATAGATTGCTTGTCACTAGTTTAACAGCTTTCTGAGACAAACTATAAAACAAATAATAAAAGAACAGCTTCAGAGACAGTCATATAGTCAAAGAAAGCAATAGGAGTGGAAACAGGATAAGAAAAGAAATCTCTTCAGGGTGATGACAAAACACACTGTGAACAATATGGTGAAAATATCCACCCCTCACTGTTACTGAGCAGCTCATATACACAGCAAATCGTTCATGGAAGTCAGTAGCTACCCACCTCACACAAATATTAAGAGATGAAAAGGAGGTGGGGCAAAAACATTAAATACTTTTGAAGGAAAAATGTACCACTGTGCAATTGTTGATTCTGATGATTTAAAATACGAAATTGTTGAATACTTTGACAGCATAGCTCATCTATAAAAATAGAAATACAGTATTACAGTGTTAACTACTGAATTATGATTTGTTGAGCCTTTAGAGTGACAGGCAGTTTCTGTAGCTTTTACTCATGAATGGCCATGTTGGACTTCTCTTCCTCAGGATACTAAGAGATAATACTACAGACAGATTGTGTGGCCCTTTACAAAGCAGGTGGACGTGTTTGCCACCAAAAGAGAGACTTTGGCATGAGGTTCAGTGAGAGTAACAGCAGGCAGACTTTCCTGGGTAGAGTTGGAATGTTTTACCAGAATGCCTCTGTTACCCCCACGTGCACAGATGGAGGTGTCAGCATCCTGTGTGAGATGATCAAACCGAGGACACACTAAAGGGGGTCCCCGTTTGCCCATGGGGATGGCAACCTGAGCTAAGCAAGAAAAACAAGCAGATTAAGGTAAGCCTACAAGGAATTCTTTTCCCCATGTTTTCCACCCAGTTTATTTTACTCTTTCATCAGGAATTAGGTATAGTTCTCAAGAAAACATTTCCATTACACAGCCTAAAAGTATCTATGGGTTTAAAGAAAATCCTTGTGCACGTTACACATGGAAATGATGCTTCAAATCAAACTGTTTTCTTTAGGTTATGAAGAGAAAATTTTGCTAAAAGATGGAAGACTTTAAGGTTTTATTTAATATTAAAACCCAGAGTCTCATATAAAAGAGCAACCTTTGCTGCACAAGGGTGTACAAAGAAGTATTTTATATCCCCATGATTTGGGACATAGGAATTAGAAAATCCCTAAGCTTTTCTTATATAAGGGAAGGAATTTTGTCAATGCATCTGGGGAAGCACTTTTCAAATGCTGGGGACAAAAGTGAATAGAAAATTATTTTTCCAAGGAGGGGCAGGATACCCAGAGCGTTTCTAATGTCTTTCCATGGTTCATGAGCAGTAGAGCTTCATGTCCCAAGTTTTCCCAGCACCAGCATGATAAGTGAGCTTTCTATCTTCCTTTGACTCAGATTTTTATTCTGCCTGAAGAACACACCTATCACATACTGCGAGTCAATCGAAGGTTGTTGTCCTCCCCGCCTCTTTTCTCAAAAATCATCATGGCATCATGTCCTTAGATCATATTTTAAGAACGCATTCCTCATCCTATGAAAATCATAAAATATCATGGAAAATATATAATATGGACAAACTATATGATAGCTGTTCTACCTTCAGACATGCACAGGAAACCATAAAAGCTATGTGTTAAAAATTAAAAGAATTTATAAGTATTTAATTAAAGCCCATTTTCTAACTGTGTTTTTTAAATAACTTTTTACTGTTGGAGGACATTCCACAATAAGTAGCCACACTGAAATAACTGATGATTCCCATTGTGTTTTTGCACTATACTGCTCTGATGTGAGCTCTTTATCCCCATAAAGGTGCTTTCCTGACAACTCAATGATTAATGGAAAAGAGGTGAGTTGTTAAATATTTAGCTTTCCTGTCTTGTATTCTCTTGACAGAGATCTGTAAGAGCCACACATACAAAAAAATCCTTTGAAATGTTGCACTTTTGATTTTCTAAACCTTTTCAGAAATCAAAAATGGAAAAAAAACACTCCAGTAGTTTTATATGCGGTGAAAACATCAGAAAAGCTAAGAACTCATTATTACGTGTTCATTTATGTTTCAATCAGGAAGAGTGTTACCAGTAAATATAATATTCTCAACACTATCTCCCATAGATTTTAATGGAAAAATATTTCCCATTTTTCAAACCCTGCGGGCATAAGAGCAAATGACTACTTAACCATGATTTTCTTGTTTCCTTCTATTTTAAGATATGTATTTTGATTTTAAAAATATGACTTTATAATGGTTGTCCTATTCTATTTAGACACTTAGACACAAGCAGCACCCATGTTTCTCATTCTGACATATCTTTGACATTGTGCCTCATAGGTGCGCTGCTGCAACCAAATCTCAGGCTGTGGGGCACTTTTTCATCAGCATTTTTCAAAATAAGTTGTTACAGGGACACTGAAGAAACTCCTCCCAACTAATTACATCATTAACCTAAAAAGGGACATCTCTATGCAAAGCACTGATTACTTATTGGTAACTCTGCAATGGATCCTTCTGCTCTTTTCTGACAAGGGATAGCCCTGAATGTGTACCGTAAAAGTGGAAGTGTGGCAGAGAAGGGAAAGCCACTTGACTACAGTAGACCACCAGGCTCACTGAGGACGTGTCCCTATCTCCCAAACCTGGCCCATCTTGGGAGGTGACAGTAATTCCTTTTCTCCAACCAACCCAAGCCTTTGCCTCTCTGTGAGGACTGAAAAATGAATGTTGGTGGTCTACAGTTAGAGCCCATGTAAAAGCCTTGCCTGGGGAGTTAATGAATTGGATTCACACAAATGACCCCTGAGGGAAAAAAAAATTATACATTCCTAGCTGTTCCAATCAACTGAATCAAAACTTTAATGAAGAATTAGCTCCTGGAAGTTCCAGGACTCAGGTTATCAAAGCTTTGTCAACACAACAAATTGCCTGATTAAATCTCTTTTTTATCTAAGAACTGTTTGTGTGTATCAGTGGGTGAATGAATATATGTGAAGGTGCAGGGGTGGATACTGAAACGTCAGGAACAGACTCTCTACTTGATTATAATTTCAAAACTACTTCTGGCCTCTAAAGGCATTCCTGTTCTGCTTGGATTTGATGATTGCACAGATTTTGCTAGCAAGCACAGAAAAATGTGAGCAACAGAGAGAATTTGGCACAGACTATCACGGACCGATACAGAACCAAATGCAATTTCCCATGGTCAACATAGTCCAGAGAGCTACAGAGAAACAAGAAGGCAAGCACACTCCTGTCAAAGCTAGTGCTGAACTCTCCCAGATAGGATCTACATCATCCTCCACAGCTGATTTTAGTCATGAGCAGTCATTCTCACAAATCTTATGTTACAGTAATAAGCTTAAAACTGACAAACAATAGTTAAGATAATTTTTCTTTCTTTTTCTCCTATTTTCTTATACATGCATCCTATTTTCTGATACTTACGCTTATTGAAATCTGTTTTTATGTATAAGTATTCAACAGAAACACAACTGGATAACTATATACCCATCATGGTGGTATAATATAATTCACACATTAATATATTTCCTGCAACAGAATTTATTTACATTTCTTTCAGTTCTCATTTAAGAAACAGAAGAAATTAGTAGTAGCCTTGCAGGCTGACATTAACTTAATTAGAATATTATTAAGGAATCTCTCACTTAATATCTATTGTAATCCTGATATCATGAACAAGACAGATTCTTTCCGCCCTTTCATTACAGTCATAACCCAGCCACACACTACAAATCCTCCTTTTTTTCTGCATTTAGCTGCTGCTTGTAGCACAGTCCAGTACCCCAAAGACAGAGTCTGTGCATTTCCCTTTCCTCTGCCACAACATGGAGACTATGTGTTGTCCTAATGATATTCTCATAATGGACTGTGGCTGTGTTGCACCCCATGATTCCCTCCTCCTTTTCTGCTGTTTGCCTGTATTTACTTGTTTTAACTCAACCCCTGCAGAGATTTCATGGGCTTCCTGCATTCCAGCTGGCTCATGCCTGAACCTCTGGTTTTGAACAGGCTGGATTTTTCATTTTGCTGGAGGCTCGCAGTTTATGCCTGTTACACCTACACATAATCTACTTATTTCTTGCACTAATTGCCACCCATCTTTTTCTGCTTTCTCAGAGCCAGTTGTCTGGCTAGAGGTCTTTGAAAGACATTTCAAATGACTCTGAAGTTATTTCTAAAGTTTAGGTTGTTCACTGAAATTTGACCAGAACACCAGACATGATATATTGGAAGATTTCTAAATATCAGAATTCTCAATAAAAATCAGATGTGCTAAAGTCAGTAGTATGCATTTCAGTGTCATTCATATCAGACTGATTACTTATAAGCTAATCCCTTCCAGAAGTAAGGTAGTGTTCTCTGTGCTGCTGAAACATCAGGAGGCTTTGGCCTGCAAATAATGGGTTCATTTGGGATCAGTGTGGAGCAGAGTTCTAATAAACACTGCTTTGAAATCTGTACTCTCTACACATAGTGTTTACTGCACATTTGCATGTGAAAGATTTTCTCTACATTTTATTTCCCATTAAAATTGGCAATGTGGTAGATGGTGGATGCACCCAAACACATGGTCTGATTCCTTGAAAAGCTGCTGAAATTCCAAATGAAAGCTATACTAAGCAGCATATTTTTGGATCTCAGTGCAAGGAGTCATTCTGAGATTACACCATAACCTGAGAGAGTTTTCAGCATCCAAAGATGCCAATCAAATGAAAACTACAAAGGCTCACTGGTAGCTACCACCTTTGTAGAGTCCTGTGGGATGCCTGGCAGTTGTAAAATGTCTTCGAATAAGAAGGGCATTGAATAGACTGTGTAGAATTTTTTACCTATCCTATTAATTTTTAGGGACACCTTTACTGTATGGAATGAGTTTGGTCTTCTTTGCCTTTCTTCCTGTTCTTGGCTGGGAAGATAGTGGTAAGGGAATGAGGAAGAAGGCAATGTCCACTACAGGGTTTAGACATTTATAGGGTTCATGGAGTGCACTGAAGAAGGAGGGACTAAGGAGCAATAGCTGTAACCTAAAGCTCTTTCCAAGGAAAGAGCAAAACTATTATTGCTGTTGTGGTAGCAGCTGCCATGACCAGGTGTGGCTCTACAGAGTTCATACACAGCAGAATAGAAGTATTTCCTCAAGAAATTTGCACTTCTTGTGACAAAGAAAGATACAGAAAATCATGAGGAGACTGTGAATCAAACAAGTTTTAATCATTTCGGTCACATTTCGTCCTTGTCTGGCCATCACCAAAAAATGTATTTCATAAATAAGTGGTCTTTAAGAGGATGACATTTGTCTTAGGTATATCTGCCATGCATGAAACGCACTAGTCAGTGTTAGAGGATTCTTGATGTTCATAGTTCTTGAATTTCTGATCAGGTAAGGTAAGGATGTGGGAGGATGAAGATGCTTCTGAGATAATGATTTTGTCTTGTTCAATGACTCACTTTTATGGAGGATACTGGGGAAGGAGAAACTCACTTCTACTCCCAGGGTATTTGGGTGAAACTTCAGCAGGAGAGAAGTCCCTCTCATTACAAGAACTACCACTTGTGAAGACTTCGCTGTTCCAGAAAATGCCCTTTCACAGAAACCTTTCTTGCTTTACTGATACAAGAAGTGTCTGTCCCACCTCTGCTAGCAGTATAACCAAAGACTAATTGGAAACTGAATTCTTTAAAATACTTCTCAGACAGAAAAGTGGAGAACAGTCCATTGCTAGCAGGTATTGTAGCTCTGCAAAAGTCACAGTGTTTGAATTCCAGGTGATCCTTTGCAGTTACATTAGAATAACTCCAGAGAATAATGACAGTAAAAGAAGGCAGAACACAGACTAGAAAATCATAATTATTCATGACAAGAGACAAATATTTATGATAAGGGTGGTAGGTACTGTCTAAATAGAGAAATGTAGCTATTTTTGAAGAGAAACATAGGAAACAGAATTGGAATCGAGGAAAAATTTGATAGCTATGGCCTTTACGGGAAGGAAATATATGGTAGCAGTATTGCATGTAAAAGTCTCTATCTCCAGCAGGCAAGGAAGACTGCTAAAGGGAAAAGTGTACAACCCTCTAGACAGTGAAGCCTGGGAAGGAAAGAAGGTACATTTTACATGTAGTAATACTAGCATAAAATATTGAGATTGCTTTTTAAGTCTTTAAAGAATCAATTTTATTGTTTTTCCAATACAGAATTGTTTCAATTGTCCTCAGGCTTCTGAACCATTTATATCTATAAAGAGATACACAATCTTGAATCTCTACTTATCTTATGTACTGGCAAGGATTTGGATTGCAAAGACAACTGAAGACGATTGACTTTGGAGAATCAGAAAAAGTTTGAGACTGGAGAAACTCTTATAATGCCTTTTAATACCATGCTTCTGAAGTAAGTTTAATCATTACTTATATATGCCAGACTTTTACCTCATGATATTTTTAACTTACGACTCCAAGCAGTTTGTTTTTAAAAGTGAAATTTTAGGAAAAACATCTATAATTTAAACATTCTTAATAGTATTTTCTACTTAAATCAAAATTAATGTATAGATTCTGACAGTCACTTTTTCCAAGCTTTAGTCATTGAGGGAAAAAAATCCTAACATTAATGCAACACAAATTATTTCCTTTAGCTACATATTAGAGATTCTCTCTCAAGCCACCTATTTCTGTTATCTTATGTTTTTAAGGAGGCAGCACAGACTTTTACAAGTCTTGACCTTTATTAATGCTTGACTGATTCTTTTTATTTTTTCCTTCTCCAATCTTTGCTTAGAGCAAAATAAATATTCTCTGGGTCAATGTTTTAGGTAGACAGAACTGAGTAGCACAGATGCATAAGTGAGGATGAAACCTGTTGAAAAAAAACTGTCTTTCCCCTGTTTATGTTTAAACACAAAATTTAAGAATTTTTTAAAATATTTTTCTTATCTATTAGAAAACACTCAACTGGTAAAACCCAACTTCTCCATGTATTTTAAAACACATTTACGGCTTACTACCATAAGGACAATGATGCAGGATGTGGGTTTTCACCTCTACATAAGAAAATGTTTGGGGTTTTTTTAATTTATTGTTATTCCATACAGCCTGTAAAATCTACAGCTACAATTATCTGATCCTACTCATGCCTATAATATACATAGGCTACATGTGGATGCCATAATCAAACACTTTCCCTTCAAAAAAGCCGCTGTTAAAGGTAGACTGCTCACTTTAAAATAATTTATCCTTCTATATCCTTCATAAAATAAAAATATTATTTTATGTATAGAATTTACTAGGGAATAAAACTGATGATACGTATCATGTTGACTTTTCATTCTTTAGATTCTCTAGTCCCACATTTCCTCTAGTTTATACTCTAAGAAATTTATAAAAAAATAGTTTTACTTTTGCTCAGATTTTAATACTTTTTTCTTTTAACCTATTTGCACCTATTTTTGTGCTGCAAAATATGAACTGCAGAAACAGTTGGCAATAATTTTTAGATTATCGTCTGTGTTGGGTTTCCTAATTAATTTTAAAACAGCCCCAGAATTTTAATTCAAGTATAGTATCATGTTGTATTTTCACAAGCAAGGCAAATTTATCTACACAGGTTTGCCTATATGATAGATAATGCATTAGGGTGTAGGTAAATTAGTGATCATAAATAAATAGACTAGTCATTACTAACTGTGAAGGAGCTGTTACATACTGAATAGACAAACATGATATTAGATGCTTTAGTAAGGATTCTGTATTGTTCTTTAAATCACAAATGTGGTACCACAGTTCAAGGAATTGCAAAACATCTATGCCACAGAAAGCGATAACGTACTGGGAGCCTTTTGAAAAGCAAAGAAAACCCTGCTGCCTTAAACTTCAGCAATGAGCTACCTTCCATTTACCATGCACTGAATACACGTCTCAGGAAATGCTGCTGGGGTCAAGTACTGAGGCTCAGCTCATCTACAAGTCAGTCACACTTGAGACCCCAATTAAGTGACTTCGAAGTAACCAGCAATTATACATGCACCAGCTTCCCTCCTCAGACATCTCTAACTACTGAAGTCCTTATTTTCATCCGTGGGTTGCTTGTAAATTGCTACTGGCAGTTCAACACTTTGTATCTCCTCATCCATTAGGTTAATTCGGAACGAATCATACTGAATTTAGGACGCAAAACCTCATGAATTACATTTCATGCCTTGGGATATTATGACAGCTCAGAGGAGTTGGTCCACACCCACACTTGTTAACAGATTGCCACAAAGCAAAACCGGAGATAGGGGCAGGGATAGTGCAGAGTGGTGGGCGATGGATCAGGCAGTGACACCATCTTGCCATAATAAAGATAACACTTCTAAATGACAAGCAAAGTTCAACAGAGGGGATGCTCAAGCTAGGAGAGATACTGACTTCTCTTGGTACAGTCTTCTCTTTTGATCTACTTCAGGCTGGAACTTTTATTTTCTAATTACATAAAAATGGAGTTGAGAAAAAGAATTTATGCAAAGACTCACTGAATGAGGTGAGGGTGGGGCTTTGGTAGTTTGGCACGCGCAGTGAGGACACAGCAGCTCACTTTTCTACAGAAAAAACTAGTTTCCAGTGTTAAGAGGAAAGGGAAGAATTTCAAAACAAAAGTAATTTACTCTTAAAATATTAATTTGGAGCCATTTTCTTTGATACTTGCCTGTAACATAAAGTCAGACAAAAGTAAAAATAAGATATCCTTCAATCCTAACATTAACCATACAATACTTTTTCAATGTACTGTACAGATAAGGTTGAGTCAACAACCTTACTGTGCAGGTTGTATTAAAATCAGTGCATTTTTTCATAACAAAGCAATGTTTCAAATGCAGAAAAAAATTTATTTTTTTCATGCCACTAAGAGAAACACCTAAAAAATGCCTGCAAGTCTTCTGGCATGACAGCATTAAAAGACAGAAAACATACCAAAGAAAATATCATCTTCCTAAATTAAAATTAGCTTTAAATTTTGTTGAGCTGCAGAAGTACGACCATCAAAAATCATTTGCTAAGTATTTCTCAGTATCAATAATTATCATGTGCACTTCTGCTGAAAAACAAGAACCATCATCCAGTGTGCTTGTTACTCATATTGATGAGTACAAAGGAGATGGAGCAAGAACAATGGATAAACAAAATTAACTTAACAACTAATTAAATAGTTAATATGAGTAATACCCTTTTTTCTTTTATCACAGTTAAATGTCTGCCTTGCTCTCAAGCTTCTGTAACTGGATACCAGATAGTCAATTAAGTAGCAGTGTGATTCATATATAGCTTTAAATAATACCAAAATAATGATGTCCTTGTCATGGTCATAGTAAATCATTAACATATCTCAATTAATGGAGCTACATTTCAATGAATTTAGCAGTCAAAAATGCAAACACATTAGAAGACCTGGGCTGTAAATTTCTATGGTATACCATACCTTTTGCATTTCCTCTTCTAAAATTCTTGTTGTTAAATGTCTCAATGTAAAATGTTTCTGAAAGATATATTTTAAATATTTTTGGAATTTGGCATTCATTCACCTGCTATGTAGAGGTATCATGAAAGAAGACATTCACACTCTCCAAGTTCAGGTATGTTATCCAAGATGTCTAAAAAAATGGTCTAAAATCCAACAAGTTGTCAGTTTGCCAAAGTCCAGGCAAAGCCAACTTGATGGGAAGATGCAGGTAGCTGCAAAGCAGTTCCACTTTGGTGTGGTATGATTCATATCACACAGGTGCCTCTTGATTCATATTGACATTTTTGGGAATCTACTGTTACCAAGTGTGGACTTAGAGGGATGTTTCATTATCAGTTTGAGCCAAAACACCTTCTCCCACCTTTTCTCCCTGGCTATAATTCCCACTCTCACCATGTATTGGCATGAGGTTTTGTTGCACTCATGTCAACATCAGCATAGAAAGTCTTACAGCTTAAATTGCTTCTCTTTCCTTTAAATCACTTTTCAGCGCTGTAAGGAAGAGTCCTGAAGCTGGATGGAATAAGAGGAGTGTGACAGGAGGCAGGTGTCAGAGTAGTACAGATTTTCACCTCTTTAAAGCAATCATGAAACATCACACCATTAATGGCTGACATGGCTGACATATCTGCCAGGAGAAACTAAGTCCTCTGCAGAGGTTCTGCTGACTAATTCAGGAGCCTGTTTGAGCCAGAGGTATCAACTGAAAAAAAAAGTGAGCATTCTGCATAATACATAAACAGCAGGAACACAAAGGTATTGACAGCAACAGAAGCTAGGCATCTTAATGGGTTTTGTGCATCTTACTCTAAAAAGGGTTTTGTGTTGGGGTTTTTTTTGGTAATTTTCTCTTTTATGGTGACTGTGTCAAAATCATTTTAAACAGAAAATAACAAAACCGAGGGGTTTGTATGTCCAGAAATTGCAGGAAACAGAAGCAAAATATTCCTCCTCTCCAGGCCCCTTTCTGCTGTACAAGTAGGAGCCTGTATAGTCACTTCCCTCTTGAACTGCTGGCTCAGTCTGCCCTGAAAACCAAACTCCATTTTCTACCTCCATTTTCCTCTTTACCTCAAGGAGACACTGATATAAGGAACTCCCAAATAAAACAACTCTGAAAAAAGAAGCAAGTATTCATAAAACTAAAACCTAGGCAGTGAATTGTAATGGGTATCAACACTCTTAGAAGAGTCTTTCAAATGCACTGAGTTATGCCTTGTACATGTCCATCCAGTAACTTCCACAATAGCATTTTAGTGCTCATCTTAGTTTTTGACTTAAACTAGGTCGGACTATTATTGTTGGTAACACATCTGTGTGTGTGTGCACTATAGTAAGTAAATTATTCTGAACACTTGGAAAAAAACCTAAAGATCATTCATTCCCTAACAGCAGCTCCAAAATATTTTGTCTTGGATTTTGTCCTTCTAAATGTGACTTCTGTTTGTTTTTTTTTTGTAAAGAAGAATAATCTCACTGTTTCAAGTATCACATGATGGAAAGTATTTGCATTTATAAGCTTTTTTAAGTGCCTGACCTTTCGAAAGCATTGGGAGATTGTAAATGGCGCTTTGAATACTGTAGCTATGATAAAATATCAGTTGTAAGAATAATTGCCACTTGACAAAGATAAAAAAAACTATAATATTGGATGCTGAATTTTTAAGTCATCTTGCTTTATATGAGTATTGAATATCTTTATTAAAAGTTGAAAAGGTCTTCCAAACAAATCCTCTAGTTTTGACTTAAGTGGGATGAATGCTCTGTTTAATAAAAAATAGTGGGAGATTAAAACCACGCACAAAAACCCCACAAAAATTCTCTACTATTAACTTATAAGTATCTTTGTATCAAACCCTAAACATACTATAAAATCAGCACCAAGAAGCTAGTCCTCCTTTGATTTTTAATGAGGAGAAATGTACCATGCATGCTGTTAGATATCTCATGAAAAATCTGACCGTGAATGAATGATTAAAAATTACAAGCATTTATTACTTCAAATTAATTGCTTTGAAAGCTGTGAAAGAAACAAAACTTATGACCCTACAGCCTCACATCTCCAATCTATTCATTACATTAGTGTACAGAGAAGTAATTTTGCAATGCTTGTTATAATTTTTTCTAAATAAGCCTAATGTGGTTAACTGAAGTATGTACTTCATTTATTTCTGTAGTGAACATGAATAGTCACTTGAAATGTTTTATTTCATGGTAAGTATAATATTTCTCTAATATTTCTTTTCCAATATTTTCAGTTGCTGTATACCAGCTGTTGGAATGACACCACATATTGCTAATACAGCACATAACTATGTGAAGGATACTTTAAGCAGCTGAAATGACTGATTCATTAGAAGGTGACATTTGCTGCAGAGCTCCAGGTAGATGCTCAAGGCCTCACAAATAACTGCATTCTGTAAATTTAAATTTTGGGTTTGCTGAACTCCATGCCTTCTCTCTCCTCTAACTTCCTAACTCCATGGTTCTCAAGAGTTACCTCTGAGCAGTGAAACAAGTGTTTAACACCTGGGTTGTTTTGTATTTGGTCTTTTATTTGTGTATATTTTCAGATTGGCATGAAAACTAAGTGCTCAATAAACCTCTCTTTTCAGGTGATATTTTACTTTTTTGTGTGGAAAAGAACAAAAGTACCTATGTCGTCCACTGTCAGAATTTTACCTCAGGCAAAAGAATAAAAAATTAAGAGGACAGATTGTGGAAAATACAGCTGTGTTATCTTTTGTTTATAACTCTTCAGAGCATTCTAAGACAGATACAGGACACCAGTTATGGCTGGTGTGTGAATGTTGAACACATTGCTGGTCATTTTTTATCAATATGAAATTTAGACTAATAATGATGTGTATCCTAATATTCTCAAGCCTCTCCCAAAACAAAGGAGAGCACTGACCTGTAGTTCATCATCATGCATTCATTACTAATAAAATGCTATCTAAAGGTTTATAATACATGCCATATGTAAACAGTTGTTGAAATTATTTTCATATTTTAATATCAATTATGCTACTTAGCATCAAATTGAATTTCTGTGAGTATTTTTTTTATTTTCAAGTTCCTCAGATATTAACTATTTAAAATTAAATAGCTAAAAATTGGATATTTATGGCAAATATGCATTGATTATATCTTGAGATGATATATCCTGTGTATTCATCCATAATATCCTATGAAAACACACAAGAATAGCACTTCAGAATGCCCAGTCTGGAGTCTCAGTGTTACACATCTCTTAACAAACATAAAAAGATCCTGTTCAGCCGATTGATTCAAAATATTCATACTACCCTTTCCTAAACTATAAGAGTTTATCTAAAGCATTTAAGCCCTCCAGACCCTTAGTGTTCCTGCCAGTAACTTTCCATTTTCTAGTGACATGATAAGCTGTCAAATCACTGATAATTATTGCAATTAAGAATTAATGCAGATTTAGATGGGTATTTTAGAATGAAACCTGTATGCAGCACTAAATCTTAATACAGACCCACAGTATGTCTAAGACAAAAACAGTGTTCAATACAGCTTCATGTAAAACTACTTCTTTCAACTGCATGAGCACATGCTGACTTTACCCATAAGGCTGGAAAGCATTTATTCTAGAACTAGAAAGCAGACTAATTCCTGTAAAAACTGTAAATTCCTGAGTAAATCTGTAAATTCCTGAGTAAAAACTGTACTACTGTTTGTCACTTCACCAACACAGTATTCTTGAGTTCAGTTTTATATACGAATAACTTTGCTGCTCACAAGAGATCTGTATCCCTATAGCAAGACATTCTGGAGGAGTTAGTTAACTTAAATATAGTTAGTAATGGTGGTACACAATATTAAATTTTGAATTTGTCATTTGCTGTTTAAGATTTTAATGTTTACGCATAACACCATTATATGATAGTTTGGGTTTTTGTTTTTTTTTTTGTGCAAAGAAACACTCGTGTGTTTTTCAGCATCATATATGATGAAGTCCCTACATATAATTCAGAAACACAAAGTATAGCTTGAAGCAAAAAATCTGGCAAAAAATGATCACAGAACAATATGATCCCTGATGTTTCAAATTTATAAAATTTCAGTCTTTTTAGGACTAAAATTTCACATGAAATAATGTATGATATATGCCTAAATTGCATTTCTTGGTATGTGGTATTCTGTACTTCTTATGATCTTGGTTACAATAAGTTGTACCCTGCTGTCTTCCACAGAGTATTCCTACAAAGGTTTTGCTGTATCCGATTATATTTCACTCCACTAGTAAGGAACATATGATTTTTGATTGTTTAACTCTTTTATAGGAACCCAATCTTCTGGATTACCCAATTGACATGGCAAGTCTGCTCATGTTACATAGCCTTTTCTCATCTTATCAAAATAAACTGGTTGTATTGCACAAACAATCTGAAATAGAATATTCTCATGTAACTGATCTGTACTTAAAGAATCAAATGTACATATTTGCAGAGGTACTGAATTGGCACAGTTGATTCCATGAAATCCTGTTTAGATTTTTAAAAGATAAGTGTGGTATATAGTGATCTCTAGAGCAGACATTTCTCAATGGATTATAACCTAGCATGAATAAAAAAGTTTTACTATTCCACCATTAAATCAGATAAATATCTCCCAGATGAAGCATTAATAAAGTGGGATAAAATTTGAACAAACACATTGTCAAGTGTTGTCCATACATAAATAAATATGTGATATTTATATATATATATATATATGGAGAGATTAGGTATACATGTATATATATTTATTCTCAGACACACACAAGTGCACAAAGAGAGAAACAGAAACCTTTAAAATACATATGCTATTTTTAATATCATAACCATAATCTTTTAGGATTTGATTAAGTTAGGAAAAAGAGTGTAAGGCAAATCAGTTGACATGTTATCACTGAGCTGTAACTACAAACTTTTCCTTAGTGAAGTTGAATGTTTCTGACTCATTTACTGTGTCTTTAGTAAACTATATTAGGGCCTTAATGGACAGACTCAGCTACAGAATAGTTGGGTTAATTCAATCTGAAGGTTGAAAGTTTAAAGAAGGGAGCATACGTTACCTTGCAAACACTTTTAAATTTTTTTTTTTGGATAGTCAGATTTTAGAGATTAAAACTTCCCTTATCACCCTCTTCGTTAGATTTTTTTTTTTTCCCTAAGTCAAGACCTTTGCTGGGAGCACACTTTAATGCTATACTTCTCCATGTGGAATTTGAAAGCTGAGCTGAAAATTTCAAGAAAAAATTGAAAGTTATTTTCTCTCTTTAAAGTAGAATGTGTAAAAGAGCCTGCATGTAATTTTGGTCAGGTTGTATCTGATTTGACTGAAAAAATGTACATACATGCCAAAGTAAGTATTTTGATATTCTGAACCTACAAATAGCACTGCTTCAGAGAAATAAAGAGAACTATTTTTTATCTTTTCTTCCCTTCCAACCAAATGATCCTGCTTGTGCACGTTTATAAAAACCAGAAGATAATACTTATATTTACTAAATCTGCTTAAATTGACTAAAAACCCCTCAATGTTATTATTGCTGTTTCTGACACTTCATGGGCTCTCCATTTTTCCACGTGTCTCTCCCATAATAGTCCTCTGAGTCCACAGCAAAAGGTCTTGAACTGGTTGGCACGTCTAGCTATTATAATTGAAAAAAGGACAGCAAAATTGACAGCAATATGCAAACTTCTGCTCTAATCAAATAAATATTGCCGTGTATATGATTTTCCTGAATGCTTGGTTTATATTTTAGTGTATATCTTGGGAGGAAAAATTGTCAAAGACACTTTTAGTTTTGTTTGGTTTTTTGTTTGTTTGCCCGAGATTTTGTTGTGGTTTTATTTGTTGTTTCTTTCCATATGCTGATAGCACACATTCTTTATCCATCTAAACTAGATTTAAAATATTTCACTTTTATGAACTAGTCTGCAGTTAAGCCATTAACTATGTGAGTTTTTCAGCAAAGCTTTTTCCATTAGAAGTCCTTTTGTTTCATTAGGTGAGCATAGCCCAGGAATTTGATATAATATTAAACCAAAACATTTCAGAACAGTGAGGTTATAAATTTCTCAATGAAAAAAATTCTCTTAAAACATTTGTTTTCCTAAATCTAACTTTTTGCAATAAATATTTCAAACAGAAAAGACTTTTTAATTTTTAATTTTTTTTCAAAACAGCCCAAGTTGTTTTTTGAAAGGACAATCCCAGCTCTTGGATAAATAGAAAAAAATTAGATGGCATTGGTGAAGTAAATTTTGGATTTACAGTTTTGATTATTCCCATGTGAAACTGCTGCCCATATTATGTTAATCTGGGCATATGTATATAAGAATATATCAAAGAACAAATGTCCAATTGAATCACATGATCAAAAAAAAAGGTTCAGTTTTGTTTACAGACAGTTGGAGTAATCAAATAAACTTAAAATTCTTCATACAGTTCCTGTTGCAAAGTGAATAGTGAATTTACATGAAATCTCTAGAAATAAAACTTAAAATACTCAATATTATTTCAATTCAATTTCCCTCCTGAAAGGAGTCATTGATTGCTAGTTATCTCATATAACTTTAGTTAATTTATTTATAAATCTACTGTTTGGTCTAGTTAAGGACAACTTTTACCATTAACAAGGTCAATGTGTGTGGAAGACTTTTACGACAACACAATGCTATAAATGAGCCAGCATTCTCCCGTCCCTAATGGGGAGCTTCTTTCTATTACTGCTTTAGAAGTAATACATTAAAAGTTGTTCAATTAAATTTTTTCATGAATCTGTTCAGGGAAGGGTGAGAAAGAAGAAATCCCCAATTCACTATGTAGTAGTTAACTTAATTTTATCAAAAGAATTCCTTAAATAAAAACAGGACAGGTATTCACTGCCTATTTGGTCATGAATAACTTTTTTTGGGTTGGCTATAATTCAGGAAAACTCTCTTTATTCAGATGACAGGGAAAATGTCTTGGTTCCTGTACAAACTTATCTTTTAGGCCCATTCATCTCTAACACCAAGCCTACCTAGCTAAAAATAATTCAACAATAGCTTTCTTTTTCTGGGTGAATTTTGCATGTCAAATTACAGCCTTGTGCAGAACCAGGAGATATACTGAAAAAGTGGGGAGGACAGAAGCTAACTAGTTTGTGAGGTGTTTAAAATAATTATTTCATGTTTTGTAATGTTTTCATCCAGATCCATTACTATCTGTTGTGGAATCACATCTGTCTCCTTTAGTAACATGACATGAACCAACTGGTTACTAAAATCAGACTTTCTTGAGTCAGGCTAATAGCACTCTTTGTTTCCTTGATGGGGCCATTTATTGGACAGTGTTGGTGGGTAAAACACTGTAACCTGGATGGTTAAACTGAAAAGACTCAGAAATTACCAATAAAAAATCCCAGAATATAATTTTTTAAATAAATTTACACATCATGGATATAATAGGTATCTTTCATAAATACCTAACATCTGCATGACTCTAGAATTAAAAATACATTTACCCAAAGTTTTAGGATTTCTGATATATAAGAAACAATGTTAATTAATTCCTTCCTGAACAGGTCTGTGTTTGTGTTTTCAGGTTTTTTGTTTTCATTAGTGTTACAAGGGGGTTTTAAGTTAGCAGGATTTGTACACGTGATTTGGTTAGCATGTTGAAGGTAAGAAAAAGAATATTGTGGAATGGGGTTCCTTGGATCATCACGTTCTTAATCCCCGCCGTGCCTCCCCTGGCCTCCTATTCACTGCCAGCTTTTCTCCCCTCCCTGGCCTATGCTGCCACCAGACCACAGAGTGGCTTAGAGCTGAAAACACTCTTCATCTTCTTACACCTCCAAGCTTTGCAGTACATGATCTTTTAAAGGTTGCATTTGCTATAATATTTTATCTGGAGATGTTGTTTCCAGAGAAGTTGTTTATAGTGGGGTCACATATCTACCTAAAAGCCCTTTTAACAGGAGAAAAGCTTGAAAATAATTAGCATTTTTTATCCTTGCAACAGGATTAAGTAATTGGTTGCAAAATTGGAAGTGAAGTAACAAACAAAAAACATAAACTCCAGAAACTAATCTTTCTTTCCTCATCTAGGTTTTCTCTACTTCATTCCTTGGCTCTCCCATGCTGTTTTTTATGAAAATCCTTTGAGAAATTAACTTCTCCTTCAATTTTTTCCTGTGCTTCTATCTCATGCATTTCTGGTTACTATTCAGTGTAATAAAAAGATATTTCTGATGAGTTCTCCAGATACCAGTGACCCTCTAAAGTTGCTGATTGCAGTGCAGCCATGTTTGACATGCTCCCAAATACTACTTGAATAGCAGGACACCTTTTCCTCAAAGAACTGTGGATAACTTGAGCATGATGGGAGCCTGTGGGTTCCAAGGATTGAGGTGTGCAGATTCTCTAGCTCTGGTTTCTTACCTTCTGCCTTAGCAAGTCAGACTGCAGATGACTTATGCCATATCAGTCACCCCTTTGAGAAACTCCTTCCTGCAGTCACATCTCAGTCTGATGCTGTTTTATGGAAGCCAAACAAGACAATAACACAACAAGTGTGTGGTTTCATGACATTAACTTTAGTTGCTGGTGTATAGAAGAAGCCACTATGTCTCATATCTCTGCCACTCACCAGTGCTGGAGCCAAATGAGTAAGTTATGTCTTAAACATGTCTTGAGAGTTAGATACACCTTGGTTTAGATACTGCATGGAGGTGCTCTATTTAAGAACTGAACTCCAGTAGCTCTTGCAACAGAAAACGCTCTGATGTTACTGAGGTCTTCCTCAGAAGTGTGCCCAGTGCTGCTCCACAGAGTGCTGCCAGCAGGGGAAGATTTGGAGGCGAACCATCACTATTGACTTTTCAGTACACCATGTGCACCTGGAGCTACACACATCCCATAAGGTAGGTATGTACCTCCCAGAACATTCCCTGACACACGTAACCTGCTTCATTTCCAGCTCAAGCTGGGGGACTGCAAGGTGAGAAGGACAGAAATGCGGGAGGAGAGGAGGGATTGCCCCAGCACCCCACCAACTGGTGACCTGATAATGAAATCCTGAGCTGCCCCAAGCTCCTGGTTCCTTGCTCTGTCTTTTCTTTTGGAATGGGAATATTACTCATTCCATTTCTTCAGCGTCCACCAACACATTTATTTGCCAAGTAAGGGAAAAACACACCATCCTCAACATAGTCTGGAGGACTAATGTTTTCCGGCAGTATCTAGACTGGTCACAAAATGTGGTGACCCCAAGACTCATCTGGGTAGGATTCTCCTGGCTTCGAGAACTATCCAAGTGAATCTCGGCATTATTCCAACATTAAAGTATTCTCATCTTTTGCAAGGTATGAACTGACCCTCAGAAACGAACACTGGCTTTCCTCAGGGAAACACAGACCTTTCAAAGGTTATCCAGCAGGACCAAGGAATTAAATCTAACAGCAGAACAACATGGCTTTCATGTTAGGGAACTATCAAATTTTTTTCACTTGTTCCAGTTCTCACAGGCTTTTTCACAGGCTTTTAAACAAAAAATTAATATATTCTTGTAGCTTCTTGATATACGGCTAAGTACTGTAACTTCACATTAATTTGTGGTCAGACTTTCCCATCTGTGTCTGAAAGTGACATTTTCAAGTTAACTCTTTTATATTCACCAACAGCTATTTAGTTTTCTGAAAAGTGTCTTTTTCAAACACAGCTCTTTTCAAATTATTTTATATGTTTCTTAGAACTTTGAGAAAACAAAACTGAGATTAATTCTAAAACTCATAGACAAAAAAGCCTCTAGCTAACCATTAATAATTACACTCTTCTTGAAATAGTCTCACCATACAGTATTTTTATCCGGACAACATTAAAGCCCAGAAAGGTTCTGCCTTTTGTTTTTGTTTTTGTTTTTGTTTTTTTTTTCATCAAAAATATCTCAGTAAGCAACATTAGTTGAAAAACAAATGTGCAGAGTCACTTTGTTCTCTGTTCCCTAGTCTTGTGTTCAAACAATGTGAAATCATTTAGGACTGGCATACAGGAAAGGTTTTCTGAGTCATTATATCAGAAGCAATACCTTCAGAACAACAGAAAGTAGCTCTAGAAGGAAACATGCTACATGTCTCCTTTTCTATATAATAGTTTCTGAAAAAAACTGTATATTAGCATATCAGAATTTTACCTGGATAGCCTGAATCATTCAAAGTAATAGTTTATTAATATCAAAGAAAAGATGAGTTGCTCTCTGGCCATTATTAGCCATTAAGTAGTAATCACCATAAAATGCTCTGCCAATGACTGTCAGAATTAATTTGCAAGCCTTCTGCTTCTTCTGATGTTGTGTTGCAGAATGCACTGAGCTGTACTTGCAGTATTTTTTTTCTATGAGATTTATATATTTTTTTTCTATGAGATTTGTTTCCATCAGATTGGTTTCCATTTTCTCCTGTAGCCAACAAGCTAGAAAATCTATCACTAGGTTACTGTTCTGACACCAAAGCATAATTCCAGTGTAACCTACTCTGTTTGTTTCTTACAAGTTGCCCTCATTGCCAATCCACGAAAGAGATAAATTGCTATATCCGGCAAAATCTAGTAACTCATGCACTCAGTTTTGGAACCTTAAAACCTCTGCAGCAGTAGGACACTAAATCCTACACCACCATCCACTAGACTAGAAAAAAGGAAACAAAATGCTTTCTTCATGCATCAATTTCTCTTCATTCATCTATACATAAATATCCGTGCATTCAGAATAATCAGATGTTATTATGATAACACTACTGTTTGCTGGATGATTTGACCAGCACAACCTTTGTCATTACAGAATATCTTTGCAATTCTATAGGCAGCCACCAAAGCACAGAAGTCTTCCAAGAAGAACTTGAATCACAAAATCCCAATGAAACCCACAGTATGTATAAAGATAGAGAAGAGGGAAAGTTTAGAAAGTAAGGTTCAAATACTCTTGTAATTGTTGACTTTCAGCAAGATAAAACCCAGTATCAGTAATCAAAAGCTTAGCATTCAGTATACATTATTAAGATTTTTTGTGAACAACAGCCTTCTAGATGATATATCATATATCTCTGCATGGAATCAACATATTTTTAATGTCTTTTCAATTAAATTATTAATGCCAACATGCCATCACATTACCATCACACATTAACACATCAAATACCTTCATACAATTTGAACAGAGGTTATGTTTGCTACTTACCTAACTGGGTCTCCTGAATTGTTAGCTTACTCTCCAAGGGGTGTAAAAGCTTTGGTGGTTTATCTGTTAGTGGTGCTAGAAAAGAAAGAAATTCACATATATACTGTTCTGATTATTATTGGATAGACTAAGACTTGGTTTTATACCTATTGTTTCAGGAAGGCTTTGATTTTTCTTTTGTTTCAATAATGTTCATGCCTTCAGTAGCTGTAAATGGTTTTGCTTAGGCAGTAAATATAGCACCAAAATTAAAGGCCCTTTTATTAAAAAAAGTAATCTCTTTAAACTCTCACAAAAAACCCCAAGCAACAAAACAAAAACAACAACAAAATCCCAAAACTAACCAACCAAAAAAACCCCAAAACCCCACCAAAAATGCACTGACATTGCAATTTTCTATTATTGTAAATATTATCCAGAATTTCATAGTTTTCTGCAATATTTAATTACTTTTCTATAAGGTATAGTCATTAACAGATAAATAACATAAAATAAGTTGCTGTAAAACAAGTTTAAATATTTGATGAAAATTTTATTTGAAAAGATGTTACCAACAATGAAGCTTTGTAAAGTGGAGTACTAGAAAAATGCTAAGTTTTCAGAATCAAAGGAATGGATACTATGAAATAATGTCAAGATTCCTAATTAGATGGCTTCCCTCCTCCCTTTTGGTCTACCCTGAAATAATATAAGTAGACTTATGCAATAGTGGAATAGAAAGAGTTTTGTAATAGTCAAAAACCTTCTGAAGGTTGTTGAAGTGTGTTCAAACCATGCATGTATATAAACAATGCTATTCTACTAAATATAACATCTGTCTACTTAATTCATAGAAGTGACATTGATTATTACTACTTTTGTTGTTGTTAGCAAGTGTACTCTTTACCATGTCTGACAGATGAGTGCATGCCATTTGAAAAAAAAAGAATTTTTTTTTCCCTTTTATACTGATAGTAAATATTAGTGGGAAATCTCTAACTTTTCTAGTCACCTGTAACATTTTGATATTCTGCTTTTCAACATCAATTCATACTTCAGTTTTTAACACAGATTATGGGCTGTCGCAGATTTAAAATACATTTGACATTTTGATATAGCTCTAGAATATTTGTTCCCTTCAACTTGTCAAAATCAATGCTCCTGTTCTTACAGACATACACACATACCCATATGTGTATGGGTTTAATCTACTAAACACATTCATCTCCTGTCAGTGGAATAGCTGGAGAAGTTTAGTTGTATTCTCTTCACTATGTTTCCTCTGGTCTTTTAGTAAATTATCAATATTCTTTAAAAGGTACTGCATTTAATTTCAACTCTGACACAATTACAGAATGGAACCATTATCAACACTTGTTTCTCCTTTACAGAGATTATCCTCTATATGATAAAAGCATAAACCCACTCAGTTGGTATCAGGGGTGTTAACCCATCAGATCTAGCAATGAATCAAAATTCAGGAATCAGAAAAAACATGTACTTGGTCCACAGACCATCTCTCGGTAAATTCTTCCTACAGCTTCTAGTCTGTGGGAAATCATTCTGCACTACAAACATTGGAGACAGCTGCAGTTGTAAAAGACTTTTTGGCATCATCTCTGGGTTGCTACTTTTCTTTACACCAATATTAATTCTTTTTACCTCTTTTTGTCTCTCTTTTTTTGCTTAAAGGCTAAAGTGGGTGGAAGAGAAAAGGATTCAAAATATATTTTCTTCTCAAACTGTAAAATTAGTCATTCCCATTTCTTAACTTCTCTGTAAAGGCTCATAATTCATCAGCACATCGCCATTTTTTAAACATATACTGTGAATTTAAATTTACTTTTGCAGTTCTGTCATTCTCAACTCAATTACTCTTCATCAGATAATGTCTTCTTAGTCACTGTTGTTCTAAATCTGTTTTGAAACTGTGAGCAAAGTTCCCTCATTTTAAGTAAAGATATACTTAACTTGTGGAGTTAATCTGAATGCAACAAATAAGAAGATTAGAAACCAGCATTTTTTATCAGTTTAAGCCAAGACCAACATTACTCTTATGGTCCTGTATCTCAGGTCTCTAAGAGGTTTTCTACTTTTAAATGAATAGGCCCAGGATGGTTGGAGGTAAATCATCCTTCAACAGAAGTATGAAGTTATTATAAAAATTTTGCCCAGTTTAATTCTCCCATAATTTATGAGATTTAATACACAACAAATAAAATATTACTGAAAATAATAAATTAGACACATAACTGATTTATCAGAATCACAGGAGCATGTAGGCTAGAAGGATCCTTTGGAAGCCGAGTGATCCAACCTCCTGCTGGAAGCAGGTCCAACAGAGCAGGTTTAAAACATCTCTGTGGATGCAGATTTCACCGCTTCGGGTGTTCCAGCTGCCAACCACCCAGTGGCCCTGCACTGGGCTCAGTCCAGTACATCTGTCTTTTTGTACACCAAAGGGCTCAAAATTTGTCAGTGTCCCAGGTGAGGCCTCACAGACACTACGGGGATGGGAATGATCACACTCCCAGACATGCTGGCTAAATTCTTGCCAAGAGCTGTGCAGTTGGACTTTGCCAACTCATGCTCAACTTATTGTCCATCTGGGCTGACAGGACCATTCCTGCAAAGCTTTTTCCTACTCAGTCAGTCCCAGGTTCTGCTCTGCTGTATGGGATTATTCCACTTCTAGATGAAGACATTAACTTTGCTGGACTCCATTATTTTCTCCAACTTTTCAAGGCTTCCTGAAGCAGCATCTCTATTCTCTAGTTTGTCACCCATTCCTCCCATTTTGCTGAGAGTGCACTCTGTTCCATCCTCCAGGAGTACAAAACCCCCCCAATCAATAGTAAAACAAAGATAAAATAGAAGTTAATTGTGTCACATGCTTATTTTAAAGGGATAGTTAGCAATCTTTGTAGCAAGTAAGAGTTAACATTTAGTAAGACGATGCAACTCTAGAAACTCCAAGTTGGGGAATGCCTTTTGATGCCTACCAACCTCACACTCTTGTGAGTATGTCTATACTGTAAGCAATCACGTTTCCCAGGGCCAGCTCCTTCAGCTGTCCAGAAAAGTAAAAGTATCCTTGAGTACTCTGCATTCCAGGGTTTTAGACTGTAGGGAAATACTGTGAATATGGGTAATATAGAGAAGGAAAAGAATTTTAATAACTTGATGCGCCTAAAATATAACATTTTCCAAGCTGATCTGAAACTTTTTCTCAGTCAATCAGGGCCATTAATGTCTGCTATTCGATCCATTTCTTAGGCGGAAAATGTATGTAAGTATGTTCTCACATATTAATCCCTGTGGACTGATGCAGAGGTGGAAATTTCTCTAACTGCTACTCCACCTCTCAAGTGCACACTCTCCCCACATAGCGACATTAATGGAAAGCACAGAGTTACCGCAATCCTCATTTGGTTTAGAAATTCTGGAGTAGACCTATGTGTCTCCCATAAGCTTTTTCATATCAATAAAACCATGGGGAATGACTTCTTAACTAGGTCATGTGAGAGGCTATTCAAAATCAATATTATTTTCAGATGGATATATTGAGCCACAGTTATCTATTAAATTGAACAGCAAAATCATAATTTAATCATTTCTTCCTAAACTTTTACTAAATAGCAAGAATCTAACACAATTTATAAAACTCACAACTACTTTTGGTCCCTTAAACAACTTAAACACCTTCTATTCTTTTTTTTTATAAATAGATGTAGGAAGGCAATAATTTTCATGTCCTACAAAAATATCCAGGATTTCAAAGCACTTCCTGTTCTGTACTGTATGTAAAGAACAAAAATTCTTTTGAATATGTTTAAAAATATAAAGAGAAGATCCTCTTCCCACCAGGTAGTACTTATCAACGTGGCTGTCATACAGGAGGAACAAAGTGCTCAGATTCCTATTCTTGCATGAGGGAATTCTCAAGTCTCTTGGCAAGAATCTTAGTCCTTGGATATTATTATCCACTGATGCATGGATTCACTTCTCCCTTCCTCCCGCTTGGTTTTTTCTTTCTCTTTCCTTCTCTTTTTTTTTGTTTTGTTTTTCACCCACCCCCACCCCCCCACTTAAGAGTCAAGAACGTTATCCCAGACACAGTTTACCAAAATTGGTATATTCCTCTCCGAAAAAAGTGGGGTTTGATACGTCAGTGCCTTTTAAAGGAAAGCTGTTTGATCGTAAATCAAGTTTACAGCTCATCTTATGTTTGACTTCTGAACCGCCATTGATGAATGGTTTGAAAACAAATACGTGTCAAACTTGAAGTAAACTAAAGTTAAAAAAATAAAAAGGTGAAGTAACCAATTCTGAAGATTTATTAAAAATTAATATACAACTTCAGAGATACCAGTCAGCTGCAGACATATTGATCCTGCTCAGAGAAAAAGTGACTAAATTCACATTCCATGTCTATCAGATTGGATGTACATTTAGAATATATTGAACAATTTGTCTTGCGGTAATGAAAGTGAAAGCCACCACAATCAGTCACCCAGCTGGAAACTAGCCAGAAGATAATATTTTTTACATCAGCCACTGACTTCCATACTCCTCTTCCTATGCTTCTGCTTTAGCTTTAGATGAACGTGGTCACATGATACATACATACACCTGCCCTGTGCAAACCACTTTATTTGGAGAGACCAGACAACTGTTAGATTTTAACACTTGTAATGAAGATATCTTAATCCAACCTGTACATCTAAATGGCACTAATCTGGATATCAGAAGGGATCTTCCTCAAAATGCACAAGCTTTATAATAATAGAAAAATTATAATTCCAAAGATCTAGGTTTACGTCTGTTTTAGGAAGTGGTCTCGGATTCCCCCTTGAAAATAACTCCAAAAGGTTTTCATTTCTTAGAGGAAGACAGGGTTGTGTGGAATTGCCTGCAAATCAGAAAGCCAGTTTATTGTCTGAACATTTCATTCCAGGGCAAAAAATCACAGGAGTAGTCGCCTTACTTATCCAGTCTGAGTTATACATATTTTAGAACATTTCTGCTTCAACTGCTTTATTGAAGTAAAAATTATTTTTTGAGGATGAAAATCCTTCTGATCTTCCTGTGATTTGAGATAACACAATGAGATTAAACCTCTTATGTTTATGAACTTAGACCATTTTTAGAAAAAATGACTGACATGTCCCTGGAAGATACTGTAACTATAGCACAGGATTAAATAGGGGGAAGAATTCATTGCTATGCAAAGGAAAATATTCCTACATTTTGAAATCAAAGGACATCAGAGACATGGAGTTCTTTTTATAAAGTCTGCACTGTTTCTTTGAATTCAACCCACAGTTCAAAAAGACTCCCCATCTCGGTTTGTGTTTAGAAACTTAAAAGAATTCCTCATTCCTGTGTACCTTCTTGCTAATTTTCTGAGCTTGTGTGTCTTTTTCTCCTATATCTGTCGTGCCAATTTTGTCACATGCAGATAATTGTGAAGACAAGATACTTCTGTCAGAGCAGGGATATATGAGGGGAATATAGAAGATGTCTGACTGAACAAGTTGCCCAGGGAAGCTGTGGTTGCCCCATCCCTGGAAGTATTCAAGGTCAGGCTGGACGGGGCTTTGATCAACCTGTTCTAGCGGAAGGTGCCCCTGTCCATGGCAGAAGGTTTCAAACTAGATAATGTCTGAAGTCCCTTCCAACCCACACCATTCTATGATTCTGTGGCAGTGCCCGGCACTGCTGCCTGCTCCACAAGCTCTCAGAGTTGTCCTGGGCCTGGCTGTGAAGTGCATGGGGTGCACTCACCCTTCCAGCTACCTCATCTGAACATTTATTCAAGCATTGTCAAGCATGATTGTCTTATGCCAACATCAGTGGAGAAGGTTTGGAACTAGAGTAAAACAATGGATTTGGGTTTTAGATCGCTATATTAAAGTGTTTATCTCATGAGAGGGCTCTGAAAATAAAGCACTGTCACTGGAAAGCCTTCAGTTATGAAAAGTTGACATCAATTTCCATATTCAGGAATTATAAGTAATTATAAGAATAAGAATAAAAACTAAAGCATTCCAGTTGATAATTCCTGTGCCTTGAAATTCTCTGATGTATACTTTTATGGTTTCTTTGTTTTAATAGAAATGTCTGTAAAAGAAAAGGCAGTAGCAGTAGTCTACAGTAGATTGTAATAAAATTAATAATGTGCAGCCTGAAGCTGCAGTCTTGAAACATTAATCTACACAGTCACTGTCCAGATGAATATTGATACTGAGAACTCTGAGATTCCTCAGAGCAAATGTGAGCAGAGCAAAAAAAGTTATACAATGCAAGGATGCTAGTTTTTTTCTTTATTTCTCCTCACACAGGTATAACCCTATATATTCAGATCTATCAATAGAGAAATCAATGCTTTTTAAAAACTAAATATATGGCAAGTTCTTTCAAAAGAAGGGAATTCTTTATACCTGCTTGAGACTTTTAACAACCTTAAATCTCAGTTCTCAGTTACATTCAGGTTAGTTTTTATTCACAAGCTCATCATTTAAAGTCACATACGCCATGAATTGCAGCAGCCCTGTAAGAATATTCTGCTTCACTGTGTGAATACTGAATCAAACAGTTGAAACTGGGGGAAGATACATGGAAGGATACTGAAGATATGTGTGTGAAGCCATAGGCATATGACAGTAAATGTGCTGTCTAATGTGAATTAGTTTCCACTATGACTGACTGAAGATCAGCTTTTATCTTCTGAAATGTTCCCATAAATCTTGCAACAAAAATGTTTCTCCTTTCAGTTTGTGTCTTTCTCATTCTCTTCTCCTTATCACAGTTTAAAAAAAAAAACCAAAAAACAACAAAACAACAATTCTCCACTCCTATTGCTTTGGGCATATAAATGAAAATGATTTTTATTTCTCATACCTAATCATTTCTTCTGATATTTTCCCCAAACTGGCTATAATCTTTAATTTTTTCAATAAGATTTTTTTCAAAAAAACCCTTATAGGGTTTTGAATAGAATATTAGCCCTTCGTAAAAGAAAGTGCAGAAACAGCTGAACCTGTAATAAGTAAAGAGGTTGCAAAAGTTTTCATTATGCATATTGAGAAGAGGCATTGCTAAAATGAAATCTAAAAGATGGGAAGAATATTTCCAAGAAGCCTTTTAATACGTTTTAAACCTGTGAGTCCCCTGAGATTAACAACACACTGAATGCTGGAGAAAAGCAAATGCAGCCAGATGTTGGGGTTTTCATTATCTGCTCATCTCTAATTGAATCTGATGTGACACTTGTGCTATCCCTATGACTTCAGAGGAGATGTTAGCTTTCTTGAACACACAGTGACCTTTCCCAGAGATCATCTCCATGGAAAAAATACGAATAATCAAAAGGCTGCCATGGCAGATGTAAATGCAGTCTTGAAATACAAAAGAACAAAAAAGTATATGTAATTATACTGTTGAGTGAAGTATGAGCCTAACATCTTGATAGGCTCTTAGTCTCTTTCTGTGTGGCAGATTTAGGATTTATATATTGATCTTATAAAGAAAAAGGGAAGGAATAAAGCAAAGCTTTGATTCTGAAAGATTTTTTTAGTTATAGTGACAGGATATCCCCTCTCCCACAAAAAAAAACCCAAAAACAAACAAACAAACACAAAAGAGACTCCTAATTAAAAAATTAATTAAATAAAAATATTAAAGTATCTAAAATATCCAAAATATTTTTTCTCTCTTGCATAAAGTTTCTCTGCACTACCACTGTTTTTGTACAAAACTGATCGCTAAAGTAAGATAATGGAAATGAGATTTCCTATGTAGATCTAGGAAAAGGATGTCATGCTAAAGCCTGGTCTACCTGCATGGTCTGTTAAATTTTTCCCTGCACTTGTATCTTAGAGGTATCAGATCATCTGGGGAAAGAAAGGAATGGTTGCTGCTGTTGCTGCTATAAAAAGGCAGGTGATATATTATCAGTGCATTTAATGAAAATAAATGTTAGCAAAACAATTAAATGATGCATCAAGGAGCATTTCCACCAGCAGAACATCTGATGTTTCACCTTAATGATGCAGCCCACCAGCACATCATTCAGAAGCACTGCAGTTAGAACCTGTCAGGGAATTTCCTCCTGTATCTACATGTTAAGTCACGCCTCTGTTTAGGAGTGTCTTCAGGGAAGTGGTGTGTTTATAACCCTCGCATAAGGCTTGTGAAACAAATAGAAACACACACAGTCATATTAAAAACCAGGTTACCTGAAAAGATGTTATATTCATGAAGCAAAACAGAGTTGTATAAATAAAAATGATTTAGGCAAACTTATAAGAAAAGACAGACAAATACATTATCATCAAGCAAGCATTTTGCAACACACTATAAAAATTTCTCTGCATATCATCATAGATTCCCTTCTCATATTGTTACGCTAATCTGTTCTCCTTCCTTTTATCTCTAGCTTAAAACACAGGAAATATGGGGATGGAAGTCTCATAAGGTTATATCCTCTGTGACTAGAAAAAATACACATTTTCTTAACAATTACTCTATTTTTATTTCCAGATGACCCCAAGTATATCTCATTTATACAGTCCAATTATTCAGTGATACCTACGTTTTCTTGTTCTTCACACTTGTCATTGAATTTAAGTATTTACCATTATTTCTTGTCCTCAATCTTTTGACAATCATTAAATTTTCTCCCTGAAATTTAGCAATAGTTTCCATTTTTTTTTACCTATTATTTGTATACCCTGCCTCAGATTTAGATTTCAAACCCAAGGAAATGGAGTGTGTTATAGAATCATTTGAATCATAGAGGTTGGAAAATACCTTTAAGATCATAGAGTCCAGCTGTTAACCCAGCACTGTTCAATCCACTAAACCATGTCCTCAAGTGCCACATCTACAGACCTTTTAAGTACCTCCTGTTCCAATGCCTGTTTTGTGGGTACACGCCAGCCCCTCAAAGTCTTTCTTGTACTGAACACAGGATTTGAGGTGTGGCGTCACCAGTACCAAGTACAGAGGGACAATCACTGCCCTGGTCCTCCTGCCACACTATTGCTGATCCAGGCCCGCTGCCATTGGCCTTCCTGGCCCTCTGGGCACACCTGGCTCGTGTTTAGCTATCCATTGACTAGCACCTCCAGGTACTTTTCAAGCAGGAAGATTTTTCAGCAACAATTTAAAGTACATCATTGAAAGTAGCATCAGTAGAACAATGACTTTAGGAAATGAATAGTAATATTGGGAAACTTGTTCCTGCCTTGCTTTTATTATTATTTCCTTTTTTTGGAGTTAGGGCAGATAGTTCTTGGATATACACTAGCTCATGACCTTTGAAGACAAATTCTAGATACTCTATTTTTTTTTAATAATTAAATCTTTCTGCTGATAACGCTGACATTTCAAAGCAAGATTTCTCAGCCTCTGAGGAGGCCTTGTAAAGAGAATAGGACCCTATGCTCCCTGACCATTCAAGTCTTCCAGTGAGTTGACATTTAAAGGCCTTACAATTAAAGATTTTACATATTTCATAGAGTTTTCTCTTTCAAGATTTGTATTCAACCTTTTAATTCTATTGCTCTATTTAAAAATCATCTGATTTAAAAGGTGACCTGCTCTCATTCTCTCTGTTCGGGTTCTGTCTTAGACCTGTAAGCTCAGAATAATTACTTTGTTCTCCAAGTAATTTCAGTGATTTACTCTTCTGAATCTATCTTTGCTCTGCTAGGAATTTGGACATATGATCATTTCTTGTTACCCAAAAATTGGAAAAAATCCACTTTCATGAACAATGAAAAGACTTTTTTTTTTTTTTTTGTACATCCCATTGAGTGCACCTGTTTTTTCTGTCGTCTCAGGCAGCTTTTTTTGATCTGCTCCATTGAGACAGGGGTTTTGCTTTTAAGGTGAGAGATTTTGGACTGTAAGAAAGCAAATATCACTCCTAATCTTCAAGAAAGGCTAGAAGGAGAATCTTGGCAGCATAGGCTGGCCAGCCTTTCCTTGATCCCTAGGAAGATGATGGAACAAATAGTCCTGAAGACCATTACCAAGATTATTAAGGACAAGACTGATGATGGAGAATAGTCAGTGTGGATTTACAAAGGTAAAATTGTGCTTAGCCCACTTGATAGCCCTCAGTGATGAGATGACTGGGCCAGTGGACCTGCAGTCAGCCCTTGTTGCTGTTTATCTCGATTTAAGAAAGGCTTTTGCCTCACTGACAAACTGACAAAGCATGGAATTTGTGTGTGGATAGGGAGATCTGTTGAAAACTGAGTGAACTCTTGGACTAAGAGGGCTGCAACCAGCAGCACAAAGCTTTTGGGGCAGCCTGTACCCCAAAGATTAGTGCTGGTTCAGCACTTTTTTAGTGACTTGGATAACAGAACACAAAACTGGGAAGAGTGGTTGATGACTGACTGGGGTGCTGCCACTCATGGGGACCTTGACAGGCTGGAGAAATGGTCTGACTCTGACAGGAGCCTCATGAAGATCAACAAGGTGAATCACCGAGTCCTGTCCTAGGGGAGCAATAATCCCAAACTTCAATATCGGCCTGGAGCCGAGCAGCTGAAAATCATATTGGCATGGGAGGACCTTGGATTCATAGACCACAAGCTAGCCACAAGCCAGCAATGTGCTCTTGCAGCAGTGGAAACCACCAGCACCCTGGGCTGCATCAAGCAGAGCATGGCCAGCAGGTTGAAGGTGATCCTTCCTCTTTGCTCAGCTGTGATGAGACACATCTGGAGTGTTGAGCCCGCCTCTGGACTCTCCAACACAAGAGAGATATAGACAATCTGGGAAAAGGGCAGTGAAGGGCCACAGTGGTGAATAAGGATTGGAGCATTTCAGACAAGGAGAGACCAAGAGAGCTGAGACTGCTCAGCCTGGAGAAGAGACCCCTCAAAGGGATCTTGTCCATGTGTAAAAAAACGTAATGGGGGAAGTCAAGACAACAGAACCATACTCTTCCCAAGGTAAGGGACAGGATAAGAGGCAATTGCACAGGAAAAAAAAAAAACATTGGAAATTCCACTTAAGAAATACTGTTCACAACACGGGTGGTCACCCACAGGAACAGGTTGACCAGAGATACGGTATTGTCTCCATCACTGGAGGTGTTCAAAATCCAACCGGACATGACCATCAGCAAACTGCCCTCACTGATCCTCTTCTGAGCAGGGGATTGAACCAAAATATTTCCAGCAGGTCTCTCTCTACTTGTTATATAACTTTTAGCAAATATTTGCATGGTACAATCAAGTTTAAAAAGCCTGGAGAATTCCCCAGGTACGCTGAGTACTTAGCATCAGTGCAGCAGGTGGAAGATGGACATGCCATGCAAATTGCACTGTACAGCTCCAAAGTTTATCATACAGATGTTGTGCCTGGCTCTGTACTGCTGTCTTGGGGTGACTTTATGATGGGTATCCCCTATCACTGCTCTATGCCCAGAAATTAACTTTGTGTTTTTTCTGTGCCTTTAAACTGAGCCTGAGAGAGGACAGAAGAAAAAAAAACAGTGAACTTTTGAAAGCAGTTATTCAAGGACACAAATAGACTCCTCTGCTTCTGCTCTGGCAGCAAGTGGGGAAGAAACGCCCTTCGTGCTTTTCAGCCAGCTTTTCAACTCCTTTTTCTCCAGAGGGAGACGGAGAGTTGAACTTTGTTTTCCTGGGACTTTCCTGGGACCTGGACTGGCTTTTCCCTTCTCTTCTGGACTGTTTCAACATCAGAACACATCAGGAGAATTTTCCACCAAGGCCTGGAGGTGGGCCCATGCCGACTCAACTCCGAGGAGGAGAGACACCACACCTACAGAAGGACTCTGAAATTTTCCCAGGTTTCTCTCCACAGTGAGAGATTTTATTACTTAGCGTTATTATCCTTTTCCTGTGTGTTTGTTAAATAAAAAGTTTTTATCTCTTTCACTTTCCTCAGAGGAAAATTTCTTTTTTCCTGAACCTCGTGGAGGAAGGGTGTTTGTAATCCGCCTTCTATCAGAGGTGTACAGACCCTCCCATTATAACAGCAGGGACCCTGGCACAGAGGACTTCAGGTACGCATTATCTCTATACAAATCTTGTCTGAAGTCTCAGCTGTGCAGTTTTAGCTTCCATACCTTTTCTGGTTTGTAATATAGTAGGAAATCAAGGTCTATCATAGGACATGAAAGCCAAAAATAAGTTACACAGTCCATGTAAGGGGAGGGAGGAGAACATGCCTGAGGACAATAATATCTGGCACATATTGTCCATTTAACATGCCAAGCTTTAAATAAAGCTCTCTCTACAAAACCCAGTATGGCAGATGCTATATTAGCACATATCATACGGTTACTTGGCAACAAACAGAGATTAGACATCATAAACATTTGGTCTGCAGAAATGTTACCAGAGCTGGTGATTACACAACCATATTTAATGCTTGGTGCATAAAAATATCCACCTAGTTGAGTATATACTAATTTTCTGTAAAGCAAACGCCAAACTCTTTCAATGAAGGGTCTAATTAAATATGTTAGAATTTTCTAATCTATTTCAGAGTTTGTCTATAAGACACTATTCAGTGTCATACAGAGGATCCCCATTAGAAAAGACATAGAAGGACACTGTCTGGGCTAAAATATTCTATTTCAGAAGTTCAGTAATGTGTGTTGGTGAGTGAGGGAAGGGTGCACTGGTAACAAACACATGCTGCTTCTAGTGTTTGAGCTCCATGCCACTGCACAGTAGTTACTATAGCATATCGCCAGGGATTCAGAAGCCTTCATCCAGTTTACAAAAATGGTGGAGATACCTAGGAGCCCAAGTGTCATGCCAGTTCTCAGAAACTTGTTATGGATCCCCTTTGTTTAATTCCCATACTTTTGTAAATCCCACTTAGTGCCATAATCCTTGTGTAAATCTAGGAGCAGGAATCTAAATCCCCATAAAACAAGTGACTTGACTGTAAAGTTTTTTTTGGAAAAGGCAATTTTCTAGCAAGTTAAACTCTTTCCCAATGAATAAGAAATCTGGAATGCAGAGTCTGTGTAGAAAGTAGCAGCATAACCCATTTTGCATCAAAAACTCTTGGCTTCTGTTTATACGGCTGACTTTTTTCTGCATGTTCAAAGTACATTACAGACCTTGCTAGGGAAATGAGAAAATCAGCTGTCACCTCAAATACAAGATACCGCCCCCCCCAAACATGTATGAAACCTAAAAGCATAGATCTGTAACACTCTTATAAGAAATGAAATTGTTTTTACAAGGAACTACAGAAAGAAAAAGATCAGATCAGAATTGTATCAATTTTTAAAGATGACAAATAAAAATTACAGAGAAAATAGGAAAATTTTGTTTTCATGAGAAAATACTCGGTCTTATATTGATTGGGAGATTGTTCCTCAGAAGTATTTCATCCTTCTGTTCCATTTTGATAACAAGGAACAAATTTTCTTTCCACAAACTGCTGTATGCAGTAGCTATTATGTTACATGGCTCTGAGTCTTTTAAGGAGAGAAAGAAGGCAAGTAAAAGTTATTACACAGCAGTAATAGCCTTATCTTTGCTATGTAGTGCACTGGCTGGGAACAGTCTTTCCAAAAATCTGACATCTCAGTTTAACACTTTTAAATTCTCAGTAATAAAAACAGGCCTTATGTTACTATGAATATTTAGGCAGTAAAGATTGCTACACAATGCCTCCATAGACAGGACAGCAAGCTATGATATCAGAGGAAGAAAAAAAGATCTTCTGAGTCAAATGAACAACAGATGATACCTTCTGCTCCTACATTACATTCATAGAATCATGTTGGGTTGGAAGGCGTGTCTAAGATCATCTAGTTCCAACATCCCCTCAACACAGGCAGGGACGCCTTCCACAAGACCAAGCTGCTCAGAGCTCCATCCAAGTTGACCTAGAATACTTCCAGGAATGGGGCATCCACAACTTCTCTGGGCAACCTGTTCCAGAGTCTCACCACCCTCACAGTAAACAATTTCTTCCTTGTATCTGATATAAATCTCCCCTCTTTCAGTTGAAAGCCATTCTTTCTTGTTCTGTTACTATGTGCCCTTGAAAAAGTCCCTCTCCAGCTTTTTTCTAGGCCCCCTTTAGGTGCTGGAAGGCTGCTATAAATTCTCCTTGGAGCCTTCTCTTCTCCAGGCTGAACAATCCCACTTGTCTCAGCCTCTCCTCATAGGAGATGTGCTCCATCTTGGTGGCCTCCTCTGGCCTCGCTCCAACAGGTCAATGACCTTCCTGTGCTGAGGACCCCAGCCCTGGATGCAGAACTCCAGGTAAGGTTTCATGAGAGTGAAGAAGAGGGGGAGAATCACCTCCCTTGACCTGCTGGTCATGCCTTTTCTGAGGCAGTCCAGAACACAGCTGACTTTCTGAGCTGCAAGGGCACATTGCTGGGTCATGTTGAGCTTCTTGTCAACCAACACCCTCAAATCTTTCTCCCAGGGCTACTCTCAATCCATTCTCTGCCCCTCCTGTATTTGTGCTTGTGATTGCCCTGACCCAGGAGAAGGACTTTGCACTTGACCTTGTTGAACTTCACGAGTTTCTCATGGGCCCACCTCTCAAGCCTGTCAAGGTTCCTCCAGCATTTTGAGCACACAACACAGCTTGGTGTCATCCGCAAACTTCCTGAGGGTGCACTCAATCCCACTGTCCATGTCACCAGCACTGAGGTGAGACTGATCAGTTGGTAGTTCCTTTTTTACCTTTTTAAAATGGGGGTTATGTTTCCCTTTTTCTGTCAATGGGAACTTCACTGAACTGCCATGACTTCTCAAATATGATTGATAGTGGCTTAACCACTTCATCTCTCAGTTCCCTCAGGACAAAAGGATGCATGTCCTAATCAGGTCCCATGGACTTGTGCACTTCGAGCTTCTTTAGATGTTCTCTAATCTGATCTTCTTCTGCAGCAGGCAGTTCTTTATGCTCCCAGCCCCTGCCTCTGTCTTCTCTGGCTTGTGCGGTGTGGCTGGACAACTTGCCATTGAGGATTGAGTCAAAAGAGATGTTGAGTATATGCGCCTTTTCCATACCCCAGGTAACCAGGTATTCTGTTTCCTTCCAGAGAGGGCTCACATTCCAAGAAAAAGTACAATAAACCCAGGAGAAAACAGTACAGCAAACAAAACAAAAAAGATTAGCCTCCTCACTTTCTCTTATATTTCAAATAGAAACAGTTATTCACTTAGGTAGTTGCTTTACGTATGCTTTGTATTCATAATAATTATATCAGTAACTTCCACGAGGTTTAAGGGATGAGAAACAAGAGTTTTAAAGGTTTATATTTTAATTACTAAAATATGCAGATGGATTATCATGATTAGATAGATTTTCCAAGTCTCTGGATATCACATTCCCCTTGTTCCCCACAGATACCTGGCATTTAGGAAAACTAGGCAGACTTGTATTATGTACAAAGAGTCAAAATACTTGTCAAAGCCATAATGACAGTTCTAACATTTTCTTTCTGACTGAGTTACATCTCTGTTGTATATAGTTACAATAGCTGTTGTTTTCTTCCATGTAACATCTTCCAGAGAGGATCCAGAGATTACTGCCTCCATCAGAGGTTTAATTTACCTGTAACACTTGTTAGTGGCACACAGGGAAGATGTCTCTGGTATTGTATCGTACACAACACACAAAATATGGCATAGTTTTTACTATTGCAAATGGGTTTCACTAGGACTTCAAAAGCTAGTTTCCTTTTCATGCACAATTCATAATATATAATCCTGGGAGGAAACACTGAAAGTAGCAGACCAGTGCCGAAAAATACTACTATCCTTTTTTTTTTCCCCAGCAGTTTGAGAAATGCCACGTTTATGGTGTTCTTCTCTGCTTTCTTCCCATCTGATCCGTTTTCCTATATGTCTAATATAAATTCAGGCAAAGTCTCATGATAGTTTTTAGAGCTGATCACTAGGGAATACAGTAAACAGTGATGTAACAGGGAATGGTATCTCAGCTAGGATGGTGGCAAGCTTAATAGGCCCTAGGGCACTAACTGAAATTAGTCATTGGGTGAACTAATCATAGATTGCTAATGTAGAGCCCACCACAATGGAGGTTTCAAAGAGTGAAAAAGCACCCCAAAAAAGGAAACTCAAGGGTACTTTCTGTGTTAGGACTATGCATCATATGTCTTCAGAGCTAAAAATTAAGAAAAAGGAAAGCAAATCACTCCCAAATTGACTTTGCTTAAGGGAGAATGGAGGAAAACATGACATCACACATTTCTAGTGAAATTATCTGCTTGATGTATAAGTGCAACATGCAGCACTTGGAGCTTTTCCCCCTATTGCTCCTTTGCTACTTATTCTGATAGAAGTGAATTTATCAAGTGTTGGTGGGGTCCCAAACCAATTCCATATGTATATCTTTATCCTTCATGCATATTTCAAAAACGTCTATCAATATGCTACAGGTATTGTTCAGCCAGACTCACTTGTGATAAATTTGAAATTAATATATTTCACTTATGACAGCAACTGAAAAATAAATTAAAATAATAAAAAATTATGTGAAGCCAGATACATTATTCTGAGATTTCTTACTGAGAGTAGAATTGGCATTAAAGTACCAGGTGGATTCAAGCTATCAGAAATCAACAAGCAAGAAATTGAAAGAGTTTTTTGGTGTGGAAGAAATCTGGAGCCATGCCATAGTCATTTTTCCAGGAGAAAACCTCATTCTAGGAAGCAAATGTGGAAGGCAAAAGGAGTCTCTGTGAATGTGTGATTCTTGATATATTCACATCTTTTTTACTCCTACCTTCTTATTTTTTAAAGGGAAAGGCAGGAAAGGAGAAGATTTACCCTTGGTAGACACTTCAAATCAAAACAAAACATATTCACCAGAGAACAAAAAAAGCAATACAAGGAAAAGCAAAAAAATAAAGCATATATAGAAAATTATGATAGAAAATTGTCAAGTGTACTGTTGGACAGATTTCAAAAATCCTATTTCATAAACAAATATTGTAAAGATATTAAAAGCAGGCTGCAATAAATCATTTTGAAAAGAGTCACTCAAAAAATTGTAAATTTTTCAATACGAGGTGCCTTATTCATATATTAATCAGAATATCTCATCAACATGTGGGTATTTCAAACAGAATTTCTAAGTGTGCATTTATTGTGTGAAATATCAGAATCAAAGCTAGGCGAGGCTCCAAAGAACTGCAACCTGGAGGTCATCTAGTCCAAAACCCTTGCTCAAAACAGGGCAAAATTACTATCTGCTGTTCTCAGAGCCTTCAGGAAATAATTTTTGTTATATTAGTAAATTTTAATCTTATCATCTTGCTGTATTTTCTTTGATAAGCATATTTTGGAAGAAGAAAAGAGGCCATTCAGTTCCCATCCACTTCTGCTTTGCCCATGAGAGAACAGCCACATGCTGGAGTTCTGACATAGGAACTTGACGGAGTATGAAACCCTTCCAAACTTTTCTGAAACAGGTTTTTCACTGCTAAACTTTGTGAAAGAAAATAAGGGCCAATTTCTCTGCAAAGTGTTGTCATTTTTTGAAATACAGACTTACTAAAAGCTGCCTGCAAGTGATAGCCAAGTTATTAATAGCTGAGCATTGGCAGCAGACTTAGGAACATTTAAAAAATGTTTTTAATCTCAAGAATTATTTCATTCAACAGATTTTATTAATAAGCCTCAGAAAAATGTTACTTTGAAGTTAAGAACAATCAGATATTCTGAGATAATTTATTTGCATGCTAGCATTTTTATTATTTTAAATGCACCTTAAGATGCACTCAGTAAAATTTTACCTCGTTAATAAGCATTTCCACTCTTGTACTCTTCTGTATAAACTGTTGTCTGTATAGTCTGCAGATATGTTTTAGCTTCTCCATTTCCCATCCTTCCCAGATATTTAAGTAGGTTTAATGTGCATTTCTTATGTTTTGGACATATGCAAATGGAAAAGACAGGAGTTGAGTATGGAAAAGACAGGAGTTGAGTATGGAAAAGATAGATGAATGGGTATATATTTATTTCAAAATAAGTAATAAATTGTTGATGGCCAGATGGGGTTAACAATGACAACATTACCGTTCTGTAACTCTGGGATGGCTAAAAATTGGAACAATTAGTAGACAGATAACACTGACCTCTAAAGAAAGTAGGACATTCATGGAAATATAACAGACTATTATCTTCTGTCTATAAGCAGAAAAAAGTGCTGTTTTTGAGAAGTGAAAATTATAATGCGCAAAAACTACAATGTCCTTCCTCTGTTGAGAATTATTTGGTTATAAAGTATTAAACTAATTATGTCAATAAAGTAATGTCTCCAATATGTTCATTTTTCTTAAAGATTTTCCTGCTGCTCAGCACTTTGCCTGCATTTTACATTCAATCATTGAACTTCTCAGCAGAAATAATTTCCACAGATTTTTAAAGTGAATCTGTATTCAGGACCCACAGCTCTTTAAAGATGTAGATTACTTGCACTAAAATCATGAACAGTGCTTACAACTTCCCCACAGGTTTAGAGAGAGCAAGCTCTTCCTCTGGGCCAGGTGGTCCAATCTGAGACCAGTCTCACAATGTGTCAGCTGGTGCAAAACCAGTAGTCTGTTCTTCTGTTTTATCTGTAGGTAACAGGTCCACTGAGCAAACTAATTCATCATCATGGAGCTCCTCTAAAGTTGGTCGTTTCACTAGGAATGGAAGCTGGGTCTTTTTTAAATTTTATTTGGTAGGCTGGCTTATATATTTTGAAAATATATCCTTGAATAATACATGAAAAAGAAATACTTAATTCTATATTAGAGTGAAGAAAAAACATCAAGAGATCCACATTTCTCCAAACTGTGAACAATACAGGACATAAAACTTAAAGAAAAAAGAAAAAGCTCACAGTTTGGACTTACAGTGAGAATATGGGAAACAGGTTATAGGTCTTATCCACAAATTTCTGTATCTTTTCATTAAAGTAATTAACTAGATTAAGTACAGTTTTTCCATCTGATTTAATTAGCTGTAATCATACCAAACTATTGTAAGTTGGGCATTCAAGATATATGACACATCTTTTCAAATACGTGTACAATTATTGTGAAAATGAGTGTAATAGTAGCATTCACTAGCCCAAGGCAATTATGAGAAGTGCTCGTTTGGTAAAAGGTCACAATCTGATGCCTTGCATTCGCCTGAAATAGTCTTGTCACTCCACAAATTCTAACAGTGAAAGCATATTTTTAACAACCATGATTAAATAATTTAACTTAAGAACTAATTCCATGTTCTTCTGAATATTTTAATAACAAAAATTTAAAATATATTATCTTGACAGAAATGATGGATTAAACCTTTAAACTGCTTTTTATTTTTTTATTCAAACAGTTTATACTTTTACCTATAGGCATATTGATGAATAAATTATGCCAATTTTATGAAACACCAACACTCTGACCGTGATAATTCCTTAACGCTGTGTGAATCACTGAGAACTTTTTAAATGACCCTTTCCAAATTACATTAATCCTCAAGTTTCTTCCCACTGTCTCCTGATTAATTCGCTTGCATTTTGCTTGAGGCAAAATGCATAAAGTCTTTGCCTTCAGCTGGATGGCTGGGGAGGATGCTTTTGGTAAAGTTCACATCGCATCAATCAAGGAGCAGTGCTCTTCCTGTCCAGCCACTCTGTGTTAGTGACCTGGTTCCTGAAGCCACGACTCTTTTCCAGAAACCCATTTTCCTGCCTGCACTGTAACACACTACAGCTGCAGAGGATGTAATGTAATTAGTCACTTTAACATTTGCTGTTAGCAACTTGTCAAGCAGTATTTGGGGAGAAGAAGAGGAATAGTATAGAAACGAAGAGAAATCTTGGAGTAGATTTTTAGGAAAATGAACACTTTTTGAGCATCTTTTGTCTCAAGAAGAAAATAGAATGACAATGAAGATTAGGCTGGCTCTTGTTTGAAAAACATGTGGAAAATGAAAATGCAAAATTTTCTTGGTTCACATAATGAATTAACCACAAAAAACCTACCAAACCCATTAAATATGCAAAATCTACTTGNAAAAAAAAAAAAAAAGCTATTATGAAATTGATAATGCATCCCTACTAAAGAATGGCTACTTGTGATAGATTTTTCCAACTGTGCCATAAACATCAAATTTCTTAGGAGATGGTTACGTTTCTTGGGGTTTTTTTTGCCTTTTGACTTATTAGTAAAAAGCCAAATAATATGAATAATTTAAAGATGTTATTATAAGCTGCTAGCAAAAAAATGCTGTGATATAGGTGTGTACTGCAAAAGTATGGTTTCTTTTTTGTTGACTACATGTAGAGGTGAAATGTAATGCAAACTGTCTTTAAACTAGGTATTCTGTATGAAAGCACAGTATGGATATTTGGAATGCCAAAGTATCCTAACAAATAAGCAGAAGAGAAGAAAGAGAATACAATTAGAGAATATGCAAATCTAAGTTAAAAATTCACAACTTAATAAATTATAATTATAATTCTATTACCTTGAATAACCTGTCTCACGCAGTGACCTGTGTCATTGTTTCATCTGCTTCTCCTACTTCATCTTTCTTTCCAGGCATGTAACGAATATATTGAACACCACCTGCTTTCCTATGAAATCCTGTATTCTTTGTTCTTATGAAAACACACACTCTTCACTTTCCTTTGGAAAAACAATTCATTACTATCTGAAACACCTCTCTAGTTTGAAACCTAAATCTCTCTAGCATTTAATACACAAAATTCTTCATCTCATAAACCAGACAAACAGAAAAATATATTAACCCCCCCAGACATTTTAAAGTTTCACAGCTATTGACCATATATATCTCCTAGGAATTTTTGGAGAAAGGAATAGGCTTTTTCAGCAGCAAAATTAAACTGGGATTTTGTGTACACTTATGTTTTCTGAAACAGGACCAAGTTGCCATTAGGCTAATATAAGTATCTAGTTTTCTTTATGATTGAACCATCTATTGATTCACAGGCAGACACATTGCAACTAATAATAGCCTTCTAACTGTCTCTATACTCTCCTCCAAATAAAAATATAATCTGGAAAATTATTCAGTCTTTTAAAAATAATCGATAATGACATCTGAAGGCATTACCTCCATAAAAAAAATTACCTTTTTCCACGACATATATTCTTCTGCATAAGAATCTATAATCTCTGTTTTATTTTTAAAAATAGACTCAGTTCATGTATGATTTACAAAACCTTCTTTGTATTTTGAAATTATTTATCTTGCTTAGACACCTGGGACAAACAGTGATTAGTGTCAATGCACTTTTCATTCATAAATATGTGTAGCAAATATCACAGGGCTGTGTAAGCAAGAGCAAGTTTGTGAACAATACACAAAAAAGTTCTTGGGGCATACAGCCGTAGATACTTTTATTTGCTTAGTAATAACCAAGTGGTTATATAAGGGAAAGGACTTGTGAATCATTAATGTAGGCAATTATCTCTACCTGTGTTTTGGGAAGTGGTACTTTCCATGTTTCATTTATTTTACAGCTAGATAATATAAAACCAGAAAAATATATTTTAAAACCAAAATACGTTAGGCAGACTTCAGGAGATCTGTTGCCTGAATGCAAGCCCTGTTTTTCTTTAAAGAGACCCTAACTGAGGTTGGAGCATGAATGATACTTCAGTGCAAACCAAACCAAACTCAATACTTTTAGTACCTGTTCTGGTAGCACACTTTCCCTGGAGTGGTGGGGAAACACAGACCAGAAATCATAGTAAAGAAATATGTAGGCACACACACTAGCTTTTTAATCAGGCATTTTAAGGAAGGGTTATCATAAATAGGTCACTGGCAGGTTCTGAAAGATGGTCAAATATGAGTTCTAAAACTGACATGTTTTTCTATCGTTGGCCACAGATCCCGAAATGCAGTCACTACAGACATAAGAACCCTCTGTCAGAAAGGGTAATCAGGAATCTATAAAGATTTTTCCCCTGCACAGTATGTATATGAACATGCGTATATGTAGACGTACATGTATGGATGTATATTCAAAAACACATTTGCAAAGGTAGTTTGCTGCAATTCAAATAACACTTTTTCTGAAGACCTAAGGACCAGAGAGATTTTAGAGCACTGGAACTGCTCTGGATTAAGTCTCAAACAAGGGCTACTCCAAAGTCCTGATCTTGTGAAAGACACAAAACTAATTTTTAAAATGTAATTTTTCTTTCCAAAGAAGACTACAGAATTAAGGTTGGGATACAAGGCTCTTTTAACATGTTTCTGTATAGATTTTCTTCTGTGAGTCACCAGCCCACGAAATAAATATTCTCCTAAAGAGTTCTTTTAGAAGAAAAGAAAGAACTTTCTCTCTCTTGTAATTCTGAAATTGTATATGAAATGAATCAGAAGTAAACAGAGCAACAAATGGAGTCACACCTCTACCAGCCTGAAATCATAAATGCTGAAAGCATTATGTGTTCTGATTCATCACAATGAACTTCCCCGGGAATCTGAAAAAGGTCATTCAAATATTAAACAACCCACTATTTCTCAGCTAAAAGCACACTGTAGCTCTATGGTATAATCCTAAAATGGCACCTCAGTTCCCAAGTGCCCCTGATGTCTCCAGTTGCAGCTTAACTAATGGTAAGCTGATGACACAGTTTTCTTCTCTACTGCCTGAACTAGAGCTAATTGTTATGAGAATGTCAGTGGTTAAAAAACCTGGCACACCTTAGACATTTAAGTGTGGGGAGTTATTTGCCGTTGAGAACTAGTAACTCTTAGACTGAGGTGCACCTTTGTTGCGGTGAGCCACGGCCAGAGCCATGGTCAGCAGGACCAAGCAGACCAAAAGGTCCATTGGTTTGATGCCTCCACAGCTCAAGGGCTTGAAGGTACAGTGAGCACCCAAAAGGCCGTGTAAAACATGCTGACCATTGGCTGCTGCCCTCCCCTCCCCTTATGTTTCATATTTGGTTATTTCTCCAGAAAGTTCTATATTAGTAGTTGGTTGGCCCCTGTTACTCCTCTCTCCCCACTCCTTCTCCCATTCTCTCTAATTCCTTCTCCCTGCCCTTGTAACACCCATTAACTGATATTTTATTGGTTATTTTGTGTTCTCCATGCCCATTATGTAAGGGTATAAAACCCCCTGCCAGCCTCATTTTCTCGGCTTTCTCTGTGGTTTTTGTGTTCTCCAACAAACCTTTCCCTGCCCTCACGAAGGAGTCCCTCCACTTTATTCCTGCCTCCTTTGCGCACCCTGCCATCGGTGGGCAAGGCAAACCCGAGCCGGAGCTTTGCCTGCCCTCCAGCGCCGTGATCGGCTTCCATCCCCCCTCCCGGGGCAGGTGGGAGATTGCCCGGTGCTGGGGACAGTGTGCTGGCCCAAGAGGGCACCACAGCACACCTTGCTCCACCTCAAGGCAAGAGAGTAAAACCTCTAAAGTAGAAATCTCTTACAGGGTTCACTCCCCACAAACTGACCCCAGTCACCCTGTATAAACAGGAATTAAATATACTCTGGGATAAGGGAGCTTGTTCCAAGTTTTATAGTATTACCATATTCAAATCTGTTCAAGATGCAATAGATGTCTGGGGGCAGGAGCTGTGTCCACTATGAACCCCACAGCCCTTCCTGCCAGTGTCTGCACACCAGCATCAGCCTCCTTTCCAGCTTTCGACAGGTCTGCCCGAAGATGCTGGCCATGCGTCCTGAAGTGTCCTGCTGACCAGGCTGAATTGTCATTTTCTGTCTTAGACAGAAGACAAATTGCTGACCATGGTCACACTGTATCAAACCTTTAGAAGGTTACACAGATGAGATTGAGTACTTTTAACTTGATGAGACATTCTTCAGATCATTAAGTCCTCATCAAAAAGCCAGGAAACATTATATTGTCATTTGCTCATCAACAGGTTGGGATGGAAACAATAGCAAATATCTTCATTATAATTTCCTTGCTGCTTTCAAATTTGCTGCCATATACTACATGGAGATCACATTAATTTAATCGGCTAATTAGTTGCAAGCAACCCTTGATCTTTGCTAAAGATTAAAAATACATTTGTTAATGAAATCTGTCTTGAATACATCTTTTTGGAGTAATTCAGAATATCTAAAAGAAGAGCATTATGTTTTACCAAGTTTACTGTAGAGACTGAATTTATGCACTTGTAACACTACTATGACCTATATCAAAGACAAGCAGATAATCATTGCCATGGTAACCAAAAAACTTCAGAAATCTAATAAGAGTTTTCATGTGAGAATTTAAAAATAACCACTCTATACTTTCCTTTTTATTCCAAAAAGTCAATCAGCTCTAAGGAAACAATTGTTTTATATATGTATCTATATTTAAAAATATAGAAAAACATGAAAGTGTGTTGGAAAATTAATTATATCCATATATTTAATGCTAAAGCAGGTAGCTAGGTAAATTCTTTTTTGCAAGAAATCTATATTTTGCAATAAAATTAGAAAATCTGTTCTCTCAGTCCAATAGGAAGGTATTTATAATTAATTCAAAGACATCTCCCACCACTGGTCTCAAGTAGTTAATAACACATATATTATACATGACTTAAATGGTTGTACTGTTTTTCGGCAATTATGTCAGCAGGATGCTGGGTTTCTTTATGTTATCACAAATCATTCAGGCATTCAGACCTAACCAAATAGGATGAAGATGTATGTCTTTGCTGCAAACATTTGGATTCCCATCACTTTGCTGCTTGTTACTCCAGTTGCGAAGAAGAAAATTTCACTAATTTGATGTAAAGTTGGTTAGCTCTATAAATTGTGAAATTCACTACTTAACATTTCCTCTTGAAGCAATTTCAGAGTCTCAGCTATGAAAAATAAAGGAATAGACTGGTTCCAGCCTCTATTTAACTTCAGACAATGTGTAAGCCATAAATATATTTTCAAAAATGCTTTTCTCCTCAATGCGCTGTTCTAATATATATTCTGGAATTCACAAAGGTGATCTTTTTATAAAACCAGCAAAGGAACATATATTATTTATAAACCTGAGCATTTTTGCTAAAACCAGCCTTGCATTTGTTATCTATCATGCTTACAGCTGTAATAATATACGTTTTTTAAAGCATTTGGAATGTGTTCTATGTATTATATTTATATCTCATATAACATTATCTATACTTACAGGTGTATATTCTTCAATGTGATATATTCAGTTTCAATATTGTAAGCATACAAGCATAATAATTTACGTTAAAGCCCAAATGAATACAGTCAATAAAAATTTCAGTGTCATGCATTGGTTATAGGTTATCTTGTCAAATACCGATAGAATGCTTTGTTATTGTGCTTAGGTAAACAAGCTGAATTGGAAAACTTATGAAACTTCCCTTGAATGACCACCCAATGTTCCAAATACTTGAATAGAATTAAAAAAGGAGTCTTCATATTTTTATTTCTTCCCCGTTCCACTTGTTCCAGTCTAGTGGAAAGTCAGGGAAAAATTCTTCTTCAAGTATTTCCACAGCCATGAGGCAAAAGTGGCAGTTTAGAATAACATCCAACAAACATTCAACATCCAACAAATATTTTAGATTTCTATTGAATCAGAATGATATCTGAACTCTGTGAAAAGCACCATAGTGATAACTCCTATACACACGAGGACTTATAGACTGCAGATGAGTACAGATACTTTGCTTTCTTTTTTTCAAAGTCAACAGCACTAAAAGTGGTGATAAAGGGAAAAATAATTTAACAACTCTGTTCCTGTACTTCAAGTTCTTCATACAGGTTAAAAATAAGAGCTGTTTCAATGATGTGGGTTTGATGACTTTTTAGATAAGCAGTTGAACACTCATGCTCTAAAATGATATGGTGAAAAGCGCAATGAAATGCTGAAGTATTAAGAAATTTTGAGTCATTTAAAGAGTAATAGGCTGAAATCACACTATCATGTGTGGCAATTATATCTAGAGATTTCCTGCATTTTGCTTATAAAAAACTATCGCTGCATAATATTAGGAATCTAACATAAATAGGGTCCTTGTGTATTCATTAACTATCATATATGGAAGTGGAAATGAGAAGCTTTTAAAAACATGACCATCTATCATTTTCTGTTAGAAACCCACAGAGATTTCTCTCCATATTAGACACTGAGGATTAACCAGTTCTTGGCCTCATGGTCCCCCTGTAAAAGTCCCCCAGATACCAAATCATGATGGCCAAATTATTGGTCCACCTCAGAATACAGTTTTCCAGGGGCTGTTTTCACGTTGGACAAGACATACAGAACATTGTTTTTTTCTAAACTTGCACCATCCGCTTGTCTTGTATGTATCTGACTGTGCAAGAAGGGTCAATGCTTAGCATGCACACTCAATCATGATGTCAGTGCTCAGGGCTTATTTTTAGGTGTAGGAACACCTGAGCCAGCTGCTCAAATCAGCTATAGCGTGAACGGAACTGTCAGTGCAAAGCCCAAAGTTAGCAAGGTGCCTTCTTCTCAACACCTCTGCTAAACAGAAATGAAACCTGGCCCTTAAGAGTCCTTCTTTCTCAGGTCATTCAAATTACGGGTCCACAATCCATACAGACTGACTCAGAAAGGTGCACATGAAAGATGAGGGTTGACAAAAAGACCTGTCTTTAATTTGGGGAGATGTTACAAATACACAAACAAAAGATAACTTATTTTCAGAAATGGTTGGACCCCAACAAAGTACTAAAAGTTGTATTTTAAGAATAGTAGGATTATCAAACTATATGTTCTGAAATCAATATATGTTTACCTTGTGCCAAAAAGCAAAACGTCTCTGAGTGGCTCAACACACTTGCAATAGGTTTGTGTACTGTTGCTCTTTGTAAGTACTCCACTAATCACCTAACGATTTTGAAGTATGTTTAAGTGCAATAAAAGAGCCAATTACCTGCATAGTTTTATTATTTTGTTATGGGACACTTATTTGAAGGAGAGTGATATCCTTCTCTACTATGTGCTCTATAAGGCTGAAATTACTACTAAATTTGAAATTTTATATGATAATAATGCTTATAATAAGAGCAAAGATTCACAGACCTATTTGCAAAGTAATACATTCATGAAGTCATATCACATCTAAGAACTGATTATAGACACAGGATAAAAGAAGGCATTCTGGTTCTAAATTCAGCCCTCCTAGAAGCAGATTTCGCACATACTCCAATCATCACAAAAACATGGGTTATTAACTCTTGTTCACTATAATTCTCAATGTAATCAATGTCAATGCACTGGCAACTTTTCTTTTAGCAAAATATCATTGCATACACCCCTGAAAGTGTGAAACCATCTTTGACCACATGATTTGTTGTATCTGAACTAAGGCACATGTATTGAAGCGTTGGAAAAGTCAGATATTTTGCAGTTATTGTGACGCTACTGTCAGAGTTGCCTGATCCAGATTAAGGTACAGGACTGTGTGTGAGTAGACAGAGTGTAAAAGGATGTATCAGTATTCAAGCTTATGTTCAACTCAAAAAACCCAGGATGTTTTGTGACTGTCACCACATGCTCCAAAGAGATACAGTCTAAAGTTAGTCATGGGACTAACTTTCTGTGTAGAGACCAGGCTACATAAATCCCCCAAATTCCCCTGCCAAACCCAAACTTACTTTTTCTATATTGCTTTTCAATTTTAATCCTATTTTGAAACTAGTTCTTCTCATGAGCATTGCCCATCAGAGTTCAACTGAACATTAGTATTAGGAACATCAATTCTATTTTTAGATTTTCATAAAGGTTTTCAATCCATATTTACTGCTGCTTTGAAGGAGTGTGCTGTTTTGAAAAGCATTAAAAATTAAAAACATGGTGATAGTCAAAATTATTTCTAATTTCCACTTTTTATTCACAATTCACTTCTAAGGAACTCTTCTATTACGGTCACAGTAATTGGTGTTAGCATACAGTCCATCAATCCACCTGGTTTTCAATACTGTGCAGCAGATTTCTGTTATCTATAGAGGTGATTAAGCTGAAATTTTTCATTATTTCTACTAGAATTTCCAGCACATATGTGAAACCAAACAAGCTCAAACAGAAGGAAAACCAAAGGGTTTTTCTACTGTTCAAGCCAGTTTGATTGTAATCCCTTAAAATATTTACCAAATCTACAGAGAAAGAAGTACAAATCCAGCTTTTTCATGCAGGAGGACCACTGGGACCTAGGCAGCCATCGAGCTCTCATGATGAGCACTTACAGTAACGCTGCTTCCACTTCCTTCTGGGTTCTTTCCTAATTTCCAGTCTTCCTGTCCAGATGCCCAGGAAATTATCTTTTCACAGTGTAAAAGAACTTACTCTAAAGGACTCAGACATGCACTTGGAAACACAGCTAACTGCTGAGCAATCCTCTCTGACTTTGGAAAGCCAGATATAAAATCTTCCTTAAAGGGAGTCACTCGCTATATGAACAGTTCATTATTCTCCTCAGCCAAAAGTGAAACTGTAATTACCACTCCAACAGCTTCTCTACGTTTTTTAACAGTCTGAAGGCATAATTAACATCCATCCAGAATAAGGAAACATGGGCAGTTACAAAAACTATGAAATGTTCAAATGTTGACTTTCAGCATCTAAATGAAAAGTGTATTATATTTCAATAAAGCTTTAATGCAGGACTTTAATTTGTACTGAAGAAGGGCATCTAACAATAATATTCCCTACCCAGTCAAATTGTAGGGGAAGACATTTTAATAGAGAGTATGTAAGCCATTTCCTGTTTCCTACTTACACGGCTGAATCACTCCCACCTAAGGAAAGTCTTTTCTGAAAGTTTAGGAGGTAATATGATAATTTATGATATAATTTATAATTTTTTATGATAATTTTTCCCATGTAATTTCTCACTAATTAAGTAGAAGAGATGGTCGGTGGAATAGGGGACAGTGTGCTTAGCATGTTTTAAAATTTGTACGATTCTTGTACGAAATGACCCAAATAACCCACTTTTGTGTTTTAGTGGTTTTTTATAAGTTGCCAGAGACCAGTAAAAGTTATATAGCATACTACAATCATTGTACAGCTGTTGTTTACACTGAAGGATAGTGCATTAGAAATGCATCTAATTAAACACTTCTGCTTATTAAAGTGACTCTTTTTGCATAACATTTGCTTAGTTGTTCAAAAGTTAGTTGGCCTTTCATTTAGATGTCATGAATGATTTGGCACAATGATATATAAACTGTAACAAGTAATTTTGAGGTAAAAGGTAAGAGCTTTATACAGCAGCATTGATGGATCTTCTTTGTGCAAAAATAATACTGAAAATAGGATATCTAGATTGTATATATCTCAAACCTCCTACAAGAAATTATTGTTTTGTTTCTTGCTGCTTACAGTGACAGGAGCTTGTGTCATGAACCACGTATTGTGTATGCTAAAAGCCTATATAAATTGTCAGTTTATGTCTCATAGTGGCAATTGCCTCCCATGCCAAATTCTCAATAAATCAGATGAAGTATTTTTAAATTGCAGTACTTGTCTTGTGGAAATTTTGTAAAAAATCCCCAGTAATTTCTGAATTGTATTTCTAGCTCTGTGATGCTTTTGCTGCTCCACTTGGATTGGAGCTATTGATTCCAAATGTGAAATTATAGAGCCTGGAGACACAGGATAGCTACTTGTGAAGTTCATCACAAGGCAGGTGTTTCAGCAGTACCAATGTCCTGTTGGTTGTTTGTCAGTGACAGCTATTCTTGAGTAAATTTAACCCTGCAAGATCATTAGAAAAGTAACAGAAGAAATTCTATTCAGCAGTTTTACTGATAGAGGGAAGGATGTCTGCCTGTGGGACAGATATAATGGCAATATAACTTTTACCTTCCATTTGTGTCTGATTTTTTATTTCATTTCAGGAACTTGTTGAATGCGGCTTTTTTGTTTTGATTACACACTTTAAACAAATATAGTTAATTCCAGTCTTTGAGTGATTGAAGGATTGAAGGCAAATAAAAAAAAAAAGACTTGACAGTGGACAAATTTATTAATAAAAGTCCCACTAATATTGCTCTGGACAAGATTATGTTCTTAATGTCACCATTTTACTCACCATGTATCAATGAAGAGAAGGAAAACAGTAAGGCAGAAACATAAGAGACTGTCCCCATCACCACAAAATCTAAGGCTGAATAAGCTGCATGAGTGGTGGAAAGTTTAAAGATCAACAATAAGCAAGCAGCAAAACACGGTGAGATGGCAGAGAATTTCTTTGTTTTTGAAGGACTCCTACAACTGAATACTCTCTCTGAGATTCATGTAAAGAATATCCATTCATGTAATTTTAAAAATTCAAATAAACCTTGCAAATGTGGGCTGAGTTTAGGCATCCAATTTTAGTTTGTGTATGACTCTATCATACTTTGTTACAACCTCTATGCAGTCCTAGAGCATATCTGAAGTACAGGAGATGAACCAGGGAGGATGCAAGTCATGACTTTTTTCTGCTACTGTGACACATTTTCAGAACTTTGACCATGATGATCCCATGAAATTTTGTACCATCTTACTTTTCTTTTTTTCCTCATCTCTATGCCAATGAGAAAAAGAATGAGCCTGTCTGGGACAATTGTTATCATAGCAAGGGAAAAATCTCCCAAATCTGATAGTACATTGGAAATTCTTCAAGAAGTAATCACTATGTGTGCACATTTATATATTTGTGAATGTTACTTTTCTCCATGGACTTATATTTTATTTTGCAAACCAAACATAACTCTAATTTTAATTTCTGAATTCACTGCAGTATAACAAATTATTGCAGAAACTATGTAATAGGATTTCATAAATGCTATTAGTTCTCTCTAGCCTTTTCTGCATCTGTAGCTTGCTCCCAGAATCCTCTCCTGATGAGGTCTTGCTGAGGAAATTGGGGAAAAGAGCAACTAATTTCAAAAGTGGAAGTGATAAACAAAGGACATCATGCTCATACTGCTCTCTTCTCTAAACAATAAAATTTTATGACAGTAATTGATGGTGGTAGTATGGCAAAGGTTTACCACATAATGAGCTTACTTTCGTAGTAAATTTTTTAATTGTAGTTTATCTATATTAAAACTATGTTGTAAAGCTCCCCAGCTCGTCTGCCATAAAACAACCATCAGCAAGTGTTGCAGGACATAATCTCTGGATAATCTTTTCTGAAGAATGCATAAAACCCCCCCATCCATTTCAAGTTGTATTACCACTTCATTTATAAAATCCCACAGCCATGTTGAACTGTAATCAACTTTACTGTGATGTGCTGCTGTTAAACAAAGCTAGTACTGCCTGCTTTCTTTGCATCATCCCTGATTACACCATCAGGATACTTAAGTGCAGCACACAGTTCATCACAGCTTTCCGTTCAGGTTAAAGGAGCTGCAAGACCTGAGTGTGACCAGAATGGAAATACATGGAAAAAACCCCCATAATTTAGCAGTGTTTCTCTACTACAGCTAATGAAGTTGTTACCAAGAAGGGTCATATTGCACACACAGCAGGTATATTTTGGTAGGTACCATTTTCTGGGGTGTTTCAAAATAATTTTACTTCAAATTCAAGGAGCCAACTGCAGTACAGAGAGGAGCACAAGGGGCTGAAAAGAACTGTGGAGAGAGAAAATCAAAGACTGAGAGGTCTCCTCCTCAGTCCGTAGAACCTGATCAACCCTACTGGAGTACAGCTGGGGACATAAAAAGAAAAGTGTCACGTGGGGAGAGACAGAGAAGATCTCCTATGCAGAAAAGAATTTACTTAATTTCTAATCAGCACAATATTTATTTAGCTAGTATTGACTCTTTTAGAGCTATAATGTTTGTGAAGTCCTGGGAACACAGGGTATATATGAAAATGCAAAAGGAAGGTTTGTTTTCATATAAAATTATTTCATAACATAAAATCCACCTGCTGCTGACAGATTATGGCACTCATCTTGTGGATCTGCACCTCAGCACAGTTTTTTAAACTGTGGAAAAAGAAAATGTAACGGGAACTTTCTGTTCTAATGAACTGACTGAAATCACAAGAACTCATGTTTTCTGTTTCTGCAGATGCTGGAAGTTGAAGGAAATCTCCATCTATATATTTCCAAAAGAATCTAGCTTAAACTGTTTATTTTCAGAATGTAGGTATATACACTGTGGGACTGACAGCACCAGATAGGGGGTTCTCTATTTATTAGCTACTAAAAGTAGGCAAAATATAAAGGTATTTCTACCCACATTATTCACTGGTACCTATAGATGAAGCAGCACTTTGATTATATTCTGTGTTGCAGTTTGAAGCTAGAAAAGTCAGAGACTGTGTGCCAAAACCAGCAGTGTGATGTGTCCTGCAGGGTCCTTCATTAAGGTATTGATTGAAATATGTGGAGATAATGAGTATGCAACCCCCACGGCTGTATCAATGACTGCCCACATGCTAGCTTCTGTGTTAATCACCAGTGAAGAAAGATGAATCCAAATACAGTGCTGTAGCTTCTCTTTGTAGTGACAATAAGCTATTAATCCATTTTTAGATAGGAAATAAATGATACTGGTACAAACTACATAATAAAATTAAAATAATCAAGCACAGTATCAAGATTTATATAAACTCCAGTGAAATGAAAAAAGAAAACAAAAAGCAGTATTTTTTTTCCTCTCAGGAATCAAAGAACACAAAATATAGTTTTATATAATTTGTTAGTATTTTTTTAAAGAACATGAGATGCCCTGAATTCTGCATTTTGCAAGTCCTTCAGTTAAACAAAAATCCCTCTTCCCTCAACAAAAATTCCTTAAGTATCTTTGCATAGTCTATGATATTATGGACGAAAGTAGTGACTCTGTTTTCACTCACACAACAACTCATTCTGTGTATGTTTGAAGCTCTGATGCCATAAATAAGCAAACGTTAAACAATCACACAGTGTTTCCTTAGATACAGTATTAGAGGTTGACAGCTGCATTACCTCCTCTTTGCAATGGCAACATGGACTAAATATACAATTATGATGAGTGCATAAACAAATCCTCCAGAATTATTAAATTTATTTTTAACAGAAAATTTCTTACTTTTCCTTTCTGATGGTATCACTTTAGGGTAGAATTTAAATATATCTCCATACCTTCCCATACTTTAGATGTATTCCCCACTTAATCTGAGTCATGCTTTTTCCCAATTTTCAAGTAGAATCCTACTAATAACTACTTTATGGCTTTCCATATTAGTTCATGAGCAGCTCCCTCCGTGAAATAAAGGAGATGGGGATGCTGTGCAGCCCAATATTCACATTAGTCATAAAGAAAGTGGGAGTATGAGAAGGATTCCAGGCACTGTGACTGGAACATCTGATGTGAGCTGGAGCTTAACAGGATTCCAAACCTTGTCATGTTAATAACTGGACACCAGTTGTAGCAGCAAATCTGCATCTGAGGGACAGTGAGACTAATTTTAGTTTAAACGTGAGGAAGTTTTGTCCATCCATCCTGGGGAAATAACTACTGACAAATACTTTAATGTGCAGTGTAGATCTTGATTGATAACTACAAAATATTTAAATAGTCTAGGAATACCTAAATGACATTTAGTAGTTTAATAGCAATTGGAAGGCCTTTTGTCTTTGTGATTTTAATGATTTTTTTTTTTCAAACAACGAATATTTATACATGAATAAGGAGATAAGGAAAGATTCCACCAGGCAGAATTTTTCTCACAGACATTTCTTTTAAATGCTTGGGTTAAGTAGGACTGAAGCCACTGATATGTGATTTTAAAACTAATTCTGTCTTAATACATATTTTCTCTTTAAATACAATGTAAAACTACTCAGTATATTTGCAATCCACATAAAGTGGAAATAAATGTTAAATCTTCCCTCCGAAGTCATTACGCACTGAATGGGTTTTTATGAACCATTTGGACATTAGTCAATTATTTTAAAATTACTCAGGTGTATGTTCGAAATTTCCTAATCTCTCTATTTTAAAGACCTTTGTCTAGCTGTCAGAACTGATGGATTTATATCTTCTGTCTGAATGTAGAATTACACTTTATTATTCAATAACAATGAATTTTCTGCTGAATGTGAGGAAAATTGCCATGTGCAAGAATAATGTACTTCTGTAGTTTTGCGATATGAAAATGATGAGAGACATCAGTTGTTTTAGTCTGTTTATAATCAGCTTCCATAGTAGTACTTCACCATTATCACCCGTTTCCTACTTAAAATATTCATTGAAATAGACACATCAGAACCTCATGCACCTCAGGATGAACAGAAGTGTGAAAATTGAAACAAACGCTTCATATTGATGTTTTAGAAAAGAGAAAATCCTTCCAGGAGACTTAATCAATAGCAAGATCATATAAGATACGGAAATCATAATAGATGAGAGTAATGGATTGAAGAAAACAGCAGAATAAAAAGAATATCTCTCTTTCAGTATGAGATGCAGGTAACGAATACAGTCAGCGCAGCAAATAATAACATCAATTTACGTTTGGATGAACTAATGGAAATTCTGATCAAGGCACTGATATTGCCATCTCTTTGACGATACAGTTTTATGTGTTTTGAGAAGACCTGGAAAAAGGCCAATAAAAATGATTGCACATTCAGAGCCAGAGATAAACTGTAAAATCTTTGTAGTTGTATAATTAAATGGGAAAGTTTCCTTTTGTTAGACTAATTGCTGAAAAACTCATCATGTGTTTTTTAACCTCTAAATTATAACAAACAAAATCGGCAAACTCCTCTTTTCCTGTAGTATTCATAGCAAATGACTCCCTACAGCAATTGGGAAAAACACTTTCCAGTCAGAATCTCTGATACAAGGAAATAAGATGTCAAATAAAAGATTAAGTAACAAAAACAAGCAAACAAACAAACAAGGTTTTGAAGATGATTATGACTAAAAAATTGAGCAGAAGTAATTCACACTTTGGTTGAAGGACAATATGGCTAGTTTATGACATTGTCTTCTTTTCACAAAAGTGCTGTAGTTCACTTAATAGTACTTAGGACAGTTGAACACAAAGACTGGCAAGTCAATGTGACAAGAGAGCTGAAGAATGAAGCTTACATATTGCATATCAGACATATTACATATCATCAGTTATTAAGTTCTTTCAACAGTTGAAGTTGTGTTTGAACAAATGTCTTGATGCAGACTACAAAAAAGTAGATTAGAAAGAACAGAGAATACTTAATTCTTTATGAAAGTTCTGACCCAATCAATTAAGCCAAATCAAGGTTTTGTGCTTTAATCATGGAGCCATTTTTTTGACCTGACCAAAGTAATTTTAGTGGAACAGACAAAAAGAGAAAGCTACACAAAATCAAGCTAAAAGAAAAAATAAAATATATGTACAAGATAAATGATTTTTGCCTTTACTAAAACAATATTTTAATCCTAACATGGGTTTACTGTCAAAAGTTTGACTAATTCATTGGATTTACAGTACAAGTGTTTCTTTGTTTCATTTTAGTCATGATGGAAGTGCTTGGAAGCTGTTACGTGCATTTGCATACAATTTTCTTGAATGAAAAGCTATAGTCTTAGAGGATAGATTGCTCTGCACTTCAAAAAAGATTATGCTGTTATACATTCACATACACATACTCACTGCACCTATTACACTGTCGCAGTGCTACGATGATTAAGAGGTTAGAGACCTCATCTGCATATATTTCTGATCTGTTTGGTACAGTCTAATATTCTTCTGTGGTATTGTCCTACACTGCAATACACAAAAACAGCATGGAAATAACTAGCATCAAGAAAGCATTGCCTTTTGGACCAACCTATATTTTTCAGAATGTTTCTCTCAGTGTTTACCAGATCTGAGCATTCACCAGACATTACTGGGTTTTGAAAAGTCCTATCCTCAGTACTGTCCTATCCTGTACACAATATGTGGATTTTCTACCATGCATTGCAAAACCTGGAAAAACATTTTGCATGAAAAACCTGTTGATGTCTTTCAGCCTACAAACACTACTACCAGAGCTAAGTATCACTAAACACTCCTATATTTTAATGACACACCTTCTTCCTATAAGATAACTAAGATGAAAACTCTGAGAGTGACCACAAAAGCTGGAGATTACATTCACACATTTATACTGACTGACTGAAAGAAAATGAAAAAGGGACGGCAATGGACATTCCTGCATGAAAAAGACACAAAGCCAGCCTAAAGAGGTAAAGAGTAACAGAGAGACACAGTCATGCGAAACTATAATAAAATTAAAACCATGAAAACAATTCTTCTTCTACCATCTCAGGGTGAAAGATAATTGCAAGAAGAACAGCTAGGATCAATCCAAATAGAGTTCAAATTGTATAAGAAAGTTTTCTAAAAGTAACAGAAAAATCAAGACTTCAAATAAGATCAAGGATATTTTCTTCACACTTAGAGCCAGATTCAAGTAGGCAGTAGTTTAATAGTATCAAATACCATTTATGTGCAATTTGAAACCAAATACATTTTGACAGGGAATATATCATGTTTGCTGAAGAAAGAAGCAATATGAAAATTCCGAGATTTAAGTAACTACATTTTTACCAGAATAAAAAACATTTTGTATATTGGCTTTGAATGCATTATGTTTATTCCATTTTCTTAATCAAGTCTTCTCCCTGGACTTATAGGAATAATAGTGCAATATTTTAGATTTCTCACACGGAAATGTTTTAATCACACATATATTGATGATATATTAGAAATGTGATTTATGATTTCCTTAGACTGGCATTGGAACTAGAAGGATAACGATACCATCACACACAACTGATTTATAGAGCCTATGCACCATATCGTTCTGCGATATTCTCATGAACACAATTATAACACAAAAAATACCTCTTATGAATATACGAGGTGCTCACACCCCTGCAGAGTGTGTCCAGCAAGACCAAATTTCCACCCTAGCAGGGTGGCAAGACCAGTGCGTGCTCCAGGACTCAGCCATTTAGCCTCTCCTGCTGATTCATGTAGAGGAACAAATTTTGCATTTGTTTAGAACTTTTAATCTTTTTTCCTTTGCAGCTGTACAGCTTGGGAAGCTGTATTACCGAAGAAAACCGGTAACAAAATGCAAATGAAAAATATAAATTAAAAGCAAAAACCAAATTATACATTTAAAGTGCAATAACTAGAGCACTCATAAATTCATATTGTCTACCTAACTCTCCTTTAAGAAAAGTTTTGGTTACTTGTTTGTTGGTTTGGGTTTTTTCCTTCCTTTAATTTGATAAGTATTGATAAACAGTCTCAGAATTTATTTAAAATTAGATTAATTTCTTCAGTTCAATAGCTGGATTTTGGACTCATCTCTTGGAGTTATCTTAATGTATTTATACTTTTCAAACCTACCTCATTTTTTGCAGCTGGAGCTATGCAGATTAGACATGCCCTGGACATAAGAATTCTCCTGAGAATTCTCTCAGCCCTGTTTTTCATGGGCAGAACCCTAAGTCACTGCATTTAAGCATGTTTCAGTACCCTGTGTTTTGAAGTATCTTGTCTCAGTAGAGACAAGTCTAAAGTGGCATGAAAATAGGATTGTCATTCAATAACAGCTGGAACATGTCTGCTTTTCTTCCTCAGGTCTGCGATCACAGGACACAAAATTTAAAGGTGCTCACCCGTAACTAAGCAGAACAAAAGAAATAGGATATTTTTGCCAATGTCATGCTTTAGTCTCCAAAAATAAAATTGTTTGTACATAATTGTTTGTACAGAATACAAAAGTCGTGGAAAACCAAACCAAAGTATTTGTCTGTCATAAATGTAAAGGAAAGTCATAAATGAAAGACAGGATTTAATACAGGAAGAACTTATATGGATTTAATTTCTCCACTTAAAATGTTATATTTATCAAATATCTTCTGTGCAAAAATACTAAAGTGAATCTTCTTCAATGTAACTGCAGGATGACTGTCTCTCAAATAACAATTTATTTGGAAATATATGAAAAAAAATTAGGCCTTAGGAGGGTATACACAAAATGATCCAAACAAATATTTCTGGATAATTAAAGAGAATAGAAATGTTACTGAAGGATTTTTGCACTATGAAACAGTGGAATTTTTCCAATTCCTAAATATCACAATTTTTTTACAAGAACCGTTAATTTTTCAAATTCTACTCTAATCTATCTTGTGATAATTATACATTTCTCTTGGTAAATAGCAGCCATGAAATTCTCCTATAAAGGAGAGACATTGCCATGTTCTTAGTGGACTCCCGCAATACTTTCAGATAATTAGTTATATGCCTGTAGATAACCATAGCAACAATCAATATGTTTATCAAGCTAACAGGTTCAAAGCTAGAAAATTTCCTTCAGAAGAGAAAATTTTACCCTTAAACCATTAGATTGATGTTTTATAGGAACAAGCTCATTAGGAAAATGTTTATATTGAAATGGGAACAACATATGAATGTGCATTCAGAAGGTAATAAAAATACCCAAAAAAGTAATTGTATAAAGTGTTAAAAAATAACTGCAAACTCTAATGATATTTTTCTAGGAAGTAAAGCTAAAACATAAAAGAGAAGGAAATATACAATGTTATATTTACAGTTCAGAGCTTTCAGAAATTAACTTTAAATGACTGCCATCCTCAGTCTTCCAGTTTCCGTGTAGTAAACATAGTGGAATGAATGGCTCATCTATCCTTCACGTTTCTTATCGATTCATTAGCATTAAAAGTGAGTGGCTGTGACACAGTAGCAGTTAAAGACTAATTTACAAGGACACAAACAGCATTTTATGTAGTAGAAAGACACTAATAGAATGGTTGCCAGTTTGCTCAAGTCATTTCCCTATTACTGTACTTACATAAAACATGACCATACTGTACAAAATTTACATAATTGCTACAATCGGTTCCTAAGTTCAGAAAATATTTTCGCAGGTCTTGTCCACAATCTAAATTTCAGTATATTTTTCTTTGGATCTCCTTGGGAAAGTTCCTTTTCTAGTAAACAAAAACAAATACAACCAAAAAACCAATAAAACCAACCAACCAAAATAACAAGATAAAAAGTCCACCAAACTAACCTCAGACTACACAAAATGTACAAGATGTACAAATATAATTTCCACACTGTAAACTTAACCATACAGATATTAAAGACACAAGAGATAGAGTCAAAGGAGGAAAGTATCTCCACTTTTTACTACACAACAGTGCTGATCTAGGGGATCTGAAACACTGAGCTCATAGACTATCATGACTTCTCACTGACAAAGACAGAAGAAGTCACTGGAACATATTCTCATCCCTGTGCCTATTTGGAGGAAACTGGAAAAGGAATGAGAAAAAGATACAAATTTCATACAGATATGCTGCAGGCTGCTGAAAGAGGGAAGAGCAATGGGGGAAGAGCTGTGGTGGCTCATTATTTCCTTCCTCAAATGTCCTTCTCTCACACATCATTCATTTAAAATGGAGAAAGGGTATCAAAGACTTATTAAGGATAAACAGCAATCACTCTTTTCACAGAATCCGAACATCTCTGATAATACTTTATAAAAATTACTAGCTGCTCTTTCATTTCTTAAAAGAAAAAAAAAAACGACACAAAAGTCCCTTTTTTGTGACTGTTAAGAATATTTTCATTTTGAGCAGGTTCATAACCATGAGATTAATTCTACTCAAAGGGATATACTGAATCCTGTTCACATTTTTTTCCCAGTAATTAAAAGCAACAGCCAAACAGCACAGAATTATCCCATGAAAAGAAGGATCTACAAACGGACCAATCCCCCCGTAAGTATAAAAAATATACAACACTAATTAAGAAAATACATGGTAAAACTCAAAATGATGTGTACATTCACACATTTACAGTAGACTGAAAAAAATCAGACTTTGTCCAACCATTCAAAGATCTTTGAAGCTTCCCTTTGTTTAGCAGAGATCTGTGTACTTAGATTGAATTTAATGGAATAATATTTCCTAGATAATTGGCAACGTGAGAATAACAAGGCGTAAACTGAGAGGAAAATGAAACTTCCTATCAGGCCCAAGTCATAAAAAGCAAAAGCAGTTCCTTATGGTGCTGCATGCACAGGAAAGGCTCCCAGGGTCCACTCTCCAAGCTCAGGGCAGGGAGAAAGCTGCATTTGTTTATGTTCCCTGACGTTAAAGAGGATCAAAACATGGGCATGAGACATCTGTGAAAGCATACAGAGTTGGCAGGAGAGCAGCAGCACACCAACATGTATGTCTGCGAGGCTGGAAGTCAGGAAATCAAGCACCATTTGTGGGGCATTGCATAGAGCACCGAGAGCTGGGGACGGGTGGGACTGGGAAGGCAGAGGTGGAGCATGGGATACCCACAGGCGGTCAAAACCACTGTGAGATGCTGTGAAAGAGAAGTTCAGGGGGGATGTAGGGATGAAGGGGAGAGAATGGGCAACCTAAGAAAGGGAAAAGGAAGGATAAGTCTAAAAGTGACAGTTCTGATCTGTAGACATGTTTTGTGCTGCCTGTTTGCACAACTCCCAGCTATAAATGATTAAACAGCATGACAGCACTGGGTAGTCACCAGTGTTTTCTCCATGTTGGATCTCAGTGCAGAGCTATCACTAGAACACTTTTAGCCCACCAGAATCAGAAAATGAATTAATGGCTCATATTCAAAACAGAATCAGATATTTTTACCCTATGACCAGGGAAATTCACAAATCAATATTCCCTTATCTCACACATGAGGTATTTTCACTTCGTAGGGAAAGACTAAGGTGCAGAAACTTGAGTTCATGTACTCAAGGTGATACAGGATGCCTTTGGTAATACTGGAAAGTAAAATATGTCACATGGCTAGGCTAGTGTCCTAACAAACCTGCAGAAAAAATGCAGCACAAATTCAGTTAAATGCTCACTTACATGCTTGTTGTTTTCCCTCCATGATGTTGAGAAATACAGTGTATTTTATTTAAGTCATAATGCCTTGTAAAGTATGCATAAATGCAAATCTTAAATGGAGATTTTTCAAGCAAATTTTGAGGTATGAAAAATAAAAATAAAAGGAAAAAAATAAAGATTTATGCTTGCACTTTTGCTGACCTTATTGTTTTTATGTCAGAAAAAAAATCAGTAACTAGGAATTTTCTGACAACATATTTTATAATGAAGTCCTTGTTGGAAAACACTCTTCCTATCAAATGTCTGGTAATGAGCTCTGCAGCCAGAAACAAGCACAAATTTGGCACCAACCAAAGATACCAGACATGCTGTTTGGACTCCCAGTAATACATCAGCAGATGATTTAAAAAAAAAAAAGGCAACAAACCAGAACCAAAACAAAAACCAAAAAAAGACAGCATTACAAACTGAAAAATTCTGATGGTCTCCAGAATTCATTACCATGTCCTTCTGTCACAAACATGGGCAGAAAAGACTTGTACCTTCCTCCAGCTGCAGGGCTGAATGCAAGCAGTGCTCTTTACCTGTGCAGTTCTCGGAACTGCTGTGGAGGAAAGGTGGACTGGGGATACGAAGTGACATCAGCAGGCAGAATAAGATAACAGAAGGAAAAGGATCTTGCTGTCACGTTGAATCAGGATTAAACCGTGGCATATGGTAACTAACTGCACAAGAGATGTTATACCCTTTTGGCATGGACCCTGGATACAAAAGTGGAAAGGGAGAGCCTGTGTTTAATCATTAGTCCCTGCTCTGTATCAGGGTAAGAGAACTGGGTCGGAAAATAATAACTAGCAGAAGTAGTAATATTGAAATATACTTTTTAATCACTTGTCAGAAAAACCTGGAGAACCCTTTCAAAAAAAGATGTCTATTTCTTTTTTGTTTCAACTGAGAAAAATTTTACTATTGGATTCTCCCAGACAGCCCACCTCATTAAATCTTGAAGAAGGGGAAGGAAATAAGTCATCTTTTGCTCTGTTTTTCTCTAAGGAGTGTCCATACCAACACAGCTTTTGCAGGCAGAGCATCACTGCACCTGAGACTCTTGAAATGAGGCACAGCTGGGTGGCTGAATCCAGCTTTCAAGAAGTGGCTGGCAGAGTGGGTCTCAGGCTAAGGTGGGAAAGAGCAAGTGAGATGAAAAGTGAACTAAGTCAAAATTTCACTGGATAGCCTCATTCCTCCATCTGTCTTCTGCTTAACTGCAGCTCTACTTTCATGTTCACTCCAGTAGTTATGGACACTCCTTTAAGAAGTAACTCCAACCATTTTAGTGGCACTAACTTTCCAGCAAGCTTATTTCCTATGGCCTGTGTGCTGCTTTGTTTTAGCAAGTTTATAATGTAGCATAGACAAGATTCACATTCATAAAGTCATTTATTAAAAAGAAAAAAA